>JAVJIF010006357.1:0-171317 GCA_038442645.1 Agave tequilana
CAGGATCTTCTGCTGGTTTCTGGATTTGATGCTCTGAACTGACGAAATTGCCTCCCTAAAGTCAATGGCTACTTGGTAGGCCTTTAATCACCCCTTAAATGGTGATTTGGGTCTTCTTCTTCATTTGCACACCATTAACCTAGGATCAAACAAGTAAGGTTTTATTAGCAGAATTTTACATGAAATAAATATGAGAATGTGATGAAAATTATGCAAAATTAGAGACTAATCAGGGGGCAACCCGCCTTCAAGAGATAAGCTCTCCTAATTCTCTCGCCAAGTCCACTCCAAGCCTACAAGCTGACATAAGACTTCACTCTGCTGAAGCTCACTATCAATGAGATCTTCAACACCATCAAGGACCAACCATGGGTCAGACATTCGAAACCAAGCCAATATGATCCCATACTCTCCTGAGCAGAAGAATACTGCTCTTACCATGACGAAAAGGGGTAGAAGACTGTCCATTGTTGAAGCATCCAGAAGTACTTGGAAGAGCTCATCTGCTAGAGCTTCCTCAAGAATACATCTCACTTTGAAGTAGTTGTCGGATCTGGATAGCCAAGCGATCTGCCTCTTACCTAACCACAACACGTAGTCACTCAGTACAAAGCAATTGAGTGATCCAATCCTACTTACAAAGGGCAATACCTCCACACTTGACACCTCATGTGTCTCAATTCCATGTGGTTTATTTTAATATTGAATAAATTTGTATTTTTCTCCTAACCCTTTCAGCCCACTCTGCTGCTAGGATTATCTCCTCTCACAGTCTCGCCAAGTTCATTGCTCCGCTGATGGGGCTTACCCCCACTCGGAGATGACTGTGAGCCCTACTCCGCTGATAGGTCTCACCCCCACTCGGAGTCTAATATTTCCACGCTTCGCTGATAAGTGTCACCCCACTCGGAAGTGGCAACACAAGCACCGGCCTACGAGCTCCCTATCGATCAGCTTACGGGCAGTTGAAACCTTCACTATGGGTCCTACCTTACTTGAGTCCCTACTATGCTGCATGAATTTTTTCTCTCAGAGCCTCCATTTGATGTTCTGTTGATGGGTCACACCCCACTTGGAAACACAAATATTAGTCTACAGTCTCCTCACATTTGACCCATGGGCAGATGACCCCTCACAGTTTTCCTCTGCCAGTGCCAACTCCGTTGCTGGTATTTTCATACTAGAGACCTGGATTACCACTTTGCTGATGGGCCCTACCCCCACTCAGAGTTGACACATCCAATCTGTCAAAGCGTCACACTCCCACTTCAGGTCCCTACTAAGTTTACTGCACCATTTATAGGATTCCTCCACTCGGGAGGCAACCATGAATCTACTCTGCTTCTGAGATTTCCCCTACTCAGAGTCTGCATCGCCACTCCGCTGATGGGTCACATCCTTACTCGGAGTCGACGCATCCAATCTGTCGATGAGTCACCCCCACTTCAGAACCCTACCAAGTTTGCACGTATCGTTGATGGGATTACCCTCAGTCGGATATAACATCGCATGCTTGTCAAAACACTCCAAACCAATCGACCCTATCGGACATACATATTAAAACACTCTGGAAAGGTATGATCATTGAGGTATTATCCGAACATCAATCGCTTTTAATCTAATAATGTAGTCTTTGCATATGCATGCTTGTATTGTTTATCCTGGATAAACATGGATTATGTATATTTAGCCTATAATCGCATAGGACATATGGTATATACATAAGGGCTTTCTTGTTTGGATTATTTTCTCGATGTACTAGTTTCGTGCGATTACAAGCCAAGTATACATATCTTGTTAATCCATTCTGTTAGACTTATGTTGACTTTCATTACATTTATTGTATTGTATCTAACAATTGGTTTAAGATTTTCGCTACATGCTTGTGTTTGCATCCTCATTCCCCTCGCTGACGGGAATGTCCCACATCAGTATCCTAAAGCTTGCACGTCTTGCTGATGGTATTTTCCCTACTCGGAGACGGCAACCACGAGTACCAGCCTATGGGCTCCCTCTTGGTTAGCCTATGGGCAGTCAAAACCCTTCATTGTGTGTCCTAAGCCAGCTCGGAGTCCCTACTTTGCTTCAGGGAGTTCTCCCTCTCAGAGTCCAAATTCGCAGCTTCATTGATTGGATTTCTTCACTCGAAAGCGACCATAAACCCAACTCTGCTGCTACAATTTCCCCCACTCAAAAGGCCTAAAGTTTGCAGGTACCGCTGATGGGATCTCCCCACTCGAAAACAATAACACAAACTCACCAAACCCACCATATCCAACCAGTCATACCAGAGATATAGACTAGCACTACGAAGAGGCATGGTCATATCAGTTCCAAAAAAGACAATGGTAAAAACAAACCAGGCAAGATCCATACAACCATTTCAATTCAAAAAAATATATATTTCTATTCCAAAGATCTTAACATTTCGAATACATTCCATAAAATATTTGCTTACATCTGACAAGAGTAATACAAATTCATTTTACGTCTCTGTGTTTACAACTTTTCGAAAAAGAAATATAGCAGATACAGGTCCGGATGCTCCTGTCCTACCACCATTAACATGCCTCGATACTGAAGCAATAAAGGTTTGCTTGTAAGAGAACGCCACTTAGAAGACACCATCTCATTGCTTGCGCCACTATCCGAAGATCCAGAAATCAGAGAAAAGACGATCGAGAGGTTCCTTCACAAAAGAAGGCTCCACTCGTGAAAGACCTTCTCCTCTCTGCCCTGTACACCATCCTCCTCGCACTGGAAAGAAGGATGAATAAACTCCTAGGAATTCCTACAAGAGTGAGGCAGCAAGACAGGCTCCGGCAAGATATACAAGACAGTAATGAAATCATGTCTGCACACCAATACCGCCTAGGAGAATTACCCTTACAAAATATGGAGACTCCAGATCACCAGCAAAGAAACTCTGACCCACTAAGGTGAAAAGCCAGTATCCCTCATCTTGGGTTAACTGAACCCCTATCCGTCCTTCCCGTGCTTCCCCTCCGACGGCGGTGCCCTGTCACGACGACTTATGCACCATAACATTCCCTTCACGATGACTAATGTGAAGCACTCTCCATACTCCCCAGAAGAGATAACTCGATCAACACTTTCTCATCCTTCTTCCTCTCCTCCTACTTACTCCATTGGATGAAAAGAAGAAAGGACGACATGACGGCACAACAAGGAAAGAAATTAGGGTTTCAAAAAAGAGTTTTTGAAGAGGACAGAAGATGATTTTCTACCACAGATCTCCCTCAATTTATAGTTAGATGAGAAGCCCAACCGCTTCCAATTAAAAATTTTCAATCCCTGTAAAGTCGACACATGATCTCAAAATTTTCAGTCTACAACAAAGGCAGAAGTTCAACCGTCGCCGTTAAACCATAAAACCCCGTAATCCCAGTCTAAATGGTGCCAGGATTCGAAGAAGCACGACTCAGCCTATAGTGGATCCAGCTCCTGATGTGATAGCTATCAGCCAGCTGTAAAACAAACAATTAATTACAAAAGATCTGCAGTGATCCGAAGAAATTCACCGCACAAACACCATGATGAGTTCTAAAGCATTCATGCCGATTATTTTCGCTTCCCTGACTTCTCTTCCATAGACTCTGATAAGTAGGGAAGCGGGGGGCATCTATAGTGGTGAAAATTTGACCCTCATTAGGATGATGACACGTGTCCCTACTATCAAGAACTTTTTCCAAGAAGTTCATAACTCTCAGATTCCAACACGGATCCTCTGCCACATCCAGCTTTCCCAAAGTTAGCCTCTGCCATATCCGACCTTCCTGAGGTCATCCTCCTTTTCGAAAACCTTTCCATCGGGGAGCATACTTCTATCACTTTAAGGTCTTTATCATCTCGAGGTCTTTTCCATTTCGAATGTCTACGACCCAAGTCAGAAGCCCCAAACATTAGTCACCGAGATCTCCGCCTGCAATTATGCAACTCCATCCTCCCTATGTTCATAATATGTAACGTTCTTTTCAGCGTAGAAAATTATGAACAGTGGCAGATTTTCTGGCATGCAATATTACCAGCCACTGTCAGCAATTACAATCGTTACAACAAATTCAGGATGTGAAAATCGTGTAATTATAATAACCCTACAATTTCACCTCCTCTACCGACATTCTTGTTAGGTATATATGATCCTCCTCCTAAGAAGGAGAGGGATGGTTTTCCTAATTCTCAGAGAATACACATATATACTCACAAAGAGACACTAGTAGTTTTCTCTGCTGGTCCTTTACACAACATACAAGCAATTTCCCTCTGCACTATGAGGGTAAATTCTCAGAAGAAATTTATCTAAATTTTAAATTGTAACCTGGATCTGAGAGGGAGCAGAAAGAAACAATCGCAAAGACTCTGATTTTACGTGAAAGCCAAATTTGAAAAAACCACGGGGAGGAGAGGGAGAATTCACTATTTCAGAGGATTACAGTGTATTCTACAGAGGTAAACTCTGTTTTTCTAGCTATATATCTCCTTCCCAAAAATGTCCACCTGTCCTTACCCCCTTTAGATATCTTATATATGTGGGGCTTTTAGTTGATGGTGCGAGTCATGCAGGATTCAATAAACACACGATCTACACGTTGCGATCGTTCGCAATGGCCTGAATTGTGCTTTGATTGCTGGAGTGATATTTGCTGCTTTTTATAACTGTTCGTGTTGAAATAGGGATCGTGGACTATGTTTGAAATATGAAATGACCTGGTAGTGTAACAGACTCTACAAATATAGGTAAGGTTTGATGGAGTTAGTTGCAGAAGTTGTCTTGCTCAAATTGAGAGAACTTACTTTGGGAGGATAAACACTATCAGGACAATTAATCTCTTCGGAGAAGGGAATGATCTCGGGAATGTTCTGGATGCTGCTCTTGCTCAGAGGTTTTTCTTGTAAGTGTCATCGGAAAATTCTGATGGCGAGGGACACGTGTCTTGATCCTAGCGTGGGTCATGCATGATCCATTCTCTCCACCACACCGACAGTTTTTCTCTGCCGGCCCTTCCTACCATTCCTCATACTGCTTCTCACGCCCGAGAGTTTTAGGCCTGCACTACACTGCTGCTCCTAATCTGAAATGTCTCTTTTTCTATGTGCTCTGACAAGTAATACTCCCGGACAGCGCCTCAAAGGTCAATCCACGGTGAGTTGGTTTTTATCCAGCACATCATCATAATTGTAGGCTCCACAAATTAGCTATCTTAGCATGTTCACACTTGACATTAAATAGTTATCTAAAATTCTAAATACATAGGCATACTTGATGTGCACACACTCGTTGGGCAAGCAACTACGGGGCTGTTTGGATTCAAGGAAGTGGACAGAAGTAAGAAAATGAGAAAGTGTTATTTCTCACTTCTCTATCTATTCAAACACCAAAAAAAGAAAAATGAGGAAAACCTCTTTTCCTTTTTTCTTTTCTCTTTTACACAACTAATTCCTCACTTTCAGGGTGTTACAATTAATTTTATGGTCATGTAAATCTTATTTGTAATAAGTTGTAGCTCAAAACAGTTAATTTTGTGACCATGTAAATCTCACTTGCATTCTAATTACATTCCAATTTTTATTTTTCTTAATTAATTTTTATTTTAATATTATTTGTCGTCAACTTTGTGATCAACTTTTCCACTTTCACTTCCACATTATTATTCAAACACCGAAAAAGACATAATATTTCTCAAATCACACTTCCCAAAAATATTCAAGCACCGTAAGACTTATTAACCAATTCTCAAGTTCAAAAGGAACTATTACTGCTTCCTTACTTTCTCACTTCTTCGCTTCCACTCCTAACCATTATGGGTCATAGACAAAGGATGATCACTTTTAGTCTCAATCTGAATAGAAGTCATCAAGTACAAGTTAACTCGGAAGAAAAAAAATTAAGAAATAGGGAGAAAAATAGAAAGGAAAAAAGTCAGCAAGGACAATTAAACATACATTTTGGAATAGAAAAAGGCCAATAGTCAGTGCCAAGTCACTAATACATCATAGATTAGGAAAATAAGTTAGTTAATTAGCAACTTGTAACACTCCATGAGAGAATTATCTTTAAGAAAATCTTAGAGTATAAACATATTAACCTCAGGTTTCATTAATTTTTTAAAGTTTTAGTATGATGTGATAAAAATTTTAATATAATATTAGAACAATTCAAATTCAATTACCATCAAACACAGATTGTACAAAAAGCTTAAATTTTTGCCTATCAAAAGCTCATGCGCTCGAAAAAAAATTGTGAAAGTAGAGATATGTATAATAAATAAAAAACGGCAAGGGATTTTTCATTTTTAACGGTGTGTTTGATTTGGGACAGAAGTAAGAAAAAGCGGAAGTGAGAAAACTCATTTCTCACTTCTGGTGTTTGTTTGGAACCGCAAAGAGAAATGAAAAAATCTTTTTTTCTTTTTCTTTTACATCTCTTTTTTACACTACCATTATTTCACTTGTAAGGTGTTACAGTTAATTTTGTGATCATGTAAATCTCACTTGTAATAAGTTGTAACTCAAAACAGTTAATTGTGTGATCATGTAAATTCCACTTGCAGTCTAATTACAGTCCAAAAAAAACTTCATAATTAATATTTATTTTAATATTATTTTATGGTCAACTTCACCACTTACACTTTATATTATTAATCAAATACTGAAAACACAATATGCTATTCTACTTATTCTATCACGTTATAATCAAACACTGAAAAACTTACTTGCACAAACCTCATATTTCATCTTTTTTCTCGCTTTTCCTCTCTATCCCACTTATAATTTTTACTCCCACTTGCAACAACTCCAACATGCCTCCGCGAAATGAACGCAGCTGACAAAGAAAATGAATGATACATGCATTCGCATGACTTTGTGAGTCTATTGTCACAAGGAGAAAATTGCGCAAGTGATTGTTCAAATAAAGTCGGGATTTCAAAATCTTGCAAATTAATTAAGTCCATTCCGTACAATTAAAGGCACATGCATGCATTATATTCAGGAGGTGATCATGGGCCATAATGGGAAAACAATTTAAAAAAAGATTTTCAGAATCTTTACCGCATATAATTTTGAAGCTGTATTAAAATATAAATATAATTCTCCCACCTCTGATCACAACTTCAAAATTTTGGTACAGTAATATGTCATAAGAACAATTTAGATTCAATTCTCATCAGACTCGCATTTTTAAAAAAACATATTAAAAAATAATAATCTCCAGCAAAAAAAAAAACTGAGGTTTTGGATCATAAAAAAAGATGTTCCATCTCACGGGGACTTATTAGAATATGAATATAATGTTTGTGTCCCAAAATGTACCCATATAAAAAATTACATGAAATGAAGTTCATTTAATCATTTATTATGTTCTATTGCTAAAAAATCATTAAAGTTACAATAAGTTGATACATGAGTAAATAAATTTCAAACCGCACAATGTTTTTGAAACATGAAGATTACAATGCGTGATTGGATCATAAAAAAGGATGTTCCATCTGAGGGAGGCTTATTAGAATATGAATATCATCTTCATGTCCTAAAATGTATCCATATAAAAAATTACATGAACTGAAGTTCATATAATCATTTATTTTATGATTTCACATGTTCTATTGCTAAAAAATCATTAAAGTTACAATAAGTTGATACATGATAAATAAATTTCAAACCACACAATGTTTTATATATGCATATTTTGAAACATGAAGATTATAATGCGTGATTGGATCATAAAAAATAATAGAGAGATTGAGGTTTCGATGTATCATCTAACTGAGTTTTGTTAGAGCAAATTTAAAGTGTCAATGTGCGTCACATGCATACGGATTAATGTAGTTGTGAAAGTGTACAGCTAATTAGCTGTGCACATTCAATTAGAATCAATTAGAAATCGGCATTGCCCCCCACCCCCCCCGCCCCGCCCCCCCCCCCCCCCCCCCCCCCCCCTCTCTCGAGCGCCGCCTCCACTCGCCTCCTCTCTGTCTCTCTCTCACGACTTCTCTCCTGTCAAGGAGGAGAGATCCATCGCCTCTATCCTCTTCGGCAGGAGAGAAGCCGTGAGAGAGAGAGAGAGAGAGAGAGAGACACAGAAAGGAGAGCAAGAGGGGGGAGGGGGCGGGGTTTGGGGGTGGGGGGGTGGGGGGGGGTGAGCAGAGGAGGGGGAGCGAGGTTTGAGAAGATGGGGCCGACGAGGTATGCGAGGAGATTGGTGTGGGGGGGGGGGGGTGTTCGAGAATAGAGAAGCCAATTAGCAGCGATAAATAAGATAATTGAAAGCTATATATATACATGCACACACACACATGTATACATATACATATATATACATATACACACGCACTTATTCTTAATTCTCAATGATATGTTTTCATTAAATAATTATAAATGATGAATCTCTAACTGTTAAAAATTAAATTGCTCTAGAGTTCACTATTTTGTACAATTTTTACTTCAGGTGTATTGGTTCGTGTGATCCACGGAGCATGGGTCTTGCATTAACGTAGAGCTTTCACCTAACATTTTATTAACAAGTAGATGGTCTAAATTATTTCAGCTAATTTACAAAGCATGTGCACACATACGGAAGTTTGACACTTACAATCTTTTTATTATTAGACCTCACTGGCGTGCCACATCATCTTTAGTTTATGAAACTTCATACTATCCCTAACTTCTTCACAATAAATACACTCTACGTAGCTTATTACTTGTTAATCAAGCGCTTCTGCAGCAGTTGCAGCATGTATCATACCACAAAGCGGATTTCAATATAAGATGAGTCTGTTCCACCCTCTTGTAATACAAGAAAGTTACTCATATTGTATCGATTATGATATGCCTTGACTTTGGGGCTTGTTTGGGTTGCAGAAAGTTGCTAGAAAGTTGGTTATTTTTTTAATTTTGTGGACATCAGGACTGAAAACTTTTTCAGTCCTGATCTTTTTGTTTTGCAGAAAAAAATTTGTAGAAAAGTGTCACTGACATCAGTGAAACATCAGCGAAATGGGCATTTCATTTTCACCGTAAAATTGGTGGACTTCGGGTGAAAACTGACAGGGCCCATCATCAAACTTTCTCCAAAAAAAACTAATTTTGTGAGCCTCACGGTCAGTTTTATCAAATCATACATACTGTTGTATTTTATTTATTTATTTATTTTAAGCAGACTAAACAACTGAACAAATAATCAGAAGTAATTTTCGCATTTGGCTAGGATAGAGAGTCTACTTTCTTATTACAAACGTCAGAATGTTTCAACGAAAGATCAGATATTAACAAGAAAAAAGAAAAAATATCTAAGTGGTAACCATGTCACTGTAATCTGTACAAACATCTATGATGCTATCAACAAAAATACAAAGTAAAAAAAAAAAAAAAAAACTGGTAGCAAAAGAACACAATGACAAAATCAATGGAGACAGTCCACCATGGGTGCAGTCTTCTCCCCTATCCAAGCTCAAGCTCAAGCCCTAATTTTCTAAACTCCACTTCATCTTCCTTGGGCGGCAAGTTCAAGTCCAACAGCACCACCCTCTTCCCATTAGGGCCATTCCGGACTTGATCTTCTCAACAAGCCCATGATTAGGGCCAAACCCATCACCGGCTGCGGCCCTGTGCCTCCTCATGTGCCCACCAAGGGCCTGCCCGATTGAGAACTCAAGCCCACAGATTGAACACTCGTGGACCTTGGGCTTACTGGGCACTGGACTCTGGTTGCTGTTGTTGTCGTCATCGGAGAGCCTCGGTTTCTTGTGGCTGGCCCTGTGGCCACCAAGGGCCTGGAACGAAGAGAACTGGCGATTGCAAGTCTTGCACTCAAAAACTCTACGACGATGGTGATCATCATGGTCATCATGTGTTCGGTTCATCATCGTCACCGCCATCTCTTCGCCGGCCCGGCCGCGAGAGAGCAGCATCAGGACCTTGGCCATGTCCAGTTGATGGTGATGATCACTTGCAGCAAAGCTGAATCTCTTCATACAGTTTGTGTTGATGTAATTGGATTTTGAGAATGAAGAATGAGGACTTGTGCTGTATTATTGCATGTATTTATAAGCTTGGTTTGCTTCTTGTTTAGTTGAGGCGAAAGGGCGTGGAAGGGTACTTGTGGTGGGTGATGAGGGCATGCATGCACGTTTTCTTTGATTTGAAAAATTCCAGCTCTCTAGAATTATTAGAAGTGTCTGCTCTGTTTGAATCTTGCTTTTCTTGGGGGACCAATATTTTGTTTTGAAAATTTGGAACTTTTGTGTGCGTTGGGTTCAAAGGTTTGAATTGACAGCAGGAGAGGGAGTCAGCAGAAGAGTAATCTGTTTTGACAAGTGCATGCAACGCGCTCACACACGCTCTATCTTTGCTTGCTCTCTAATGGAGAAAATGTTAGTTTGGTCAGACTTGCAATCTTATTGTAGGCTATAACCATGTACTAAAGAAATCTATACCGTTACATCTTGTATCCGCTCTTTTCACTTGGTGATTCAAATCATTAACGCTTTATGTTGTGAAGTTGGACTCTAACAATTTTTTTTTTTTCTTTTTTTTTTTTTTTTGAGTAAACGGTGAACTTATAAGATTTCTCGCATTTCATTAACAAGCTTTTAATGAAACAACTCGACAAGCAGTAACCTGGACTCTATCATTAGTTTCACAATATGATAAATGTACTTGACGGTGATCATATCCATCACAAAAATAAAATTATTATTAGCAAGAAAAAAAAAAACATAAATAAGAATAACATTAGCTCCATATTTTCTATCACAAATTGTGGCATGTGCCCACTGTCACAACTGCACCCCACCTAATGTTTTTCAAACTATCCTCTCCTTTAAAGTTCTTCAATATCTTATCTGTAACAACTCATCTAGACCCTTTGAAATTTTCATCTTTTTCCCCTTAAACAATAGTAATCTAGATCCTTTGAATAATTGAGAGGAACATTCTGAAGTTTTGACTTCAAGAGCTTCTCACAATTCCAAATGGTTGGTGCTCGGAGCTTGATTCCATCTCTTGAACCCTGAGGTCGAATGAATTTAACAACATAAAAAATTAAGAAAGAAACCAAGTATAAATACAGTTTAATTAGTCAATGGAGATGGTAGTTGCTTGAGAATTCGAGTAACTGGCGCAGACTTGCAACCCACTGGATCAATTGCCAGCTCATTGTAGCATCATGCATTGCGTGGGGATCTGAAATTATTTTTAATTACATCATCAATCTCCATTTTAATTTTTAATTACATCATCAATCTTAGTTGTATTATTTATTTACTTATTTATTTTTTCAAGGTTCACTTGCGGCTCGCTGCATCTTGGCTTTTAAAAAAAAAATTAAGGTGATTTCAACCTGCATGCCTCTAATACTAAGTTAATTTAATTATTAACATCATTATACCTTAATTAAGCCCATTGGCCAGCTCATTGTAGCATAGTGTCTAGATTTGAAATCAATGATTACAAAGCTTACTGATTATAGTTTATTTAATTCAGTTACGGCTCACTGCATCTGGCTTGGGGTCTGTTTGTTTGCACTAAAACTTGGTGGAAAATGCGCCCCTGACAAATGTGGGTTCCACTATGTTTTTCTCCCCCCTCAGGCTGTTTTTTTTTCCCGAAAACTGATCGGGTGGGTTTACCTCTAACTCAGCAAATTACATGAACAGTGAAAAAAAAAAATTCGAAACATTTTGAGAGGAAAATGCGGAAAACCTGACACACCGTGGGCCCCACGTTTTTTCTTGGACCGGCATTTGATCAGCCAAACTGGCTCTTACTTACACAACTACTTTTTTGCATTTTGAATTGACATCAAGTTTTTTAAGAAACCTTTTTTCGAGATGACATCAATTTGCATGCCTTGTTGCTATATTATATCATTATTGTGTGTGAACAGACATTTTGGAGTAACATAATGGTGATCGATGATATATCTACTGCTCAAACCTAAACTGCATAAATAATGAATCTATATAGAAAATGATTGAATAATTAGATGGTCGGTCATATTACCTTGTACATAATTGTGAATCGTGATCACGAATAAATTGCAAAATTTTCTTAGAAAATTGGTAATGAGGCTGTTATTTTTAGATTTTATGTCAGATAAAGCCCCATATATCACTTGTATTGCGAACTCGTAGTGTCATGTTGACCTTAATTTAAATTTAGGTCAAACATATTATATATGCATATATCAAATTTGGTATTGAGAATTAAACAAATTTGACTTCTAAACAAAATAAAGAAAGACAATCAGAGCTACCCTGATGAATTCTGCATGCTCTTCGAACCCAAAATCTTTCATCACCTCTCTCAATTTTAAGTGAATTGGATGGGAGAGAACTTGAGTCTTCAACTAAACAAATTATAAGTGACTAAGATGGGAGTGAACCTGAGCCTTTAGCCTAGTGATTGTGAGTCATGAGGCTCAGAGTCCAATCCCATCTCATCCACATAAAATGCTGTGTGTAATGATATGAGCTTGGGAGAATATGGAGAGGAGATATTTATAAGGGCAAAATTTTCTTTGAATCCTAAAAAAGAGAGAGAGGAACTCAATCATTTGATATCAAATAGTGATTCTCATAATAAAAAGCAAGCATGCTCCGAAATATTTTTGAAAATCTTGTTAAATGAATCTTGGGCTTCGAGAATAATGATGCGTGCGCGCATGAATTGGAGAGGGATTTTTCACACGAGGAAAAGCATTTCTATTACGAGGTTGTAGAGGTTCGATTTTTAAGGTTTATATGTAGGAAAATAACTAAAAAGAAACGGACTAAATAAATTAAAATTTCCTCATTTTATGTATTTTACTTGGGAATGATAATGGGTCGGTGTAGGTCTTAGGATTAATGGGTAAATGAAAATGAAAATCTGTGAAATTTTATTCATAACTAGTTTATAGTTAGTACATTACATCCAACAGTTTGGATCTTGCATATGAGTAGTGTATCAACCAAATCAAAGTGAGAGTATCGACATTCTTGATACTTTCGAAAGTAACCCAGCACAATTCTTTATTTTTCTTTTCTAAATCTGGTTTTAGCTTTTTTATTTTTGCTTCTTTGGATGAAAAGGGAGCATCCTAAAGGAATATATAGAGGGAAAATTATTTGAGAGTTCTTATAGGTTTCACAACTTAGAATACGTTCAGAATAGAAGATTAAATAAAGGAAACTCTCTTTTTTGCTTTAACTAATTATAAAAAAAATAAAATTTTGGAGTAGAAGTTGAAAGGAAATATTGAGAGAAAAAAAGAAAACATGAGTTGGTTCAAAACATGAGTTGGTTCGAAGTTTTAAATTGAGAATTTTCTTTTCTCACTTATTCATGACTTGGTTTGATCTAGAAATTCCTTTAACTGAGATTTTCTAATTGCTACTCAAAATTTAGAAATCATGAGTTGCTCAATAAATTCATCCTATTATGATTTGCACGAATGTTATGGTACTTTTATTGATAATATAGATTTAGTTAAGTTTCTATTTCATTTCCCCCCCCCCCCCCCCCCCACCACACACACACACAAACATTAGATCATAATCAGACTTGAACCCTGACTCCCCATAACCCACTCCGACCCACAATTATATGTTTTGGCTTCACTGCTTGTCTACATAGTAAGGGTGAGATTTGTATAAATAATATACTCAAAAAAAGAATCACAATCACCATAACCCACTCCCACCATTATACTCAAAAGAAGAATCACAACTAATACAAACTAGAATAAATAATCACAACAAAACAGTATATGGAACTCCAAAATGTATTTAGATTTATAGTTTCCGCAATCACAACATTAACAACAATAGTGAGATTTTGTAAAAATATGTATATATTATACAAAACGTGATTAGAATGTTAAAAAAAAAAAAGTAATTAATTTTTTTTTTTTCTAATTCACTTTAATGATATCATGTACGTGACGAAATACTTTTCTTACGCTTTACAATCTAGCACTTCTCTATAGGGGTGAGCATCGGTCGGTTCGGTTCGATTTTTGCTAATTTTTGTAAAACCGAACCGAACCGTTTAGACTTAGCAACCGAACCGAACCGAACTGTCTCAGTTCGGTTCGGTTTTTCGGTTTTTCGATTAGGCCAATATTTTTCCATCATTTCTTACATTTTCAATCACCATTATATTATCATCCTTAATATTCTAATCTCAAATATTCAATACCCATATTAGAAATAAGAAAAAGACCCTAACCTTAATGTGAATTAAAATTTTCATATTCTTACGCTATATCTGGGCTCTTATATCAAAACTCACATAATTATTACTAACTTTTAATGGCAAGAATGAAAAAAAAAACTATATTAATATAAATATTATTCTTAATTGTGTGTACTTAACATAACTTTCACATATTTAACATAAAAAAGTATTGCTAGAAGTAATGAGATAAATTTTCACCAGTTTTTGTTATGAACTATATGATTCATTAAATTGAATTTGGGTTGGTGATATATAGGGTGAGAGATTCGGTTCGGTTCGGTTGAGTTCGGTTTTTGAAACACAAAGCCAAAACCGAGCTAGAACGGTTCGGTTCGGTTAGGGTTCGGGTTTCGATTTTTAGTCGATTATTTCGGTCTCACCCCTACTTCTCTACACAAGACTAACACTTGCTGACACTTTTGAACAATATTCGCTTTATCGCGAACTATCATTCTTAGAAAATAAATGTTATTCAGAAGACTCCACACGCGCTAATTTTATATAGAAAAATGTGTAGTTTTTAAGCATGAAGAAAAATGATCTTTTTTTTTCTTCTCTCCTTTTTTTTGGATGAAAATAAAATTTTTGTTTAGTTTAGTTTTCTTTCTTTTTGTATGAGAATGACCCAGCGAGTTTCCGGAGTGCTTTAAGATCAATTGGCGTTCCTTCTTTCCTGTGATAGGAATTAGCCGCGGCCTTAATCTTAATCATGTTGTACACAATCTTCTTACCATTCTTTTCTTATATAGTTTTAGATGTTATTTATTTTTATTTTTTTTAACTTTAACTCCAAAATGCTAATATAGCTTAACGTTATTTGTGACGTCCACCTCCACCACCACCACCATCACCACCACCACTACTGTTTCCTTCTCCTCCTACTCAAATCCACCATCTTTACCACCAATCACCATCTCTTCCTATCTCTTCCTAAAACTCATTACCATGATAACATCATCTTCCTCCACCACTTGCCCCTCTTAAACCCCAACACCGCCTTCATGTTAGGATTTTGTCTTATTTTTCAAGAGGAGATGATAGTTTAAGAAAATCCAATTAAGTTAGAGAAAACGATGACTTGCAGCAGAAGAAGTAAATCAAGGTGAAACAGTTTTCTTTTTAGACGATTGCGAGTTTCTTTTCCAGGAGGAGTATGAATAGAATTCAATTCCTATTTAATGAAGATTTATTTCTACATTAAAGGGTTTAGAATCCTTCTAAATCAAGGAGATCAACTCCTAATAAGATTGATCAAGATTCTTCTAGCATCCAATAGCTAAGATCATCTCATAGTTCAAATAAGAGTTGTACTGTAAAATTCTATAAATAAAAGGTTGTAACTCAGCATTGTAAATTGGAGCAGAAGAAAATACTCTTGTGTCATCAAGAGAAATGTTAGATCTTTTTGTATCAAGTTTATTAATAAATCTCTCTCAAGTTTTCTACTAATGAACGTAGGTCAAGTTTAGGCCGCACTACATTAAATTGTGTATTTTCTTCTTATATCTTTTAATATTTATCTTGTGTGCTCAATGTAATCGATCTCATGGCGTGCTTGAGGTCTGAGGATCTCCATATCTCCAACTATTGATATCATAATAAGTATGGTATTCCAGCTTATACACTCAATAATTGGTATCGAGCATATCAATTTCATCGCAATAAATGGTATCAGAGCTGATGGTATTCGTTCCTGACTCGAGTGCTCTAGATGAAGAAGAACATGGCAAGTCGATGGAGTTTGGCATAGGCATTAAGATGAAGAAGACAACAAGAAAATTCAGATTTGTTCTAAGGTAAAGATCGATAACTTTTGGAGTATATTGATCAATGTGGAGTCGTCAAGGCTCAATGATGCTCAGATCTGAACACGGTAGACGCAGCGGAGACAGTTGAATCATTGCCAATGGCGGATGGCAAGACGAGCTCGATGAGCTCACACAGACATCACATCAGGCATCTCATGGAGGCTCACTGAGGCAGCAAGTCAAAGAAGGGTGATGAAGACGATCAATAGACGAGATTGATCGGAAGGTAGATCGTGCAATTGTAGTCGGATTCAGACGATCAAGGTATCAAACCCTATGTTTTCCAACATTCTGGATGCAATGTGGATGCAGATCGAGGAGATTCCAATGTCTGATGCAGGTTCTGTCAAGATCGATTAAAGAAATCTACAGAGATCACAGTCAAAGTTACGATGGACTGGTCGTGACACGGTGAGATTATTACAGGCATTGGTGGATCTATCATATTTGAAGATCATCAATAGCAGGGCAATAGATCTGACAAATATCAATGCAGTGGTGGGATGACAGCCCTGATTGATGAAAGGAAGATCATGGCAGTGTATGGTGGGAAGCCCCAGTAAGACCGTGACAGTTATGTGAAGACGAAAAGTCTCAAGGTTAAAACATCGATGGAAGGTGGACCATCACCAAGTGATCGATGGAAGACCATGACACGACAAGCCCTTGAAAATATTTGTATAAAGTTAGTATGACCATAGTAGAATTAGAGGCGGATTGCCTCAAGACCGGTAGGGCCCCATGGCCGAGAAGGCGTCACAAAGCAGAATTTGCTGATGGCGGCAGTGATGCAATGCAAGCTAAGAGAAAGAAACTAGGTCAAAGAGTTTCAATGAAAAGTTTGAAGGGAGCTCACTTTGAGGTGGAGCTTCAAGAAAAACTACAATGAGTTTAAGAGTTGCAGGACGATTACAAAAAGGATGCATTCAGGCACGGTTCGAGATGGCTCAAGGTATGACGGTGAATCTGCCAAAAGCCCCAGGAAGAGGGAGCAAGGTTAAAGGCTTCACGACATGATTACAACCAAAAAAAGAATTAAGGTGATAATCTAAAATCTCAAGTTGTTTTACTAAAAACTTGAAAAGCAAGTTAAGGTGGAGCTTATTAGAATTTTGTCTTATTTTTCAAGAGGAGATGATGTTTCAAGGAAATCTAATTGAGTTATAGAAGACGATGGCTTGAAGCAGAAGAAGCAAATCAAGGTGAAGCAATTTTCTTTTCGGGCGATTGCAAGTTTCCTTTTCAGAAGGAGTCTGAATATAATTCAATTCCTATTCAATAAAGATTTGTTTTAAAGATTAAAGAGTTTAGACTCCTTGTAGATTAAGGAGATCAACTCTTAATAGGACAGATCAAGATACTTCAAGTATCCAATGGCCAAGATGATCTCATAGTCCAAATAGGAGTTGTATTATAAAAGGTTGTAACCTAGCATTTAGATGGAGCAGAAGAGCAGAAGAAAGTTGTGGTGAACAACAATGTAAGACCCTAAAATGCCAAGAAGACCCTAAAAGCTAAGAAAGAGAAGAGCAAGGTCAAGGTGCAAAGAGAGAAGGTATACTCTTGTAATTTAGGTGTAGATTAAAAGGAAATGTGAATACTCTTATGTCATCAAGAGAAAGATTTGATCTCTTTATATCAAGTTTATAATAGAACTATCTCAAGTTCTCTCCTCGTGCACGTAGGCCAAATTTAAGCTGAACCACGTTAAATTGTGTGTTTTCTTCTTATATCTTTTAATATTCATCTTGTGTGTTCGAGGTAATCGATCTCATGGCGTGCTTGAGGTTGTCAGTGGGGATTTCCGTTATCTCTCAACTATTGGTATCATAATAAGTATGGTATTCTGAGTTATGCACGCAATAATTGGTATTGAGCGTATCAATTTCGTTACAATACTTCATCCACCTCCACTTTCTCAAATTCATCATCACCTTCACCTCCTTCTCGGACCCACCACCAACACCACCACCACTTTCTCCTCCACCTCCTCTTCCTCAACCCACCACCCTCCACTTCTAGCAACAGCACCCAACCCAATAGTTGAATCCTTGTCCTCTTCCTCTCCACCTCCTCCTCTTTTCTATCATCATCATAACTCTATCCTTCTCTTCTCCTCCTCTCTACTACTTAGGGTGTTTTTAGGCAGAAGATAATTAAAAAAAATTAAAACTAATAGTATTTAATTTGAAAAAAATGAGTTACCTTAGTAATTAAGGAAATTAAATGGATCATGTGTAGTGCATGTGAATTTTTTTTTTTTGGATAGAAAGGTTAATGTGTTAAGGTTCTGGGAGTCAACATGTAAGTTTTTATAATTTAAAGGATTTGATGTAAACCCCTGATGGGGCAGGATGTTTTGTGCAATTTACCTTATAAAGAATGTATAGGATGTAAGCGTGTATACAGTTACTTAACTAGAGTAGTAGCAAAGCAAGCAATGAGTAACATGGTTTTGACATTGGGCTTGTTTGGATTTTTGTAAGTGAGGGAAGAAGGAAGAGAAGGGGGTGAATATAATTTGAAGAGATGATATTTTTTCCTTCTTAATTTGATGTTTGTTTTGTCAAATTTAGAAGAAAGAAGAGATTTTTTCATTCTCTTTCAAACTTGTTTTATTGTTTGGTTGCATGTTGAATAAAAAAAAAATTCTAGTGTGAGCACCCCAAATGAGATTACCCCATGTTTGTTATGTTTCTACTGCTTCTTGTTGCCACTGCTTTCACGATTGCTGCTGGCTGCTTGCAGCAACATAACAGCAGCAATTCCTTTTTTCCTGTGATGCAAATCTGGCCGGCGCGACGAGATCCGGGCCAAGAGGGAGGAAAGAGATTGTATCCGAGACGCATGGAGGAGATCGATCCCAAAAAAGAGGAGATCGAACCCAAGGGAAGAGGAAAGCGAATCTGACATGTTGGGACAAGATCTATCCCAACTCCGGCCAATGCGACGAGATCGGGGCCAAGAGAAAGAAAGGTGATCAAATCTGAGATGCAAGGAGCTGATCGAACCCATGAGAGACCAGCACGAGGAGATCAAACCCAAAATATCCAAGATGAAATCAGAAACAAGGGACAAGATTGATTTCATCAGAAACAAGGGACAAGATTGATCCCAACTTAGCTCAGCGCGAGAAGATCGATCCCAATTTTGAACAAACTCACTCTCTTCCTCTAGGTCAGCGCCAATGTAGATGAAGAGAGTCTCTTCCTTCAAGAACTAAACACCAGAAAAGGGAAGAGAGCCTCTCTACCTCCCTCTCTCTCTCTCTCTCTCTCCTCTCTCTCTCCCAAGAAAACAAACAGGACCTAAAATCATCCCAACTTTCTAATTACATCACCCATTGTTACTAGTTTCCTCTGTTACTTTCCTCTATTATTTAACCCTCCCCCTATCCCCTTTATAGCAATCTTTATTAACTGTCACAGTTGCTCATGATGATGTCAGTCAGTTAGAAAGGATGTATTATCCTCCTTTTGTTGCTGCCCTTGATGAAACCCAGAGTAAAATCTCTGGTCTTTCACTCATTTTTTTCCTTTTTTTTCTTCTTCTTCTTTTTTTTTTTCATTCTGGTTATTTAACTGATCTATAGTGATGCTCTGAGGAATTATTTTCTTGAATTAACTGATATCGAAATGGAAGATCGGACGCCCAGTATTACCCGCTCCATCCCCCTTATAATGTCTCTCAACCGCTACATTCTCCACTTCATCAAGAGTCGTAGGGCATATATCCATCTGCTCCAGGCTCGACCACGGACGCTCAAATCACTTGTCCACAAGCCAGAATCATGAAACACCACCCAAAGCTGTCCAAATCGAAGGCCGAACTATGAAGGGATGAGTTGTCTTCTCCACATCATTTCAACAAAGTAAAATTTAAATTTTCTTTAAACCAATTCAAATAAACGTCAAGGATAAATTACAGGAAGTATTATCAGGAGTATTGTATCAAACTTCCTCTGAACTATAAAAACTTATATATTGACCTCCTGGACTGTCCAAATTAGTCATGCATAGAACACGCGACTCACATAATCTTCCTAGTTACTTTAGTAACTAATTTTCTTCAGAACAAATTACGGGGAAAAAAACCTACCACTTTTCTTCGAAACAAATTAGGAGATATAAGGTAATTCAGCCTCCCAGTTACAGTAGAAATATTTCTAACTTCAATTTAACATACAAAATACATGGAGATAGACTTGATCTTCATATACAATCCAAGATTTGGTTTTCTAGTCTTGCGTTTATAAAAAAATTGTAAGTATCTAATATTCAAGAAATTCCAACCATAAAAAGAAATTGAAACCATACGGATAAAGTTCTAGTGAAAACGAAGATAGAGATTAAAAAAAATTAAGATATAAACACTGACTAGTTGTTATTCTTGAACTTTGTTAAGTAATTAATAGAATTAAATTATAAAGTCTGGTAATTTGCAGAAACATATTATAAGTAAAACTAACTACATTAGCGGCTATCAATCAAATTCAAATTCAAAAACACCAGCATTAACAAACATCAGTAAATGGAGATGACAGTTGTCATTGAGGTGCAAAAGGTCAACCCTGTTGAGGATGATATATATGAGCTTGGGTGTGTGAGTGAGAGAACCCGAAACCAAAACCCGACTAAATTCATGCGGTCAGTTCGGATCAGTTTCGGGTAGGTTTTTTTTAATTTTAACCGAACTCTGCTCTCCCTAGAAAGAAAGTTCTTATAAAACCTCGCTAGTGATAGTAATTGGTATAGACAATAACGCCAAAGTGAAACACCCACAATATGCAACAAATTAAGAACCTGGATGCGGGATATGTGCATTATTCATTCTGAAGGTCTCCATGCACCATCTCATATTTGCTATTAATATTAACTAACATAATCAAGATAAATCAGCACACTTCCTCAAGTCAAAAAGTCATTCAAATTTGTTATGAACAAGAATAACTTTTTGACTGTCGATAGTTAGAGTCTTGTACTCATGTTGTTCAGAAAGGAAAGCGATTCTCCCTGAAGTCCAGGAAGTGGCCCCAGTTCAGTTAGTCATTCCATCAGTTTAGCCATAATTGGCTTGCTAAATAATTGAAAATACACGACCCCACTTAGAAAATAGAAACAATGGCATAAATTTAGGTGGAGATAATATTCACAGACTAGGACTAGGTAGTTAATGAAACCATAAATACTTATTCTATCAAAACTTAAGTTGAATAGAGATTGGATTTTGCGAATATTTGACATCTACTTCACTCTGATTGATCAAACATGTCCAAAGACACAACTTCCTCTAATGACTCCATGCCTTGTTGTAGTTGGCACCTCAGGTAAAATCAATAGTTGCAACTATTACCAAAGGGACTAGAATTTGCATGCTTTCAAATCTCAGTGCAAAGTAACCTTATAAGTTGGCATGGAACATTTTTAAACATCAAACACAACATAGACGATCAAAAGTAGAATACTGACGTGATATCTGATCAATATCTTAATAGCTCTAATTGGATGGCATGATCCAACAAAGTACCAGAACGCTTGCCATACAAGTATTTTTCATTTCATGCATGCCAAAACTAAATAGGGAATAATGTAGTCATCGTAAAAACTAAGAGGCGTGGCCATAATCCACAATCTATGAAACTTATTGTGTGATCATGATGAAAAAGGTACGTTCCACATCTCATTCTATGTTCACTACAGGTGGATATGTGGGCTATGGAGGGGGCCTAAAACAATGTCATGTATTATGGTCTTATCTGTGCAAGGTTTCTTTTTCTCTCTCTTTTTAGGGTAAAGGTGGGGAAACTTACCCCCATCTTCCCTTTACAAGGAGAAGGAAATTTCTAGCGTACACTTCAGACCTTCACCTTTGTACTCTGTCATAATCAAGTAAGCGGAGTTGAACAATACATCAATACTTCATTTCCCGCATGGTATTTGGTTTTTAAGGAGGAAGAACCATGCGCGCAGGAAGGCTGGGGTTGGAGTTATTATCATCATACATTGTAGAATCTTCCTGTGTCACGAAGCAAATGGAAAACAGTCGCAATAACGATCATTAAATCAACATAAATGTATGACATGGGGTAACTACAATCAAACATAAGTGCCAAGCTGATGCAATCAAGACTAATCGATGAGCAAGAATCTGAGAATGCAATGAAACTATGGGTTAAGAGATACACCTACTGAATCATCTTCGAATGTGTGGTTAATTAGTTCTAACATCAGAAAGAATGCAACTGAGGACAATATCATTCAATTATGAGAAAATAAAGCACAGTAGAACTCTATGCAGCTCCATTTGAATCAACATTTTAGATTACGAAGGGGACACATGTGCATGATATTAAAATGACAGATCCGTCAAAAAATAAATGACAGAACAAAAAAGTTGCGATAACTGGAAGCAACATATGAGAAGGAAAAATAAATTAAGTACATCAAAGAGAGCTCGAGATTGAGAAAAGTATTTGACACATTCAAGGATAAATGTTCAAAAACCGTGGGGGGGGGGGGGGGGGGGGGGGGGAGGATTACTGTTTGAAATGGATAGACCATACAGACTACCCAGGGAATAACGAGGCAGCACATTAATCATAAGACTGCATGGCATCCGAAAGATGGGTTGTGACTAACATAGAATAACCTAGTATTATCCTCATGTCTCAAGATAAATCTACTCTAGCTAAACAAATTCCTGAAATTTTCTTTAGAAATTGAAATTAGGAAAGACATGATTGGTTTGATAGTTCGCTACTTGTGTTCTTTGCAAGAAAAGATCTCTAAAAAATAATATTACAATAACAATTATTCCGTTCACATCTTATGGCAAAAGGAGGCCAAACTGACACAGCCGCTACTATTACATCCGAGACCATCTACTAGATAAGTCTCACAACTCAATTTTAATGTTAGTGCAAGAAGTCAACTAGTGCAAGAAACCATCACTAATTAGAAAAGAGATGATCAACTTGAATTGCAAAGAAGAACCATAGTTCAGAAAACGAAAGAAAAGGGGGCACTAATTTGCTTACTTCACAACTTTGATCACATAAGAGCTCTAGTTTTCACAAACAAGCTCACAAACAACCACCAGAAAGAGTAGTGACAACATAGCAACCAAACTCAACGAGTATGATGCTTATATTTTAAATTAGGTTTCAACCTGCATAAATATATTTTATGCAGCTGCCTAAATTTCTTGCTTGTTTAAGATTAAAGAGACAAGTGTACTTTCACCATTACCTTGTCCTTTTCTGCAACACCCAATGTTGTGGTTCCAATATTCCTACTGGATATGATATTTTTAGGGGAGACCCCTTAGTGCCTATCCAACAGCTACGGATGCTAATGTTAGTGGCTGGCCCAATGGCTCTCTGATCTTGCCCCAAAAAAAATATTAGTCTTCTAGTAGAAAATATATCAGCGAGGTTTTTGACTCCATTTATTAGTCATGAGTGGAGAAAGTTGATCCATGTGCCCGATCCGGCGAAACTCTCTTTTGGTTCATGTAGCCTACCCGAAATACTTGGGACAAATGGCTTAGTTGTTGTTTGTTTATTAGTCATAATGCCACCAACAGAGTTAGAATTACTCATCTTATTATCGAAAGAGAGGTTTTCAAGTATAAACTCAAGACCCAACAATCCTTAACTAATTCAACTACATATATTCTATAGACCAATAACAGTTAGACCATTAATCTTTTTTTCGAACAAACAATTGTTATTCCCCCTCCCTAGGCAAAGATGAAGATTGCATGACGGCTAATTTCTAAGGAATTAAACAAAGTTGACTGATGAAGCAAATAAAGAAAGAGAGTGGGAGTTGCTATGATCAATGGCATGCTCTTCAAGCCCAAAATCTTCGATATCTCATTATTTAATGAATAGCATGGGAGAGAACTTAAGCCTTCAACCATATAATTATACGGTTTTAAAACCTATATAATTCCGAGGCATGAGGCTCAGAGTTAAATCCCATCTCATCCACGTACAAAAAATATAATTTTTAAACGACTTCATTTTTAAGCGATTAAGATGAGAGTGACCCTGAGCCTTTACTCTTTAGCCTTCTAGTTGCAAGATTTTCTCCTTGTGATTACGTGGCATAAGGCTCAGAGTCCGATCCCATCTCATCCACATAAAAAGTTTGTGCATTGGTTCGCAGGAGCGTTTGGAGGACATTTATAGGAGAGCATGGGCCTTTGGAAGACATTTATAGGAGAGCATGGGTCTTTGAGAGAGAGAGAGAGAGAGAGGGAGGGCGGAAGGGAGGGGGAGGAGGAGGAGGAGGAAACCTAATTCATTAGCTATCTAATAAAGATTCTCATAATAAAAGCAAGAATGCTAAGAAAGATTGTTGAAATCTTACGACATGAATTTGGTCATTGAAAAAATGGAGTGCATGCATGACTTGCAGAGGAATCCTTCATATAAGGAAAGAATTGCTGTTGTAATATTATGAAGAGTTTAAATTCGCAGAAAATAGATCCATAAACAAGTCGTAGATCGGTTTGATGAAAGATTTGCATAATGAAATTAATTAAAAGAAACAGGTTCTCTAAATCATGCAAATTGAGAGGGACAAAGTATTTGAATTTTGAAAAAAAAAGAACCAACAACTTTCTCTTTACTTTCCTAGGACAAGAACTTCCATATGTTTGTGGATTTAGAGCCACATATGGATTGTTTGCGGTTGAATTTAGACAAATCAGAACCCAACGCTCATAACTAACTAAATAATATATACAGATAGGCCCAAAAGAAAAAGATCAACAATTATATAAATCAATAGATCACAATTTTGTGTATCACATTACATATATGGTAAATTTGGTGTAACACGAAACTGACAATTTTTAGGATATTCTGTTTCCACTATCATGACACTTTTCCATTCCACTATCATGACACTTTTCCATTACTTGAGTGACAGATATGCCTTAAATGAAACATGTCATATCAGCGAGAATTCAAGTTTCTAAACAGGATAATAAAGCGTTGAATTAGATTTGGATTTCTTGAAGAAGATCCTGACCTTGCATTCCATCAGCATTTTCTAAGAGCATGACAAAAATGCCAAATCTAATTGAAGAAGAGATGCACTTTTGCCTTCATCTTTTCCGTAGTTCAGACAAGCTGGCCATTAAGGGGTTGTTTGGTTAGAGGTGAAAGTGAGAAAGTAGTAATAGTTCCCTTTAGAATTTGAGAATTGGTTAGTAAGTTTTCCGTGTTTGGACGTTATGGGAAGCATGATTGGGTGATAATGTGAAAGTGGAAGTGAAAAAGTTGACCACAAAGTTGACCACAAATAGTATTAAAATAAAAATTAATTATGAAAAAATTAGACTGTAATTAGAATGAAAGTGAGATTTATATGACCACAAAATTAACTGTTTTGAACTACAACTTATTACAAATGAGATTTTCATGTCCACAAAATTAACTGTAACACATTGGAAGTAGAGAAATGATTGTGTAAAAGAGAGGTGCAAAAAGAAAAGAGAGAGAAAGAGGCATTTCTCATTTTTCTTTTCCGGTGTTTGGATGAACAATGAAAGTGGGAAATGAGGCCTCTCACTTCCTCACTTCCCTATGCATCCAAACAACCCCTAAACTTCAATTTATCTTGTATGACTTCCAGAAAGGTTTCGCGGTATCAGAAAAGAAAATATAGATAAGCAAGAAACTGAGGATGCAACTCCAACTATTGGTTAAGATATGCACCAGTTAAATCATCTTTGCAAGTTGGGTTAATTGGTCATATCATCAGAAAGAATGCAGCTGTTATCAATATCATTTAGTTAAGGGAAAATAAAGGACGGAACAGAACTGTACGAAGCACAGCTTCATTTTTGTGTCGAAGGGAAACAAAAGAATTACATCACCGTGACAGATCTTTAAAAGTTGATAGAACGAAAAGGTCGTGACAACGGGAAAGCGCATATAAGAAGGAAAAACAAATCAAGAGCCAGAGATTGAGGAACAAAGAGGTTGCTGACTAACGTTTAAACTGTCCTGGAGATGAGGACATTTAGCATATTTCAGCCTGTCTGACTGAATAACTCAAAGCATGAAATTTATGCAAATCTCACCAAATTAATCATTAATCAATATAAACCAAAAGAAATCACAAGCATCAGGATCTCTTTCAGCTAAAAGCTTAAATCTACCTCCAAATGCATTCCCAGTTTAGTACCTCTCCTGGATATACATTAACCTTATCCATGTAGAAGTCAATCATAGATTAGATGCGTTATATCTACTCTTTTTCAAATAATTACATTGTTTTAGGCAACAAGAAAAGGAGTAAAGAGAAAAAAAAAAAGATACCGTTCCCTCCTCTTAGCCCATCTTCCAGAGCAAAAATGTCTAATGCTTTGTGCAATGCACCCACCTAAGCATCTCCCTTGTCATTGAATATAAACAGGTTCATGCCCAGCATTTATGTTGTCATATAGTCTTGTATGCTCTACTTTCCTGCATCCAGTGTTATTAAATATCGGATATCGGCAATATATCGGTCGACAAAATTATATACCGAATACCAAATACTGGGTGATATATCGCGATAAGGTACTAAAAATCAGACGTCATTTCGGACGTCATACCGAATGAAAAATATATATGTGATTGCCTACATAATCAGACAAAACTACTAAAAGTAAGTTTAGGCTCATAAACTCACAGGGGATACTAAACTTTTGTAAAAGCTTCTCAAATGCGTTTGTAGAACCTCCTCAAATGCGTCACGTGGCGATATATCGGATATATTCATTTTGGATATCGGCCTATATATTGACCTCGTGACGATATATCGGCACATATCGGTCCAAAATGATATCTGGTAAAATTTTGCACCTATCGTTTCGTTTTTGCATAAAATATTCGAGGCCAATATATCGGCACATATCGGTCCAAAATGATATCCGGTAAAATTTTACACTTATCGTTTCGTTTTTGCATAAAAATATCGATATCTCGGCCAATATACTGGTATATCGGCTGAAATTTAAAACAGTACAACAACAACTAAGCCATTTGGCCCAAGTATTTGGGGTAGGCTACATGAACCAAAAGAGAATTACGCCAGATCGGGCACATGGATCAACTTTCTTCACTCATTCCTATCGAGCAATATGCCTTCGTTAATACCTTTAGCCTCTATATCTTGTCGTATCACCTCCATTCATGATTTCTCCTGTCTCCCCTGTGCTTTTTTAGCTTGATCTAATTTGATACGCTCTACTCGCCGGACTGGCGCATCTGTAAGTCTACATCGCACATGACCAAATCATTATAGGCGATTTTCTCTCGTCTTCTCTTTTATAAGGGCTACGCCTATGTTAGTACGAATATCCTCATTTCTCACATTATCTCTCCTCAGATTACCACAAATCCAACAAAGCATGCGCATCTCTGCTACACTCATCTTCTTGGCATGATATCTCTTCATAACCCAACATTCTACGACATAACAAAGTTGGCCTAATAACAGTCCGATAAAACTTTTCCTTCAGTCATAACGGACTGTTACGGTCGCATAAAACTACTGTTGCGCTCCTCCATTTCAACCAGCAAGCTTGGATCCTATGTTTGACATCACTATTGATCTCCCCATCATTTTAGATCACAGAACTCAAGTACTTAAAAATGACTGCTCATCGGTATTTCTTATCCGTCTAGTGTCAAAATACTATAATCATGTATTCCTTGTTTACTGAATTTGCACTCCATATACTCTGTTTTGACCCTACTTAATCTAAAACCTCAAGATTCTAGAATTTGCATTCATAACTCCAATTTGGCATTTACCTCAGCTCTCGTCTCATCGACTAGGACAATATCACCAGCAAATAGAATACACACAGTATTTCATCTTGAATAGCTCTAGTAAGCTCATCCATCACTATGACAAATAAGAATGGACTTAATGTAAATCCTTGATGCAATCCAATTGTGAGATTTAAAACAGTGCCTGCATCATATATACTCAGCCATCAAACCAGCAATCCAAACTCTCTCTCTCTCTCTCAACACCTCCCCAAAGCCCAAACCCAATCCAAAACACACAAAGTCCAAGGAAATCACTTGCTGGATATCCCCCTCCTGATTTAGAATGAGTATCAACAAAGGAAAGGAGTTGGTGATTGTGCGAGCAAAGGTTGTGACAGAGGCCAACAAGCAAGTACTCACGCGAGAAAGTGCATCATGGACTATTGGGCTGCTTGATCGAATACATGCAGAGTACTCAGTGGGGGCCCAAGGCGCAAAGGCAGGATGAAAAAGCTGGGTAATGTAGACATAGTTTACTTGTTATCACATTTTTTTCATAAAAGATTTGCAAAATAGTTTGTGAAAGAATATAAATAATTTGCATGAGTTTTCATTTTAGTTTAAGGAAAATATCTAGTAAATCATATTATCTACAATTCTGGCTTCTGCTCATTACATTTTTCACTATTTACTAATTACCCTTAGTTATTTGCAAAATGACCAGACTAAAAAGTTAATTTTCCCCTTCTTTTTCCTTTCTTCCTTTCTCTCTTTTTTTCTCTTTTTAATTTTTGGTGGGCGTAAGCTTAGGAATTAGTTGAAGATTTCATACCTGCATGTTACCTGTTTGGTTGCAAAACATGATATGAAAACTGGAAAAAGATACAGATCAAAGAAAGTAATTCGAATGTTGGAAGAAGAAAGGGAACAGTCAGGGCATGTATCTGATCCTACCGTAAACAATACAATTCTCAGTTATTTATTTTTCTGCAATTTTTATTTCTTCTCCCAATATTTTGTATCTATGAGTTTTGGATAACTTGGTGCAGTCTACATCTAAGGCAATGGCAGCGGTAGCAAGAGCAAGGAAGCCAAACTCAGTAACATGGCTGTTGCAAGGACCCAACAGCAAAGGTGAAACGATCCATTTTGTTGATGGAAAGAAGATGCCAGAAGAGATTCATCGAGTAGGGGCAGAGGATTTCGAGTGAGAGATCAACAAATGCTTTTCAAAGGTCAGCAAAGAGTGTTATTATTACTTCTTTTCAAAATGTCACAAATAACTTTGATTCCATCCTAATAATTATGAATTGCACTTTGCACAAGGAAGCACAAGAGACAAGATTGCTTGAAGAACTACTTTCGATCAAGTTCCTTTAGCTAAGGCGGGGGCAATGATACGGCCTTAGTTGACAAGAAGAAAGAGGAGTGTAGCCTTGAGTTCTTTTGCATTTAACTTTCTCCTGTAGTTTGCAAGAGAAACTTCAAAGTTCAAAGAAGGTGTGCTCTTGTGCTTTGTACAACTTAAACCTTTGGTTGATTAAAGCTTTCTACTCTCGTTGGATAAATTACCAAATGTTGTAAGGTTGAATTTTTTGCTTGACTAATACTTGGTCCTTTGTTATGCACACGGTGTTTAAAAGGGGTATATCTTTTTAGGTACTATTTTTCCTATTTGCCTCAGTCCATATCCATTCTCATACCCAAGCAGCTACTAGATGGGTGTTCTTGGGGAGCAGTTATTCTATATACCGGTGTGATGCACCCGGACAAGAAAAACAAATAGGGAGAGAACTATGTACCTGGCACACCTTATAGTTTTTTGTTCTTGAGGACTTCTATACCCTTGAGAACAAGGCAGTTATGGACCATCTTTCAGCCCCTCTTTTACTATGATACAGTGGTAGCATTGTCTTCACCGTCCATTTGTTTTTGTGTCAGAACCCAAAATAATAACAAGAATCTTTAAAAGTGACCACAAATCCATGGTCTGAGTTTCCATTGCAACTTAGTAATGAAATATGGACGGAGGGTCAAACTCCTTTGCTTTAAGGAAAATTAAAACAATTTTGATAGGATTGGAATTTTTTCCAAATACAATAAGTCTATGCACATAGAACTCAATTAACTTAGTTGTGGAGAGAATATGTTTCTGGTGCCGAGTATCTATCTACATATACAAACTAACTAGATTTTTGACGTGTACAAGAAACTTTCTAAATTCTATAAATGTGAATTTGTTCTAATATTATCTCTTGAGTAAATAATGACTCCCGTTTTTCAAAGTAACACATTCAAATATTTTTTAATAACAATATGACTTACTTTTTCCAAGACAACACATTACATAAATCCAATAAAAATATGATAACTTCAATAACAAGATTTCTACTAAATTTCTTTTGACAGTAAATTCTAGCAAACTTTTGTTCATTATTTCACAGTAAACCAAAGCTTACTGAGTTCTGACATCATATAACTCTACAAAATGCAATTTTTGTTCCCACTTGATATGTACCATAAAAGAAACAAAGGGGCAAAAAGTTGCAGGCCTCAGTAGCTACCAGATGTCGCCATTCGAGTTGGATCAATCCGCCAGCAATTCGCTCTTCTCTTCCTCCTCCTCGCTGAGATTCCAAATTTTTCCTTGAACGCGTCTTGCTTCTGCATCCACATCATGTGACCCTAAATAGAAAAAATAACAGAGATCAGTCACTAAATGAATCAAACTCGCTGGAAAAAAATCCACACTTATTAATCGGAATTTGGAACGAACCTGCAGTGCCGCAGCCCACACGACGAGGATGGATGCAAACCAGAATTTCTTCTCCTTGAGAAGCTTCGAAGCGTCCATTTTCTCTCTCAATTTGAAGAAACAATCAATAATAAAACCCTAGAACTCAGAACATTAGTTTACTTAAATGGCCAAAAGCTTGATTTTAATTTGGACCCCCACGAACGAGTTCGGGTCCAAATATCGGGTATCAGTCTGGTCCTGGTTGTCTCCTAAATGGGTCGGATCTTCCATAAGAAAGGCCAGTTGATATGAGCCCACTGGGCTTGCTTCGGCTAGCCAGAGCCCAGGGAAACAGCCATTGGAATAATAATTCCATCTATTAAAGTGGCCGAAAGCTTGATTTTAGTTTGGATTATAAATTATAATCTTCTTTTAAATCCGAGTTCTACAACTGGATTAACCCTAATCGAGGATAAAATATCTAGTTAGCCCTTCAAATCCTCACTATAAAAAAACATTATTTTTAAAAAGGTCGTGATTCAACTAAAATGTACTTAACACTATAGTTTTTGCATGTGCATTTGTTTCTAATCAAGACTCCGGACTGCCACTTGTTAGGTCATGAATACAAAGGCCTAGGCTAGAATTGATCGGACGGCACTAAGGGCATATTTTTAGGCTTAAAAGCAAAATTTAAAATCTGACAAGGGGTGACACATCAGTCTTTTTCTTATTGATTGTTTGGTTACCAAAGTATGAAAAAAAAATCATGATCATGGTTACACACTGGCCCACTTTTTGCTGGTGTGGCGGGCACTTTTGAGAAACCTGATTTCATCTCTCTCCCCACTCTAGACCGAGTGGAATCTGACAATGTGTCAGAAACCAACTCAAGTTGATGTGATGACAAATTTCGTGGCTGTCTTTACCTGCCAAACACGCCCCAAGGAACGATGGTTGTTGAAATCTTTAGTCCAAATTAGGGTCTGTTTGGTTGTCGTAATTGGCTGTAATTTATAATTCGTAATTGATAAAATCTTTTATAGTTGTAAATGAGTTACATGTATGTAAGTTTTATAGTGTTTGATTGGTAATATAAAGTTGTAAGTGGAAATGTGTATTGTATTTTACGGTGTTTGGTTGTCGTAATGTGTAAGTCGTAAGTGAAAATATTGACCACAAAATTAATTATTTGGTGATTTAAAAAGTTTTAATATTGCAAATAAATATTAAAAAAATTTAATATTAACTTAAAAAGAAATAATACAAATTTGTATGACCACAAAATTAACTGTTACTGGGTTGTAAGTGAGTGATAATGGGTTGCAAGTCAGTGATAGTTGAGTTGCGTAAATCTTTTACGAATTACGGTGCAAACAAACGCCGTAATTATAATTGGGTTATAAGTCATTTACAAATTACAGACTTATACGCCATTTACGACCAAACAAACAGCCCTAACCATCTGCATGACCACCGTATGAATCGTCTCTGAGTCTTTTCCTGACACTTGGACTCGTGACCAATTCACAAACTTCACTGCTACACCATCACCATCCAATTTCCAAGCAAATGTGAAAAGAATATGACATGAGTGGGAATGCTATCAACTTTCATTATGCAGCTACTTGAGGACACACTACAGAAACCGTGTGGGGAGCGTTTGCTCTCATGTGAAGCAAATCAACAATTCCTGGAAACTGCTGCTGCTTTTATTGGCGAGGGCAATTGTCTACATTTGATTCCTTAACGCGCAGGGTTCCTTCCTGATTTCTAAACAAAAGGAAATTTTATGAGGAAGGCCAATGGAACTTGCACAAAACTTGCAAATATGGCCCATATGTTATCAATTATTCTTGACCTATTGACTCCTCATTTGACCCATAAATAATGACAGGTAGCAGACTGTTGATTCTGATGCAGGAGATACGCGGTTATAAACTCAGTGTGTTCTCTATAAATTAAGCCCCTCGAGCTTTCCCATATGCATGCATACTTGCAGGTATCTTACCGATAGCTAATCATTATGGCAAAGCGTTTGAGGGCAGTGACAGATGAAGATACTGAGAGCACAAGGACAGCCAATCTACTGCTGCTTCTCTCATGCAGACTAGGAACGGACGGGAACAACGATGATCGCCGAGCAACACCGACTGGCCGCAGCTTCGAGTGCAAGAGATGCAATCGACATTTCCGATCGTTCCAAGCACTGGGAGGTCACTGCACCAGCCACAAGAGAGTGAGAGTCAAGTTAACCAACCCGTTCGATGAAATGCCTAGCGTGAAATCAAAGCCTAGGGTTCATGAGTGCCCCGTGTGCGGGTTGAAGTTCGCCATGGGCCAGGCTCTCGGTGGCCATATGCGGCGACACAGGCCAGCAGTCAAGGGTGCTCTGTTAGCTAGCTCAGGGAAGGAAGTGTTGATGGGCATTGACTTGAATATTGCACCTCCTTCAGAAGAATATAACCTGTAACTGCTCGACTTGTCTAAGCCACACATAGCTTGGTTTTTGTTAGTAACATGGTGTATACAATTCTCCTTGCTAAAATGTTGAGTCAATAATGCTAATAACATCGTTCAACATCTGGGAAAAGAAACAACAAGAAGCAATAGCAGCTAAACTCAGATCTGTACTATAAACTCTGTTACACAAAAAACAAGATGAATGGGAACATTGCTATACTGTCTCCAACTTGTTACCCCTCAAAACCCAAAATACACCACAGTTGGTCCCAGCAAGTAACTATGTGATGATGATAGTCTGAGGAGACCCGACTCCATACAAGATCACCCGAGGATTGCCACGTTCTTCTCCTTTAAGCAGTGCATCTTCATCCATTCTAACAATGAAAGAGGAAAACAAGTGTTGATCGAACATGTCTTAAGCTGATACTTTTGGTTTTCTTTGCTGCGATAGGTTTTGTTCATCTTGTTCAGTCTTAAGCTGACAGAGAAATAACTTGATATTCTTTCCTTCATTCTCAAATATTTGATACATGTTCGATCAACCAGTAATATTTTTTGTCGCACAAACATGATCGTTAAAAGATAAGATGACCAACATCTATAGTCACGACATCGCACCAAAACTTGTCTTTATAGAGATTGAAGACTATCGGGATAAGGCACCTTTGCTTGACTCTAGTGCAGTAGAATTTATCCATGTCACTCTGTAAGGATGAGGATAGGGTACAACTTTCAGGACAAATTTTACTATTATTGTAGACAATATTGTATTAGTGCAGCTTCCACTGTCCACGATTACTATATAGTTCCTACCTCCGATCTTCATAAATGTGTGGAACATAGAAGTTTGTCTTCAGTTATCTTTTTCTTTTGGCGGAGGCGAGGCCCACCTAATGACAGATAAGGGGGTCAATAGTGTTGATCTAATGCAGTTGAGACCAATGTCATCACATGTGATCTCTTAGTCAAAGGCAAAATCTTCTTCTTCTGCTTGGTAAGTATATTCGTGAGAATCCGACTCCGTCTCTGCTACAAGCACTCCATTGACGAAAATGATTTTGACTGAGTTTGGACAGTTGGCAGTTACATGTCCATGATCTTGACACTTCTAATATTTGGTTGTGGAACAAACTTTAGGGAAGTCATTTTCAATGCTCTTGCCTTTAGTGTCCTTCTCAATACCCTTATCTTTGGTATCCGCTGTGTCTGTTGACATTTGAGCTTGAAATCAGTTTGGATGCTAACTCGAAGTGGATTTAGACGCTTGGGTTTCACTTCTAAATGTGTAATTAGACTTGGAAACATCTAAGTCTTGAGCCAAGTTATAAACTTTTTCAAGCTCTGTGAATTCACGAGCCAAAAGTTTAGCTCTTAGGTCTTCTCTAAGTCAGCTCTAAATCAGGAAAAGACTTAGACATCACTTTTTGTACCTAGGGCATCACATCAAATGAAAAACTCATCAAATGGGCAACATAATCCTTGACGGGTTTAGTGCCTTGGTGAATTGGTGCAGTTTGTCAAGAAGACAATCGTATTAACATGTAGGCACGTATTTATCCCTGAGTTTGTCCTTCATACCAGCCCAAGTCTCTATAGAATCCTGACGTCTAGATGCCCTCGTTGATTCTACATTGGTCCAGTATTGGCTAGCTTGGCCAATCAGCTCCATTTGCAGCAAACTTAACTTTCCTAACTTCAGAAATAAGGTACCATAGAAAATATTTGTCCACATGTTGAAGCCATTTTAAGAAGAGTTGACGATCCAGATGACCGTCAAAAGTGGGAACATCCAACTTGATATAAGTCGTCAGGGTCTTGTGCATTATTTTGGATGTTTTACCTGGTATATGACTGCAATGGAGATTGCTCAGTTGTAGGTTGTTCACCAGCGGACTCCAATTTGGTCAGTCTCTCATTAGCGTCTCTTGATTTTAGTTCAGGGTATCAAGCTTAGCCATTATGTCAGCGAGCGTCGCAGCAAGTTGGGAATCCATAAGGGTGGAGTGGGATTCACTAGACTCTCCTAAAAGATAAACTCTACCCCTATGGCTAACATGCACATAGGGAATCCTAATTAAAGATGGAAAGACGTAACTCTAAACTAGATGCTTGCATTTTTTTCTTGCAAATGCCTAAGTGATGTAAGTCCTACTCTAACCAGATTCTGATACCAAAAATAATGTGAAATGTGTACCTGTGCAAGGCAGGAATCAGTGATACAATTGAATTTTGCAACATTTCACCAAATTTATAATATTCGATAGAAAAATAATTAAAACTTGTAACGTTGAACAGATGGATTTAAATAAAAAATTGCAAGCACAGGTTGAACCGACTAATCTCAAATAAATTAATACAGATACTCAATTATTATCGCAATAATTGTACGTTCAATATTAGCAGTCAACAGTTCAGGTATATCATATTCACAGAATCTCACAATTATTTGATGCAGCAGGAAGTACTGATAATATTTTAGAGATTTGCTTTATATAACCTGATTAATAATCTGAAATACCCAAAAAAAGAGTTACTGAGAAGCACTTGTTCTCAGGTATTGTAGATCTGAATGGATCAGTGTGTAGTAACTCTGAGTAGCTGAGTCTAGTAGCTCACTACAAACTTGACTTGATGGGTTAAAATGAAGGTAGGCGACTTAGACTGAAAGGCAGCTCCAAGTAAGAGGAACGATGCAGGAAATACTATAATAGTAGCACTGTAGCAGTCGCAGACAAGCACTGCAACAGCCGCATGTGAATACTGTAGCGAGCACTGTAGTAGGGTTTTCTTCATGAGATAGAGATGATGGCAAGAGTTTTGAGATGGAGATGATGACGGTTAGAGTTTTTAGATGGAGAAGAAGATGGATGATTAGGTTAGGGTTTCATACTCAAAACCTTTTTCTTTTAAATTTCGGTTTTCACACACCAAAAGACAGGATAAAAATTTTCATTGGGAGAAAATTTCATTTCATTAATGTAGCAATTCTTTTTTTTTTCTCTTGTGACTCGTGTCGTTTTATAAGTTTACAGTAATTGGACCTTATCCTCGCAAGCAATGTGGGATAAAAAAAGCAAGACTAAAATTTTTAAAAAACAAAGACTATTCTCAACAAAATAAAGAGTATAGTCTCAAACTCAAATAACTAAAACCAAATAAAACCATGACGCCTCCTGTGTTGATACTGTTAGTTTCTAGGATCAATCTGACAACTAATAATATCACTGAAATATCATCAATTTAATTGGCCAGGTCGGTTAATATCAGGTGGGAGGTTTTCCGTTCAATAGAACGTTCCTTAATTGAAGAACCATCTTTCAATTACCTTCCTTGATTAAGCACCAATTAGACTAGTGTCAGTCTCAATATACTGAATATCAGTATAACCCCTGTATAAAGAAAATTAATTCACTTCTATAGTACTTGAAGTGAGGTACGCTTAAAGCAAATCTTCTTAAGACAATTACGTCCCCCGCACGGTGCTAACGGGTTACTGGATGCTGGTCTCCCAAGAAACAACACTCCTTCACGGTATTTGGATAGCATTACCAAATCACCGTACAGTCAAACCGTAGTTAACCAGTACCTTTACAGGATTATTGAAGCAGTGGGACCAAAACAAATTTCAGGGTGAATATTTGTCTTTAGTTTGGAGGAGGAAGGAGGAAGGTAGAAGAATATTCTTCTTTGGAAGTCCCAGATTCAGACAACAATTCTATTAAAGAATCTGTTGAATTTTCTGAGCCCTCTTTCAGAACGAATTTTGTAGAATCTCTTGAAAATCGCTTCGAGTTGCAGAATTCCCACTTCCTATTGTAAGTCACTTCAAGCCAGAGAGAGAAGATCTCACTTCAGAACGCAGAGAACTGATTTCTGTGTTTATTTTTGTTATTGTTGTGCTTTGTTTTAGAATATGGAGCGTTATTTATAGCGCTCCGGGAGGGGTAAAAATGTCCGAAATCGACCGAACGGTTGCAACGGTTCGGTCTGAACCGTTGCAACGGTTCGTTTCAACCGCAGCAACCGCCTAACTGTCCGCGACGGTTTACTGACAGCCGTTGCGCTGTGCGATTTAGATCCGGATGGCAGAGCGGGTATGATCCGCATAACCCATACCCATGAGACCCGGTTCAAAAAGAACCAGACCGGGTAGGGCACCACCAAATCACCGTACGGTCAAACCGTAATTAACTAGTACCTTCACAGGATTATTGAAGTAGTGCGACCAAGACAAATTTCAGGGTGAATATTTGTCTTTAGTTTGGAGGAGGAAGGAGGAAGGTAAAAGAATATTCTTCTTTGGAAGTCCCAGATTCAGACAACAATTCTATTAAAGAATCTGTTGAATTTTCTAAGCCCTCTTTCAGAGCGAATTTTGTAGAATCTCTTGAAAATCGCTTCGAGTTGCAGAATTCCCACTTCCTATTGGAAGTCACTTCAAGCCAGAGAGAGAAGATCTCACTTCAGAACGCAGAGAACTGATTTATGTGTTTGTTTTTGTTGTTGTTGTGCTTTGTTTTAGAATATGGAGCGCTATTTATAGCGCTCCGGGAGGGGTAAAAATGTCCGAAATCGACCAAACGGTTGCAACGGTTCGGTCTGAACCGTTGCAACTGTTCGTTTCAACCGCAGCAACTGCCTAACTGTCCGCGACGGTTTACTGATAGCCGTTGCGCTTGGCAGTTCGGACCGTTGCGCTTGGCAGTTCGGATCCGGATGGCGGAGCGGGTATGATTCGCATAACCCATACCCATGAGACCCGGTTCAAAAAGAGCCAGACCGGGTAGGGCACCCGTACACCCGCACCCGCAAGGGCATCGGCCGACCGCCGCCGCCAGCGGTAGCGCACACGTGCGAGCATGGTTTTCCCCTCATCGCCCGCAAAAACTCCAAGTACCCAAAAGGGCACACCCTTTGTTCCCATTTTTCTCTATTTAAACACTTCAAACTTTCACAAATGGCCAATGTGGGACTAAATGCTTTTAGCTACCTTTAATCCCCTTTTGGCTTTGAATTAGGCAATCTTTAGACTTGAGTATCTCATTCATTCGAAGTCGGAATTGAACATGTGAATATACCATGTTCATCCCCAATGGAAGGCGAACACACTCCAACTATTATCCAATTGATTCAATTAATGGATCTCGCTGTAATTCAACTCAAAGATTCACATATATTCTTTATATTTCCAACAGATACACACACCACGGGCTCACGCGTGCATGCATGTCCTCATCGATTGGGTCGATGGCAATTAGGTTCACATCTTCCCATTTTGATATCATATGGTAAAATCAAATTCCCAACTTCCTAACTACATTGGCCATAATTACATTTTTTTTTATTTTTATTTTGCCTCAAATTCAATATGTGCTTTTGTTTATACAAAAATAATCTTTTTTAAAGAGGGCCCTCTTTAAATATCTTTTTTAAAAGGAGCATCCAATTAAAAGACCGAAAAAAATTGCTTAAAATATAGAAAGAGTAAATATAAATTTTGTTTAAATTCTCATCCATTTATATGGCTTATCCAAATTATACTCCCAATTTTACGTTTGATCTGATTTGGGATATTAATTATCTGATTACATAAAAATTTGGTTTATAGACTAAAGATCTATTTTGGCTTTGGGTCTTGTTTAGTGAGCAAAATTTGATCTAGAAATGATCGCTTTTAACCATAGGAAAGTAAATCATGAATTTGGGTCCTTTTTAGCAATTTTTTAGGGTGATCTTCCAATTTAAGGACAAAAATGGACCATCTTTTTAGAGTCATTATGCGCGCGCGCATATGTGTGTGTTATGCATGTCAAAAGTGGACTTGTAACCTCCTCTTTATGTTGGAGATTATCCAACTTAACAAGTTTCATACACAATATAAAAATAGTGTTTGTTATGCTTTGTTGATTGGTTATCTATCATTTCTTTGTATTGACTAAAAAGACTTTTTATTGGTTTTCTTTGAATAATGATGAGGTTGACTTTTTTGTTATGTTTTCTTTCTTTTCTTTTGTGATGAAAATGGCCTAGAGAGTTTCCGGTGCATTTTAATGGCTTAATTTCAGAAAATTCCCTTGTACTAATCACTAAAGCCAGAAAGCCTCCTTCTAATTTATGATTGACCACAAAGCCCGATATTCAACAACAACAACAAAGTCATTTGTCCCAAGTATTTGGGTTAGGCTACATGAACCAAAAGAGAATTACGTCAGATCGGGCACATGGATCAGCTTTCTCCACTTATTCCTATCAAGCAATATGTCTTCACTGAGACATTTAGCCTCTATATCTTGTCGTATTAGCTCCATCCATGTTTTCTTCGGTCTCCCCTGCACTCTTTTAACTTGTCCTAATTTGATACGTTTTACTCGCCGGACTGGCGCATCTGTAAGTTTACATCACACATGGTCAAACTATCATAAGCGATTTTCTCTCATCTTCTCTTTTATAGAGGTTACGCGTATCTTAGTACAAATATCCTCATTTTCTCACCCTATCTTAATAAAAAGCCCCGATATTGGGTTTTATAATTAAGCAGATTAGGTTCATTTGGGTCCTTGATTTTCTAATTGGACAATGTAGTCACTCTGTTTTTCTCTTGCTAACTAGATTTCTCAGCAGTAAAACTTATTTTTGGTGGGATATGTTTTACATTAAAATGATCCGATACTGAATTGTGTTATACATATAGGTTTTATTCTTCATTTTGTATGTCCTGAGAGAGATGTTTTTTTATCATTGTCATGATTCAAAATGTCAACAAGTACTTCATGATGTTATTAAGGCAAATTAAGGGAAAAAAAAATTCAATTATGTTTCTTTAACATTCTTTCATTCTCCCGATTCAAGTTCTGTAAATTATTTGTTCATTTTTTAGCATCTCACTCTTCTTGGCTTGTGGATGCTGAAGTGCAACTACGAACACTACAAGTCTAAATGCATTTTGGAGTAGCAAGTATTATTTCTTTTAGTTATTTATGCTAGAGTCTTGTTCACTGTCTGTCCCAAGTCAGGATAAAGGAGGAAGGTTGTGCTAGGCCTGTGACTGCTAACGTAAAACATTGTCACATACTATGAACTATGAACATGCTAGAGTGTATTAGTTGTGATTTTTGAGTAAACTATTCAATTTAGCCCGGTGGAATTAGTCATCTAAAAGTGAGCCGCGTACACATTTAAGTGCTGTGGCATTTTGCTTGCTATGATGCTTAGCTTTTGTGAGATTCAGTTCATGTGTGTGAGCCACACACATATTATAATAGGATCAATTCGTGTTGACACGTGGATAAGATATCGGGTTTCAAGGGGATAAAACTTTAAACTCTTTAGATCACTTATAATATTATAAGAGGGTCGATCTCACATGTCAAACTCGAAATTGATCCTCTTATAATATGTGTGTGTATGACTCACACACATGAACTTAACCCGCTTTTCTGTGGCGGATAGTTCTCCACTCCTCCAGCTAGTGTTAGTTCTAACACTCTCTATGCTGCAGATGATGAGTTTCTAAGAGCTCGGTCATCCTAGTATTATACTTGGTTAGCTATTCTTAACGTGAAGCTTTGACAACAATTTCTTTTTTTAATGAAGTGTGGGGGATTTGTGTAAGTTCACTGTTTATTCCCAAAAAAAACGATTTCTCCTTGAAGGATAAATGTTTTGTGGTTAATTCTTATGTTCGTTTGGAGCTCCAATACAGGAAATATGCCGATCAACATGAGAAATTGAACTTTAAGGTCATGATACTTGATGATGGTATCTTTTTGATATTTGGAAGTTGTTAGAAGATATGAGAGGTTAGTATTATTACCATAATATTTTATTTTATTTTTTTTAAAAAAATGATCGAAGAAGAAGCACTTTAGCATCTACTTGTATAAATAAAAGAGAGATACATAAAACTATCATGAAACCAAGCTTGTAAGCCATACAATGAAGCTTTAGGAAAAATGATTGAGTGAAAAATGTGAAAATAGGCGATTGTGTTTGGAAAGCAAGTTGGTTTATGCTAGTGAGATTGAACATTCCTCCACATGGGAGGGGTTATATGAATTCTTCTTTCTCCACTGAGCTCTCCTTGTGACCATTTGTTATCTACTGAGTACAGTTGGATGGCTTTCGTGTAAAAAGGAGTTGGCTGTTAGATCTAAATTTTATTCCATACAAAATCTCATACATGCATAACTTTTTTATTATGATCAAAAGAAAGGAGAGTTTTAGGCATACCTGATTCCATCACGAAAGGGATGCCAAAGGTTGTACGATCTCAAGGATACCAGAGCTGGGGAGAGGATTCTTCTCTTCAGCTACCAAGTTCTCTTCTTATCCTTAAAGGAGATGAGAGGCCTCCAAGAGAGAGATTGTCATTATTAGTGGAGAGGGAACCCTACCCATGATATATATAGCATCAAGGAACCTCAGTTTAACTCATCATAGATTTAGACCCTTGATTTAAACACGAGTTCCACACGTGTAGATGAGTCCCACATTTTAATTTAAATACACTCATGGCTAAGTGTAATTGAAAATGTGTCTAGACCCAAACCATTTAGGCTTGATCAATTCTTTATTAGATCAAACAACATAGGTTAAGTGGGCGGGTGCCAATATCCAATTGACTTGATTAGACCCAAAATAATTTAGACTTTAAAACATAATAAGTCTAACAATCTCTCACTTGGGCCAAGCAAGTCGTACTGAATAGATATTATGCATAACTTTATGACGTCAAAACTTTAATCGCCAACAAACTATGTTTCAGAACAATCTGGTCCATTAAGTGCCTGCCACTGAACATGACGGTCATTACCTTCTGTATAATCGAGGTAGAACCTTCCACATCACAAGTTTCAGAACCCTTAACGACATAGATCAAATGTAGACGTGTGGCATAGAAATGTCCTCTGATCAAATAGGATACAACTCCAACTGGTTTCCACTTTATGACTCCACTGACTCTAACATTATAACTCCAACGAGTCTCATTTTATGACTCCAACGAGTCTAACTGCTAATTCAACAAACTCAAAATGCGAAAAAGTAAACTTTAGGAAAAGTAGTTATAACTTTATTTATCAGAATCAACAAATATCCATAAAGTGCACTTAGAAATAATGTTTGTTACATAAAATTATCCACTCCTACAAAACCAGGATACTATGAGCAACATGCTCTAAGAAGACTTGAGATGAAAGTCCTTTAATGAGTGGATCTATAATGTTAAGAATAGTGCTAACACTATCAACAGATACAATGTGATTCCAAACTTTATTATTGATGACAAGAAACTTGATGTCAATATACTTCGACTTTGCTGAACTCTTATCACTATTGCAGTAGAGATCTATACCTCTTATTGTCACAGTGTAGCTGTAATAGCCTCTCGACTAAATCCACCATCTTCCTACAATAAGGAAAATGTAAAATGAAGTGGACTTCCTATTGTCGATACATAAAGCATAATCTAAATCTGTGTATCCAATCAGCTGCAACTTATCTGTAACGCCCCGATCCCGCGGGTACGGAGACGTTACTGCAACGTATATATGCAGGTCAGAAATACCCTCACGTATATACGCTAAGCATCAGTACAGGCAAGAATCAGAGTACGGAAGCACGTGGTGCATTATACATTCCAACATATGAGTACAATTACAAAGTTATCACCAGAGGTGACAAATATGACAATAATATTACATCACCGATAGGCGCAAATGCGAGAATACAAGGAGATGTACAAGTATGAACAGTACAAAAACAGGCTCAGAGTCATAACAGGAAAACTCTAGAGCCGCACAAGGGGGCCTGGACGGATGGGGTTCTGAACGGTCTGCTGATGATTCACGCTACCGCTGCGCTACTCAGGTCAGCAACTGAAATTCTACAAGCTCCAAGCCCCGACATGCTCCAAGCTCCAGGACCTGGACATGAGAATCCAGGGGAGTCAGATAGAACTTCCCAGGCGAGTAGTGATACGAAAGCCAGATGGCGTGCAAAGATAAGCATACGTGTATCGATAAAATCGAATCATAGTCAAGCATTGAAAACCGTGTCGTGAGCATAAGCATGCAGGAGCAAGTAGGTATAAGACAAGCGATATCAAGCAGGAAGTACTCATGGTATGATAGGATAAGAACAGGAGATTGATGGAATAGGATACAAGTGATAAAGCAGGGTATGAGCAGCTAATATAATAATAACCATAAAACCGGAAATCTGATGTAAAACCCGATGGAAGCAAACTCCGTAAAGCATACAACAGATCTATGGTTGGCATCTTTTATTATGATTATTACTTGTCTTACCCTGATGTCTAGATATGTGGACTAGCGTCCCAGCACACATATATCCACATCCGAGTAAAGTAAGGTTGTTATTGGAAACCAACGGGGGTATCAACGAACTATGTTTACAGTGGGTCCCGTACATGCCCGGGACCACGACCCAGGACGTTCCATCGCTGGGGTATGGAACCAGTCGCAAGGCTTACAGGAGGGTCTTATAGAATGCCCTTATCAAGATGGTACCAAGAAGGAGGGAGCCAGCACTCCCCTCGGTCGCCTGGAGGCCCACAGGTCAGACCGGAAGTTTTAGTTGCACAACATGCCTAGTACCACTGTAAACACGAACACATATTGATAGCCGCAAGTTTCCCCCGACCCAATGTAAGTTGTCCAGTTTTATGGTTTATTAGATGATTATCAGATTCCGGGAATGAGCAAGAACAAGTCAGGAATATCAGGAATACATGTATCTCAGGTGTACAGTTGTACTGTAATGTATATCAAGTTTGTAAGTAAGATGTCAGGTCATCATTCCCGTTATCGTGGAAATCATAAGAGTCAAGTATATCATGCCGGGTGTCAAGTGATAGCATGACAGGAGGATGATATTTGGCAGGTGACCAATCATGTCAAGAGATTGATATTAGTCCGGTAGCATGTCATGTCATAGCAAGGGGCCTTGCCAAGCGGTAGCATGTCAGGTATTAGATGATAACACATCAGTTGACAGGTGACACAAACAAGTATTAAATAGTAGCATGTAATTGACAGGTAAGAAGTAATGGCATGGCAAGTGTTAACATTTCAGGTAAGTACATGGCATGTGATATAGTAGTAGCTGAGCACAACCAAGCGGAGCTAAGCAAGCTGGAGGCACAGACAGCAAACAGTATTTAACACTGGAGCGTCTGGCATGATTACCGGGACGACTCGGCTTAAAGTGCGAGTAGAAAATCCGGCAGCATCTCGCCTACACGAATCTAGTGGTAAAACGCTGGACGCTGATCATGATAACCAGGCGGAGCTAAACAAGCTGGAGGCATAGGCAGCGAACAGAGTTTAGACACTAATGCGCTCTGCGAGGTTACCGGGACAACTCGGTTTAAGATACGAGTAGAAAATCCGGCAACAACTCGCCTAAACGAATTTAGTGAATAAAGCGCTGAGCGCTAAGTATGCTCACCAGACGGAGCTGAGAAACCTGACGATCCCAATCACGTCTCTTTCGAGATAGTGAGAGACCGGAGGCTGAATGAGAAACCTGACGATCCCAATCACGCCTCTTTCGAGATAGTGAGGGACCGGAGGCTGAAGGGTCCAGAAGCCAAGTACGCTCGGGGTTTAAGCGCACTCTCGGTGACTACTAGCCATCCCAGGAGTGGGCAAAAACCCAGAGTCCAACGACCACGAAGGGTCGACCACGCATGGTATAAAGCAGTACAATACATCACAGGCATGGTATATGTACAAGAAGGAAACTACCCTATACAAGCATTCGTCACAGAGTAATACATGTCCAGTCATTGGCACTCGGCCATACACAGATACAGGGACTCAGCCCAATACATAATACATGAAAACATGGAATAAAATACATGTCGACCCGACAAAGCGGGGAAACCCAAATGGAGGCGAGAGCGAGGACACTCGCCTAAATCTCCGGAAATGCTGGAAAGTCCGAAACCCATGGAACTCGCACACGCGCCATAAAATATATAAATATTTAGAGAGAGAAAGTAAAGAGGAGAGAGAAAGAGTTAGAGAGAGAAAGAGAACTAGATGGGGAGATTTAGAGAGAGAAAGAGAGTGTACACAGGGAGACGCGGGTTTTGAGGGAGACGCAGGAATAGCAGGCGCGGGAATCACAGACGCGGGAGTCGCGTTGCGAAGATGCCACAAATGTGGGGTTCGAGACCCGCGTTTAAGTCAGGGCACGAGGAGAACACAGACGCGGGTATTATCTCCGCGTCGTGTCGACACGAGAGGGACGCAGACGCGGGCCTGAACTCCGCGCTGCGTCGATACAAGAACGCGAAGGTCGCGTTAAACGGATGCTGAGAACGCGAAGATCCGCGTTAAGGAGTCACTTGGACGCGGGGGTGAGATCCGCGTCAGCAATTACAGAGAGGAGGGAGATCTAGAGAGAGAAAAGGGGAGAGAGAGATAATCTGGTGAGAGAGAGAGAAGAGAGAGAGGAAAGAGAGAATCTAGAGAGAGAGGCGGTTAGAGAGAGAAAGATGAGGGAGATGAGAGAGAGAGAATGAATTAGGAAAGAGAGAGAGAGAGAGAGAGAGATGAAATCAGGAGAGAGAGAAAATATGGAGAGAGAGAGAGGGCAGGAGAGAGAGAGATTTAGGGGGGGCTGTTGCCCCTCCTGCTCTCGCACAGCGCCCCCCTCTGGGGGCGCTCGGCCTGGCCGCCGGCCAGGTGGCGGCGCCGGCCACCGGCAGGGGAGTGGCGCCGGCCACTCCCCAGGAGAGAGGGAGAGAAAGAAGGGGCTGTTGCCACCTCAGCAGAGAAAGAGGGGGGCTGTTGCCCCCCTCAGCCACGCACAGGGGGCCCCCTGGTCGCCCGCGGCCGCCGGCACGCCGCCGGCGGCGCCCAGATCCGGTGGTGGCTCCGGCCACCCCCAAAGAGAAAAGAGGGGAAAGGGGAGAGTTTTGTGGTGGAGGAGATGATGATTAGAAGAAGATGATGAAGAAGAAGAAGGTGGATTTGGTGGTGATTTTGAGGAGGATGGAGATGGTGGGGTTGTTGGTGACGGAGGAGGGGAAGCTTGGCCGCCGGAGTTGGGGGGATCTCGCGCCGGCAACGTGGCCGGAGCGCCGGCGGTGGTGGTGGCCGGTTGGGGCGTCGGCCATCTCCAGGAGAAGAATGAGAGGGAAAGAAATGGGGAGAAGAGAAGAAGAAAGGAAAGAAAAAGAAAAGAAAAAGAAAAAAGAAAAAGGGGGTGATGATGGAGGGATGTGATTGATGGGAAAGGGGGTAGGTGAGGGGGGTGTTGCCCACGTGGAGGGGAGTGGGCTGAAGTCGGTGGAAGAAAAGAAAGGAAAGAAAGAGGAGAAAAGATAAGATTTGAAAAATAATAATATTATAATATGGTCGCGAAAAAATCGACTGTTCCAGAAAAATCCCCAAAAATACCCGGAAGTAGAAAACGTCATCCTGAGGAATAATATGAAATCGGTTTTTAGAAATAAAATCTCATTTTCAAATTAAAAATCCTGAAGTCAACCGCCGATACCGGTGTACACCGGGTCGGCCGGATTTTGATAAATTCTGAAAAATCTCAGAAAATGTATTAAGGAATAAAATATGATTTTAAGAAGTAAGGTGAAAGCAGAATTTAGAAATTCAATCCCGATTGTAAACTAAAAATCCTGGAATCAACCAGCGATACTGGCCGACACCCAATCCAGTGGAATTTTCATAAATTCATAAAATCCTCAGAAAAAGTATTTAGGTGGAAAATGTGATTTTAAGAAATAATGTAAAAAGACACTTCTAGTAATTCCAATCCGTTTATAAATTAAAATTCCGGGAATCGGTCAGCGGCACTGGTCGACACCGGTTTTGAAGATTTTCAATTTAATTCAAGAAAATTCTAAAAAATCATAGAAAATCTAAAATATTGAAAAATGATGTTTAAAACTGAAATCGGTCAAATTTAAATACCAGAAAGACCAAATCGAGTAATACCCTAAGATCGGGTCCTCGGTTCAGACTAGGGCTGACTCCGAGTCCGTGAATCCGGATCCAAGACAAAACGATCATATAATTAATTCATAATACAAAACGAATACAGGAAGCAAATCGAAAAAATATGATCGAAAAATCTGAATACGCAACTAAGTACGTATTCTGGGAGCGGGGTGTTACAATATCAGATTTCATGTAGTCTTCTATGAATATCGCATTACCTTCTTGGCAGTCTTCTAGTGGTCAATCCATGATTGATAAAGTATCTGCCAAGATTCTCAACAGTATATGCTATGTCTGAACGGGTACAAACTTGAGCAGACATCAGACTTCCAACCGCCAATGCATATGAAATGCCTTTCATTTGCTCGTTATGTAGGTCGTTCTTGGGACATTGGAGTAGACTTAACTTATCTCCCCTAGAGGGCTAGAGGAAGGGAAAGAAGCGTAGCGTCCAACTTTTTGCCTAGTGAGAAGTTCCAGAATTGTCAAATAAAAGCCATGCCCTTTTCAAAGCCTCGTCTTGAGATCAGATGCCCTTGCTCGGCTAGTAGCTGGCATCCCCTTCCCTTGCATCTTTTTTCAAATGAAGCCACATCTATCTAGCACCTTATCGATGTAGGCCTTTTGTGATGAACCTAATATTCCACGTATCCTGTCACGTTGGATTTGGATGCCTATCACAAAAGAAGCTTCTCCAAGATCTTTCATCTCAAAGTTCTTTGAGAGAAAACTCTTGATCTCAAGTAATAGAACCATATCGTTAATTGCTAGTAGAATGTCATCCACATATAGCATAAGAAATATAAGTCTATTCACTTTAAATTTATGTTAAATGCATTGATCATCTACAATCTCCTTAAAACCAAAATCAGATATTATATGATCAAATTTCAAATACCATTGACGGGATGCTTGATTTAGACCATAAATGAATTTCTTTATTTGCAAACTAAATATTATGAAACTTTCACTTTAAAACTTTCTGATTACACCATACAGATTTTTTTCTTAATGCTACCATTAAGAAAGGCAATCTTAACATTCATTTGGTATAACTCCATGTCAAAGTGAGCCACCAGTGCCATAATAATCCTAAAAGAATGCTTCATGAAAACCAGGGAGAAAGTCTCCTTATAGTCAATGCCCTCTCTTTAAGTAAATCCCTTTGTGACAAGATGTGCCTTATACCTTTCGACATTACCTTTGAATCCCGCTTGGTTTGAATACCCATTTACAACCAATCGATTTTTTTTCCTTTAGGCAACTCTACTAAATCTCAAACATCATTATTCTTTATGGATTTTAACTCATCGTCCATGGTATTTGATCACTTAGTGGAGTGAATGTTGAGTTTGGCATCATTTAAGGATGTAGGGTCATCCTCTGGCCTTATATCAAACTCATACTCTTAGAGATAAACTATATAGTCATTTGCAATGACTGATCTCCTCTCCCTAGTTGATCTCCTAGGCTCTTGTGGTTGAGAATTTTCAGGTTCTACCTTATCAGCGTGATCTACTTCAGGATGAACTGTATATGTACGTTGTAAAGATGCAACTGTATTTTCATCTTGAAGTGGAACAACTACTTTATCATTTGGAATAATTGTCAAGGGTATCTAATATGTTCTTCCTTAAATATGAAATCCTTATGTAGTTGACTCTCACTGTTCTGAATATCCTCAAAAAAAAAATTTAGCAATCCGTCTTTATGTTCTTAGTGGAGGGATAATAAAACTTAAAGCATTTATACCTCTCAGAATACCCTACGAATAAACAGCTAACTGCTCTTGAGTCCAACTTCTTCTCATATGGTATATATAGCCGAGCTTCCGCTGGACAACCTCAAACTTATGATGCCTAATACTGAGAGATTTCCCAGTTCATAACTCATATGGGGTTTTAGTTACTGTTTTGCTAGGTATCTATTAAGGAGGTGACAACCATTTTTAAGGCGTGACTCTGGTAGAGTAGTGTGAGCTATCATACTCCTAACCATGTCTTTTAGTGTGTGTTTTATCTCTCAGCAATACCAAGGTGTCCTTGGCATAGTGTACTAAGCGACAATGCCATACTCTTTCAGAAATTGACAAATGATTCTGGACATTTACCTGATCCGTCGTATCTGTCATAGTACTCACCACCACGATCAGATCTAACAGGTTTAAACATGTCCAGTGATTGAGATTTCTCATGAAACAAGTATAGGTACCCATAATGAGAGTAATTGTCTGAAAAGTGATGAAATATTCATGACCATTTCAAGAAGCTGTAGGAATGGACCACAAATGTCTATATATACACCAAATCTAAGACATCCTGAACTCTGTTTAGTACCTAACTTTGTAATGTTTCTTTAATTAATAATCGCTTAGTGCCTAGGCTATTCACATATAGAGATTCAGTATATAAAGTATGAAGTTTCAATTTATATAGCCATCAATCAGAATACTAGTACCAACAACTTTAGATTTGAAAAGTACACTAAGCATTTCATTATCAAGAGTGACAGTAAAACTAGATCTGCCTAACGAATGAAATAGAAACATGATTCCGCCTAAAAGGACGGTACATATAAAGACTAATCCAAATCTAAAACAAAAAAACAGAATCTAATTTAAGCCTATAAACTCTAACAGTTTTAATTGCAACTTTATTTTCATCACCCATGTATACGTATCGCTCAGCTGGGTTGGGCCTCCTTTGGCTTTGGAAGTTTCGCATTGAATCGCTTATGTGAATTATCTATCCAGCATTTATGAAGTGACACTAAAGCTAAATTGATCTTAGAACAAATATAAATATGAGATATACCCGCTAAATAGCCATTTCTGATACTTCATGTATTCCTACTTGAGGTGACTTACTTTCTTTCATAAGAAGCATGCAATGACCTTATGCTACTTTTCCTGTACTTTTTTCACTTAGGATCAGCTACTGTAGTAGTTCTTATGTTCCTCTCTTTAGTTAAACTTTTCCTATTCTTATTAGAAGTGTTATCCTGAATGTTAAGTGAGCACTTTCAGTCTTTTCTTATTTCAATCTCTTTTCTTTTCAGACGCAGTGACTAATGAGCTCAGTGAAACTCCACTTTCCCTTTGAACATTATAAATAATCTTGAAAAAGGTTACTTTATAAGAGAATAGATTAGAATGAAGTGCACTAAAATCTCTTCAGAGAGTTCCAATTTCAGTGCAATTTAGTTTAGAAACAAGATTGGACATCTCCATAATGTACTCCCTTATGTTTTTTTTTGCAGTTGTAGAGCATATTTATCAGCTTGCTATGATGCATGCTGGCCTTAACTTTATCTAATTTAATAAACCGATCGGCTACTTCAGCTGAAAAACTCTTAGCACTGACTTTATCAGACATAGAACACCTAATAGTTATAGGAATAGTGTGTTGTATGACTATTAGACACATCCTGTTGAACCTCTCCCATTTATCATAATTGGCTTTTTCTTTAATGAACTTTTATTAGTAATAGTAGAGGCCCATCAGTTTTTAAGGTGTAGTCTAGGTCCATGAATCCAAGAACGATTTTTAACGTGGTCTTATCACTTTTTAAAGTTTGTATCATTCAATTTAAACTACATAAGTGTACAATTTCTCATCTATTTAACATAAATATTGCATTTAACAAAATTCTACTGTAATAGCCATAAAAAATGAATTTCAGAAAATGCAACCAGTTTAACCGATAGAGTTGCCCTCCAAACTTTCAAAACAAGCTGTGTCTCAATATGCCAACACTATACTGGCCCAATATAGATACCCTAAAGTCTAGGTCCTATGTAAGAGAACAGCCTTCCTTTGAGCCGACTGTCACTTTATAGAATTGGTCCTAAAGTTTAAGTAATCTATATTGACCATATAATATATGTAATGACCCGGCCATAATGACACCCTTCCTTTGGGACGATTGTCATACGTATGGGCGACACAAATCTACGCATCTGGATTCTTATTCCGCCATCGCACTAGTTGATGAGGGTAATGCAATATGGGTCTATAGTGTGACAACCTTCTTTTGGGCCGATTACCACATACCAAGGTTCTCCCACTTGCATTACCACATCAAGTATCCGAAGCCGTAGATAATTCGGCCAAACAATAGTCTTCCTTTGGGTCGGCTATTGTCCGCATGAACTATATGCGCAATTAAATAAGCTCTTTTATAAATTCTTTAACTTGAGCATGTATATATTTTTATCTGTGTGTTATCAACTGTAGTAAACATCAATATTCATCATGCTAGATAATATAAGCAATATAATATTGATGATAAAGCGGAAGCATGTAAGGACACATATTACCATGATAAAAAAATACTTCAATGCCTTCTTTATTTCAACTACCTACTGTTTTGTCATGTCTAATGCCTCTAATACTGTTGCTCGTCAAGAGCTTCGAAACGGCTGTTTACGTGCCCAAAATAGAGGCCGGATGAGCCCGTAACGGCTAATTAAAATTTCTATTAGTAAAACGGGTCTGCAGTGCTTATCGGGTCTGAATCAGACCCAACCCGCAATGGTTAAGTTATGGGTTTCTTCTTATTGGGTCGAGTTTAAATAAACTGAATAAAACTCAATAAACTTAATGTGAGATTAATTGGGATTAAGTTTCTTTATTTGATTAGAATTTTATCCCAAAATTTTTCTAATAGATTAGAATTCTATCTCAACCCTAAAACCCAAAATAATCTCAACAATTTAAATTTAAACTTTATATGAGGTTAATTTGGAGTAGTTTCCTTATTAGATTAAAATTATGTCTCTAAATTTCTACTCCTATCTAATCTCATAATCCCCTTAATTAAGAAACCCAAAATCAAATAAACTTTATTTTTTTAAAAAAAATTTCCCGTTGCCTACATGCATGCGTCTGCATGCATGCAGACACATGTCTGCATGCATGCAGGCCATGTTATACTCTATATTTTTTCTTTGAAAACTTCTTCATGATGCATGCGCTGGTGCTTCCAGCGCATGCATCTAACATCCCCAACCTTTTTTTTTCCTGAAATCTGGTCGCATACATGCAAGTCTTGCATTCATGCGTCCACACAGATGCATGCGCTGGTGCTTTCAGCGCATGCATCTAATATCCCCACTTTTTTTTTAATTTCTTTAAATTAAATAACACACAAAAACAAAAAGGAAAAAATTATATACATGTAAAAATCAATAATATCATCCCTTAAACTTTTAATTCAATATATGAGACACAAATATTTATTGAATAAAGGGATGAATTATTCATGGTATTTATATATCGAGATCGGAGGATCTCTGTAGATCCTGATGATTTGATAAAGAGGAGGCTCTGATACCAATTATTAGATCTAAATTTTATTCCATACAAGATCTCATACATACATAGCCTCTTTATCATGATCAAAGGGAAGGAGAGTTTTAGGCATACCTGATTCCATCACGAAAGGGATGCCAAAGGTTGCACGATCTCAAGGACGCCAGAGCTGAGAGAGAGGATTCTTCTCTCCAGCCACCAAGTTCTCTTCTTTATCCTTAGAGGAGATGAGAGGCCTTCAAGAGAGAGATTGTCATTGTTAGTAGAGAGAGAACCCTACGCATAATATATATATAGCATCAAGGAACCCTAGATCAACTCATCATACATCTAGGCCCTTGATTTATAACACGAGTTCCACACGTGTAGATGAGTCCCACATTTTAATTTAAATACACTCATGGTTAAGTATAATTGAAAACGTGTCTAGACCTAAACCATTTAGGCTTGATCAATTCTTTATTGGGTCAAACAACATAAGTTAAGTGGGCGGGTGCAAATATCCAATTGACTTGATTAGGCCAAAAATAATTTAGACTTTAAAACATAATAAGTCTAACTTTGGCTTCTTTCTTGATTTCATGTTATGTTGAGGTAATAGTAGTTAGAAATGATGGTCGATTAAGAGCACTCTCATTGCTGTGCTTGGGCAAAAAGACAACGGGTTTTTTTTGCCAAAAATCGCCTGGGCTTGAGCTCAGACTCCTCATAACTTAGCTTGTAACCGGGTAGTATGGGCGCCGTCACTGATGAGGTTATTTTTGTTAGAAATTTGTGTGGGCCCCACTGCATTGCCCGGGCAAAAATTGATGCGGTGGAAGTGCCTAGAGGATATTGAAATGATATATCTAGGCTACTTGTAGGAAGAGAGGAGATAGAGGAGATAAAGCAGAGATCGAAAGTCAAAGGGAGTAAGAACGGCGCTTGCAGCAGGCCAAGATAGAACTCGGTCGACCGCCCGGTCGACCGGAGGTGGAGTCGCAGTATGCACGATGGGCACAGATATGGCCTGGTCGATCGCCCGGTCGACGTGGCAAAGGAACGGTCGACCGGAGCAGTCGACTGACTGACATGAGTCAGCTCTCGACCGGTCCGGTCGACCAGTTCGGTCGACCGACAGACGCGTTTTGTTCTCCTTTTAGGGTTAGGACTCATTTTCTGTTTTAGGGTCGAATCTAATCAGTATTTTCTAAATCCCTGAGACTCTCTGGCTATAAATATGGGTTAGAGCCCTCATGTATTGTATCCTACTGAAAATCTCTCTTGAAAATTCCTTGAAGCAAGAAACAAGTTGTAATTGATTGTTGAATCAATAAAATCTCTCTTGCCTGAAGATACTTAGGCAAATTGTCGAACCTCATTAAAATATTGTATTGGTTTGCTTTTTCTCTTGTTTCTCTGTTCTTGTCGTGTGGGTATTTCTTCGCTACTTCTTCGCTGCATCTATCTTTATTGGTGGATTCCTCATTGGTTGTTGCCTCACGCGCAACAAGTGGTATCAAAGCATCCTATGTTCATCATGTGATCATGTGTCGATTCCAAGAGCATTGGTTACTGTTTGGCGGAGATCGTGTGTCGATCTTGGAGCAGCGTTGGGACTGTTTGTGGGATCGTGTGTCGATCTCAAAATAGCGTTTGGATTGCTCGAGGAATCAATTTGGAGGAGTAGATCGCTTCGAAAACTCTTCGAGGGTATCGCTTTGAGGTAAAGAACCTATATTTATCTAGTTTATTTGATCTAATCTGCTTTGCTTTCACATTGATTTGAAGAATTAGTTGAGAAGATGGTTGGAGAGAGTATATCTACGGTGAAATTTTGAATCCACATCCGTTGAGGATTGATGTGGTAAAGTTCGACGACAAGAACAACTTCGGTATGTAGAGATGTGAGGTGATGAATGCATTGACGGTATCAAATCTCGAAGACACTCTACGGTTAGAGAAAAAGCGCAATTTTACTACTGAAGAGATTTGGGACAAGATAAACTGGACGGCATGTGGCTTGATCAGATCTTGTTTGATTCAAGACATCAAGTATCATGTGTTGCATGAAATATCTGCAAGACATCTGTGGGAGTTCCTGGAGGAAAAATATCTGACAAAAAGTGTTGAATCATGGTTGCAGTTAAAGAGAAGGCTTTATCGTTTTCAGATGAAAAGAGGATGTTCCATTAACGAACATGTGAATAGCTATACAAAGCTTCTTACAGACCTGATTAATGTGGATGTTGAGATCAATGAAGAAGATAAGGCGGTAATTCTATTGAATTCTCTTCCTGAAGAAGAGTATGAGACCTTTACTCTTACATTGATCAATGGAAGAAAATTCCTTAACTACAATGAGGTGTCTGCTGCTCTTGTGAATTATGAAGTAAGGAGGCAGGACAGATTGTCTTCTTCAGAGAGCACAACAGCAGATACGTTGGTGGTAAGAGGCAGGAGTTCCAATCAGAAAGGCAGAGGTGATCAGGGATGATTGAAGTTCAGATCAGGTTTCAGAGATTTGAAGAAGAACCAGTGCGCCTTATGCAAGGAGCTATGGCGCTGGAAGGTTACTTGTCCGAATGCCAAAGGTAAGAAGAAGGAGTCGATGACCGAGGCAAATCTCTCATAGGTGGTCAGTACTCATGCCAGTACTTCACAGGCGGATGAATTGGACTCAGACTCATTGCTATTTTCTTTCTTTATTACTACTCCTATTGTTGGTTACTCAGATAATTCTGAGTGGATTTTAGATACAGGAGCTACCTATCATGTGTGTCCGAACGTGGACTGGTTTTCTAGTTTTGAGAAGCTAGATAGATGTTTTACTGTCATGAGTGATGATCATCCGTGTAGTGTGGAAGGGATAGGTACAGTCTGTATCAAGATGTTTGATGGGATAGTATGAGAATTGAAGGAAGTGAGGTATGTACCTCAACTCAAAAGGAATCTTATATCTGTTGATGCTTTGAAGACATTGGGTCTTGTGATATCTATACGAGATGGTGTTCTCAAGATGACCAAAGGCTCAATGGTGGTTATGAAGGGCGTTCGCGAACAATCTCTACTACTTGAAGAACAGTACAGTTACAGGGCAGGTGGAGACTTCTATTTCTTCAGATGATGTTTGCACACAAGTCTGGCAAATGAGAGTCGAACACGGAGGTGAAAAGTCTTTGGACAAGAAGAAGGTGAAATTGGGTGAACACGGCGTTTTGGACAAGAAGAAGGTGAAATTCAGCACCATTACTCACCACTATGAAGGTCTTCTTGATTGTGTTCACGTAAGTATTTGGGGACCTGTTAAGACTGCATCGCTTGGAGGTCATAGGTACTTTGTCTATTTTATTGATAATTTATCTAGGCAATGCTGGATATATTCCATGAGACAAAGGTGTGAAGTCCTAGATATGTTGGTGAAGTAGAAGGATATGATGGAGAAGCAGACTGGTAGAAAGATTAAGGAGGTACAAATTAGTAATGTTGAAAGATACAATAACTAATTCCTATAATTTGGCCAGAATATTGGTATTGGTACTCACTTCACAGATGGAATACATAGGTTGGCTAAGGAGATCAACCGTTCCTTACTGGAGAAGGTTCAGTGTTTGTTTTCTAATGCATATTAGACAAATCATTTTGGGCTGAGGCGATTGTGTATGCTAGTCATCTCATAAATGGATTGTCATCGACTGCGATAGGAGGTAAAACTCCACTAGAAGTTCGGTCTGAAAAAGTTGCTCAAGTTCATGATTTGCTGCGAAAATTTGAAAGTCCGGCCTACTTTAGTGCCAAAGATGGCAAGGTGAATCCGCAAGCAAAGAAGTTTGTATTTTTGGGTGTCAAAAAAATATGAAAGCCTACAGGTTATGGGATCCTGAAAATAAGATAATCGTGTTGAGTCAGCATGTCACATTTTATGAGACTTCAGTATTGAAGTCTATCGTCTCTCAGCAGGTGGAGAGGACGAAGACCAAGGAAGTATCGCAGCGGGTGGAGGTTGATGCTACTCAACAATCTCCAGTTGGTTCGGTATCAATGAGAACTTCACCGGATGTGACACCAAGTGGAGATCTTGTAGCCAGTTTTAATGCTGAACAGGTTGAAGACATTGATGAGAATGTCGAATTATTTGCAGCAATTGGAATCAAGATAAAATCACGAAAGTGGATAAAGAAGCATGAATCTCAAGTTTGTGACCGCAACAAACTCAAGTCGTTGTTCTCCATGACGGTAGTAAGGAGATTTATATGACTCAGCCAGGTCAGTTCGCAGCTGAAGATTCAATCACAAGTACTTGAGCTTGATGGAGCTCATTTCAATGAACTACGGTTGGTTTAATCCCTTGGGCAAGGTACGTAGGCAACCGTAAAGGCGCAACTAATTGGTGATGCAACCCATATAAAGCTATTTGGTGTATTTGGTTTCTCGTGAAGCTGTTTGGGACTTCACGTAGAGGTGAAGAGATGGACTTCAAGTAGAGGTGAAGCATTGTGATTCACTAGAGGTGAAGAGTTGGACTTCACGTAGAGGTGAAGTATTGTGATCTCGATGAACAATTGATCTTCTGGTGAGAAGATGGTTAAACTTGCATAAGGGGGTGTGCATCCAGTTTGTTGAAGTCGATGATGGTGTTTGGTGTGCTCTACTCAGAATTGGTTGGACCATCTTGAAGACATATGGACAAAAAGCCAGTCAGTTGGAGAGTCAGTGTTGACTCATGATGGATTCTTCTTGAGGTCAATTGGAATAGAGTTCCATTAAATTGCTGAGTTGGAGGCACGTTCGTTGGTCGGCTCGTATAGTATTTCTCTTCAGGTGGAGTGATGGGAACACATGTATGGTGCATTCCATTTGGATAGCTGAGCTGAAGTTGGAAGCTTACAATTGAGATTGGAGTTTGGTGAGAGTTGCAGGTGGCAATGACAAACTCAATTTGGATCTGGTCAGATCAGTGAAAATTAATTGTATGTGTACTGGCATTTCGTTTGAAGGAACATATATTATATGTTGGCCAAGTCGAGATCATGTGTCGATTTCGCCGAGATCGTGTGTGGATTTTATTCGGAGCGCTCAAGCCGAGATCGTGTGTCTATTTGCCGAGATCATGTGTCGATTTCGCCAAACGTTCATTGGAGTTCGGCTCAGATTTGAAATATCTTAACCGAGATGGAGAATTATAGGGAGAGAGGAGATAGCGCAGAGATTGAAAGTCAAAGGGATTAAGAACGGCGCTTGCAGCAGGCAAAGACAGAACCCGGTCAACCTTCCGGTCGACCGGTGTGCCCGACGTGCACAGATATGGCCTGGTCGACCGACTGACATGAGCCAGCTCTCGGTTGGTCCCGGTCGACTGTGGCAAAGGAACGGTCGACCGGAGCGGTCGACCGACTGACATGAGCTAGCTCTCGGTTGGTCCCGGTCGACCGAGGACAATGGTCGGTTGACCGGTTGGTCGACACCGGTCAACGGACAAACACTTTTTGTTCTCCTTTTAGGGTTCGGACTTCTTTTCTTTTTTGGGGTCGAATCCAATCAGGATTTTCAAAATCCCTGCGACTCTCTGGCTATAAATATGGGTTAGAGCCCTCATGTATTGTATCCCACTGAAAATCTCCCTTAAAAATTCCTTGAAGTAAGGAACAAGTTGTAATTGATTGTTGAATCAATAAAATCTCTCTCTCCCGCTTACCCCGAGGACGTAATTAAATTGTTGAACCTCGTTAAAATATTTTGTTGACTTGCTTTTTTTCCTCTTGTTTCTCTGTTCTTATTATGTGGGTACTTCTCCGCTACATCTATCTCTATTGGTAGATTTCTCATTGGTTGTTGCCTCGCGAGTAACATTACTCTCATGTCCATATGTTATTGTTTGTGTAACGTGAAAAAAGTTGTTTTATTTTTTGTTTTTACCAAGCTATATTCCAAGTTTTATATATCAAAGTAATTTTATAAAGTAAGGTCTCTAGAGAGCAGAGATGCATGTCCAAGGACCAAGAATTTTAGAAAGATCATGAGTTCAACCATTTTCTTGCACATGCCCATGCTAATTCCTTTCACGTAAAATCTCATTTTACGATGTGCTCATTTTCTATGAATCAAGTTTTTCCAATTCTAACTTTTTGTTCATATGAAAACTGATACAAATTCCTATGAACCAAATATTTGACGGTACTGTAACATCCCATTGTTGATCGTGATTATTAGGTTTGCATTGTCATTTGCGTCCTTTTATACTTAAATTTTGGACTTATTTTTTAAATATCTTATTAAACTTTTAGGATTTTCTCAAAATACCTTTTAATTTTAATAATTTCAAAATACCCTCCTAAACTATTCAAAAAACGTTAAGTTGTCCCCAAAAATCCCAAAAAAAAAACCCTGTCGTCAGCTGATCGTTTGGGATGTGACACGTACGTGCATTTTTTAATATGATTTTATCTTTACCTAGCCGGTGTCTTGTACGGGTTTTAATATTTTAAGTCGAATCCTAATTAAATATTAATTAAATTCTAGTTAAATCTTAATTAAATCCTAATTAAATCCCGAATGGGAATTTCATCAAACAGCTGACTGACGTCATCAAAGCTACCCTGCAGGAAATATCCATTGATCAAAGCCGTAAAAGCAACCACATACTTAGGGTAACTAGAACCAAAAACTCGATGGGCACCGATAATTCGCCAGTCCTCGCATACATATTGATCAGTGAGGTGTGAATGAAGTGGCCAGAGCAGAATCTGAGCTTCAAGATTTGAGTATGCATTTGTTGTCCTTCGCGAGACGCGAGGGCCATCGCGCAGGATTTGAGGAGAAAGGGAAAGGTGTAGGGGTTAGACTCCGCGTCATAGAGGAGCATGTTGAAATAGAACTCGACGAGGATTGGGGCAGGGCAGAGGGAGTGGGCTCGGATGATGGTGCTGCTCGTGAAGTGGTTGGGCTCGGGTGCGGAGCTTAGGAGGCAAAGGGTGTAGGAGAGGTCCGTGAAGAGGGAGAGGGCGGAGAGAGAGGTGGGGGAGGGGAAGGGAAGGAAGAGAGGGAGGAGGGGCGGAGGAGAGGATGGGACAGGGCAGCGTCGGATCGGGGGGAGGGGAGAGTGGAACTGACAGGGGGTAGATTTTAATAAATTTGAAAAATAATTAAGAGTATAATAATAATTTTATTTTTAAAATTTTGTTTTAATTGTTTGAGGACTAAAAGCCTGCTTCGTTAAGAGTGGAAGTGAAGAAGTGAGAAAGTGGTAATAGTTTTCTTTGGAACTTAAGAATTAGTTAGTAAGTTTTTTGGTATTTGAATGTTGTTGAAAAGTGTGGTTTGAAAAATATTATTTCTTTTTCGGTGTTTGGATGGTAACGTGAAAGTGGAAGTGAAAAAGCTCACCACAAAATTGATCGCAAAATAATATTAAAATAAAAATTAATTAAGAAAAATAATAATGGACTGTAATTAAAATGCAAGTGAGATTTAAATGATAAAAAATTAACTGTTTTGTGTTATAACTTATTACAAATGAGATTTACAAATTACAAAATTAACTGTAGCGTTCTGAAAGTGAGGAAATGTTGTGTAAAAGAGAAAAGAGAAAAAGAAAAAGAGTTTTCTTATTTTTCTTTTTCGATGTTTGAATAAATAGAGAAGTGAGCAATTATACACCCTCATTTCCTTAGTTCCGCCCACTTCATTCCAATCAAACACGCCCTAAGAGTAAATAGTCCATTTGGCATGTCTATTAATGATGTTACAATAGAAAACTGAGAAATATATAATTTAAGGAGATATTTTAAAATTTTTGAAGTTTAGACGTATTTTGAGAAAATCATGCAAGTTCAATAGGATATTTAAAAAATAAATCTAATTTTTATAATCCATATAGATATAGTTGGTTTATACTTATAATTCTTTTATTACCGGTCTCACTGATTTTGAAGCAGCCAAAAGTAAGCTGGAAGCATATCAGATTTGGCCGGAATGTTTTTTTTTCCCCCTTAATTTGACAATACGAGAATTGTTTAATCATTTTACTAATAGTACACGAGGATTTTTTTATCAAATCAAGACAATGCAAGAGGGTTTTCTGTAATTGACCATAAAAGTTAATTGAGAAAACCAAGAACAAAGTAGGAAAGTCAACCAACAAAGTTTGTGACCCGGTTAATTTCTCGATCGCACCACTCCGTGCCGTGACCAGCAGCCAGCATTTGAATTCTAACATTCTCGATGTCAGCACAGACTTCACCTTTCTCTCGTCTTTAATCAATGATAATTCTTTTCCTTTTTCTAATTTAATATCAGGAGCTCAGTTTGATGATTCATCGTTCATCCCCTCGCTGCCTTGTTGGCGGCGACAAATAGACGCCGTCTCTTCTCTTCTTCCGGCAGCGTTGACCGCCCTGGCCTTCCTCGGGACACACTTGGCACGTGCCGTTTCAATCTGCTCGTCAGCTGTTTCCATCTTCAACCTCCTGTAAATAAAATATCTTTGCTCGATTTATTTCACAATTTATTTTGTGAGTAATCAAGACAAAAAGAAAATTAAGTAAAAGTTCACCTGTCGGCATCGTAAGAATTTGATCTTTTTAACGCCGGAATCGCTGCCGCAGCTCCACCTGTCGCTTTCTTCTTCGTCTCAATCAAGCTCCCGCTGAAATACTCTTTGTCCTCAAACGTCGTCGCGCCGAAACTTGACTCTCCGATCAGACCGTTCATCTCCTTCCTCCCCGAATCTGAACCCCCACGTGGCGGCACCCCTGAGGAATCCTTCAACGAGATCGAGCCGCACGAAAGGAGCTGCATTAGCACCGCCGACGCCCGAAACCTCCCGCTGCTCGAGTAATTGTTGATTGTCCGGTCCTCATCCTCCGATCCGATGGCGACCAGCCGCCCGTCGGCCTTGATCAGGGACTCCAGCGTCTCCGGGCTCGACGAGGGAGGCGGCGAAATCTCGATCTCGTCCCGGTCGAGCACCGCGTCGGAGCTGGGGTTAGGGTTTCGGGTCTCCGGGTTAGGGATCTCTGCCCGCGATCGCCGCCTCTGCTTCTTGTCGTCGGTCTGAGTCGAGGCGTCGGCGATCAGCTCGGACTTGTAGACCTTGTACTCGCCGCTGAGATCGACGGAGCTCCATGGAGTTTTCTTCCTTCTGAGCTCAGAGTCACTCGATTTGGGGATTTCGAGAGAGCCAGAGCTAGAAGAAGAGGAAGCAGAGTCTTGAGAGCCCGGAGGCGACGGCGACAGAGCGAGAATCTCAGATCCCTTGAGGACGTATTCTTGACCGTGAGCTGGGTAGATGAAATCGTCCTCGCAGAGATCTTGCCACACGAATCCATTCTTGTAGCTCCTAAAAATTAAAATCAACCACAAAACAATCAGAAAATTAAAACGCTGAAAATTCTGAGCTGCACCCAATAATCTTACCTTTTGGAGGACCACGAGTACAAGCTCGCCATTCCTCTTCCTCTCAGAACATTGAGACGATTGATGACATCTAAGACAGATGCAAAAGCAACAATTTTTAGCATGAATTATTAGAGGGGTCAAAAAAAAAAAAAGAAAAGAAAGTTCTTGATGAATGAAAAAGGGGTTACCTTTGAGATAGAGTCCCCGGGGCGAGGAGAGAGAAACCTCCATGAAATGGGGATGCTCGAGATGACCATTTCGAGAGAGATAGTAAACCACTGGGACTTTCTTCTCCGTGCCGCTCATGTTCTTCAATTTGGGCTCGGTCCAAACCTTGGTTCTCTCTGGACTGAGTTGATCTCTCTCTTTCCACTGCTTCGCGAGCTCTAGTCTCCCTCTGGAGTGCATCGCCATTAGAGACTGCTGGGTGAGATCCAAGAGAGGGATTAAAGAGGAAGAAAGTTTTTGGGAAATTTTTGTGGGAAATCTTGAGTTTGGGAGCGCGACGCCGATTCAAATAGAGATGCGATGGACAAGAGGAAAGCGACAGAACAAGCTCATGTGGCTACAGAATGACAGAAGTTACTGTCGAAATGACACAACTGCCCATAATCAGGTTAGCGTCAATAGCAGTTGCCGGATGGGTAATTTTGTAATTTAGCCAGTAGAGCGGCAGATTAGAGAATTAATTAATGAATGATGTACGTCATTAGTCTTCAGGTTGCGGAGCCGCACCGCGCAGCACGGAGTTGGCGTTGACCCCACGAAGAAAGCGAGGGTGAGGGAACGCAAAACCCAAGGACCCTTTTTTTTAGGTCAAAAACGTTACTACTTGAGAAAGTTTTTCCTTTTACCCAATATCTTATGAATTTTCTTCTCTTGGAAAAGTTAGCTACTTTTAAATAAATAGTATTTTATCTAGTCCTATCACAGTCAGTTCATAGCTCTTCAGTCATCTCGACTCTCAAAGTCTTGTGACTATACAGAACGTGGTGTCATACTTCATTCACATCTCAATAAGTAAGGTTCTTCAATCAACAAAAGTGCAGATTGACATATTTGATAAATTCACAAAAAGCAGGAGAAATAAGAGAGAGAATCTGTTCACTCATGAAAAAAGTTCTCTTGCTCACTCACCTGCTCCGTTCTTTCGGAGTACCATCCAAAGATAGACAGGCAACCCTTGCATTGTGTTTAAAATCAAAGTGTTTTCGACCCGACTGTCTCCCTCTTAGGTACGAAAACGAGAAAAAATAATGGCAGTAGAAGACCCTCTCAATCACAAACTAATCTCATGAAAATTGGAGCAATCCTACAAGATTCTGCAGGTGAAGCCATGCTTGCATGGATATAGATCATGCTTCACTAAGAATGAAATGTAACAAAACAAGAAAAATTCTATCAAATAAGCTACAGTAACAAAACATACGACTTCTGACCGACATTCAGCTCTCGACACTGGAATCATCATCGACCGCAGTCTTTTTCCGAGGACAAGCCGAAGAAAGATGGCCTGGGACACCGCATACATAACATGTCCGCCTCTTCTTCTTCGAGCTTCCGCTAGTTCCATCATTTTCTCCCAGCTTGGCTGCAGACTTCTCTTGCGCGTTTACCTCCGCTCCCTTCTTCGGAACTGCACAGCTTATCCTCACTGGCCTTCCACTTCAATCCGATTGTCAGGGAGACGGTGTCAGCAAAGTCAACGTGGGCGTAGCCCTTGAAGTCCCCGGTCTCCTTGTCCGTGCCAAACCGGATGCTGGAAACTTTGCAATCAGAAAATAGTTGTTTCAAATCATCCTCAGTGATATCCCACGACAAGTTTCCTGCATAGACTGTTGTATCCTTCCACAATCTTGGGTGCAAACTCTGGTTTTTGGGTGCGTTGCACCTTATAAGGTTGTATCTTCAAATAAAATCCACCCCTGAAATTTTAACAAAGTAAATTAAGTAGTCATAACAAGGAGAGAGTTTGATGAATTTGTGGTCAAGGAAGATTCACTTACATATCGGCGCCATCAAGAGGTAAGGCCCTTTTTGCAGCAGCTTCGGTCTGGGGGGGAAGGCAACAATGTCAAAGAGGCAAAGGAGTACAAAATACATATCTGTTTTAGTTCTGACCACATTACAATATCTAAGATATGGTGCAGAACATATTTTGTTGTATTCCTTGGTGATTCAAGCAATATAAATTCAAATCTTGACAGTTTTTTTTTAATAATAATTTTGACATTCAATCAATTTGAAAAGGATCACTGAATCTCCCATATTGATGCATCATATAAGAGGGGGAAAAAAAACTGTGATCAACCTGTGAGTAGCTGTTAGCCTGTTACACATCTGTCCGATTGCAAGACTGACATAAAATTGCATCATTTCAAGTTACACAAAACAAAGTCAAAAGATGATTATAGTTGGCAATTGACAGTACTTGTAACGGGCAACAGAACTCAACTAGTTGTGCATCCCTCAGTTCGAGGGCAGAAGCAAGTTTACAAGATATTTGGTCGGAGGATTCACTTTAGGCATTCATTTTGAGATAGTTTCCACATGCCACTGCAGTTGAGGATATTCAGCAACTTATTTGAGGTTTTGAAAAGTCTAGTTATGGCCTAAATAAAAAGAGGTGACCGAGCGGGTGGCTCTGAGTTGAGGAGAGTAGCAGGGACTGTTTGCCAAGCTACACTGGCTTGTGTAGCATGGGATCAACATTTCTCTTCAGACGTTAAGTTTTTTTTTGTCCAAAGTGCCTTACTCAGCTGCTAGTGAAAAGGTGGAGATGAGAAGAAAATATACACAGCTCATGACGACCTATGCAGAAATAGGGGCTCGCGGCTATAGTTGAACCCAATCTCCAACCTACCTATTTCCATGCCCCACTGAATGAGGCCAGAATAAGACTAGCTTTGAAGGGCAGTTGACACTAAGAAGGCCATGACAGGGTGTCAATTTCGGACGGGAATGCCAAGGCCACCTTGTATCTTCTGGTAATACAATAGCTAGAGATTTAAGAGTCATCACGACTGAAATAAAAGGTGCTTGGGAGGTGTGGATTTAGCAAGGCTGTGCCAACACTCGAGATTTTGGATTAAGCTGGTAGTCAATGTACCCAAGAAGAAACGGTTACCAGGTCCAAAATAAAGAACTGCCAGTGCAGAAAAGGATTTGAGTTTTAAGCTTGACGCAGCTTTGTTAGGCAAATGAAAGAATACATTTCTTTCTCGGAAAGAGGTCTAGTTGAAGATAATTGAAATTATAATTTTGACCAAGAGACTGATGGAATGTTTCGACCAAAAACCATAATTGCCCTAAAAAGATTATAAAAAAAAAAAAGAACATAATCAACCAACATTGAAGTCGCAAGCAATTTGAACCGTTTACAGGAGAAGCACCACAATTTGTGTGCATGCGCATGCGCTCGTGGGCAGACAGCAAACACGCAAGCTATATGCTAGCACTAAAGGTCATATAACAAATATATAAACATAACCTGCATATCTTCCTAACTTTCCAGAGACATTCTTCAGATTGATTTTATTGCAATAAACTGGTATTATCAGTACTCATGTCCATGTATTTATACATAAAGTAAGCATGCAAACTATATGCCAGTACTAAAGACCATATACAAATTGTACGACCATAATTTATATCTTAAGTAACCATAATTTACACCCCTAGCTTTCAAGAGACATCTTTCAGAGTTAAAATTTTTATCTTCCAACAAACTAGTACTTCTTGGACAAACTTATACTATCAGCATTCACATCATATTGTAATAAGTTTGAAATAAATTAGACTCTCCCTCTGCTACTTTATCCTGCTTTACCTCCTTGACACTTTGCCTACAAGTAAGAGTTCTTGTCACCGGAATATGAGCATTCCTATTTTAAGTCTGCTATTATAAAGGTTTCTCCTTCCCTATATTCCTCTATATTATATTGACAATCATCCTTTTTGAGGAGATCCCTATAATTTTAAGATGGTCTAATGCTAAGCATGCATCACAGAGAGTCATATCTGCTTACTTTGGAAAGAATATTACCTTTATGATAGCATTTCTAAGACCAAATCAATTCTCAACATGAAAGGTATCTCAGTTTACGATGATAACTTGTATCAAGACTTCTAATATACAAAATTACTGTTACTTGTTTCTTGCGGTCTGAACTCTTTTATTAATGAACCAGGAAGTAGCTTCTTAGAACCAAAATCACAAAGATTAAGAAATATATCAGTTATGACAGTTGCTAATTTTGCTTATTGATAAGTGAGGAAATAGCCTCTTAGAACATAATTCACAATGGATAAAAGTGAAAAAATAGAGATAAGTTATAAAGAAAAAGGAAGAAATCCATGTCCTACTCTTCTTCATTACTTGGTTTAATTTTAAAGAAAAATGACTTCAATATTACTAAACCATCAAAATCAGTGGAAATGTCGTTATGGGTGTGCATGAGAGGACGAATTTCCTGTTGGGAGAGAGGAGATAGAGGAGATAGAGGAGGTAGCACAGAGATCGGACGACAAAGGAGCGAGAAACGGCGCGCGAAGCAGGCCAGAGATGCTCCCGGTCGACCTCCCGGTCGACCGGTGGAGGAGGCCGGTCGACCGGCCCGGTCGACCGGCGTGCACGGGCGTGTACGGGCGTGCACAGGATGGAGCGGTCGACCGGGCCCGGTCGACCGACTGAAGTGGCCTCGCTCTCGGGTTGGCGCGGTCGACCTGGCCGGTCGACCGTGGCTTTGGTCGGTCGACCGGCCGGTCGACCGACGGACGCGGCTGGAGTTTCCTTTTAGGATTCGAATTCCTTTTCTGATTGGGATTGAATCCAACCTGGGTTTCTATAAACTCAGGGACTCTGTGGCTATAAATAGAGGCTAGATGCCTCATGTATTGCATCCCTGAAAATCCCTTAAGAATTCTCTCTTGTATTAGTTGTATTGATTGTTGAATCAATAAGATCTCTCTCTCCCTTGCCCTGAGGACGTAGGCACGTTGGCCGAACCTCGTTAAATTTGTGCGTTGATTACTTTTCTCTATTGGTAGCGTTGGTTGTTTCTCCGGCTGAATCGAGTCTCCGTCAGGAAGGCGGATTCCTCAAGATCAAGTGGTGGTTGTTGTGTCTCCTCTTCTTCTGCGAACCGCTGCGCACAACGAGTGGTGTCTGGGGAGCACAACAAGTGTATCAGAGCTTCCCAGGTTCGACGTGGGATCATCGGTTGATTCAAGGGCATCAGTTGCTGTTTGGCAGAGATCGTGTGTCGATTTCGGAGCGGTGTTGGGACTGTTTGTGAGATCGTGTGTCGATCTCAAAACAATGTGTAGATTGCTCGAGAAATCAATTTGGTGGAGTAGATTGCTTCGAAAACTCTTCGAGGGTTTCGCGTGGAGGTAAAGATCTAGTCTTTATCTTGTTTGTTTTATCTAACTCCGTTTGTTTCCACATTGGTTTGAGGAATCAGTTGAGAAAATGGTTGGAGAAAGCACATCGGTGAAATCCATGTATCCACATCCAAGGATTGATGTGGTGAAGTTCAACGGGACTAACAACTTTGGTATGTGGAGGTGTGAGGTTATGGATGCGCTGACGGTATCAAACCTCGAAGACACTCTACGGTTGGAGAAGAAGCGCGCATCAACGACGGAAGAAGATTGGGACAAGATGAACCGTTCGGCGTGTGGCTTGATTAGGTCTTGTCTGACACAAGACATCAAGTATCAGGTGTTGCATGAGATATCTGCGAGGCAGCTGTGGGAGATCCTAGAAAGGAAGTATCTGACGAAGAGCATAGAATCGCGATTGCAGTTGAAGAGCAAGCTCTATGGGTTTCAGATGCAAAGAGGATGCTCCGTCAACGAACACTTGAACCACTACGCGAAGCTTCTTACAGATCTAATTAACGTGGATGTGGAGACTAGTGAAGAGGATAAGGCGGTAATTCTTTTGAACTCTCTTCCTAGGGAAGAGTATGAGGCCTTTACTCTCACTTTTCTCAATGGAAGACAATCCCTTAACTACGATGAGGTGTCTGCTGCACTTGTGAGTTATGAAGTAAGGAGACGGGACCGACTGTCTTCTTCGGGAAGCACAAAAGCAGAGGCATTGGAGGTAAGAGGCAGAAGTTCCAATTGGAAGGGAAGAGACGATCGGGGGAGATCAAAGTCCAGATCAGGCTTCAGAAATCTGAAGAAGAATCAGTGTGTCTTGTGCAAGGAACTAGTACACTGGAAAGCTGCATGCCCGAAGGCCAAAGGTAAGAAGGTGGAGTCAAACACCGAGGCGAATCTCGCACAGGCGGATGAATCGGATGAAGACTCATCGATATTCTCTCTCTCTGTTACTACTCCTACTGTTTGTAACTCAGATAATGCTGAGTGGATCTTAGATAGCGAAGCCACCTATCATGTGTGCCCGAACATGGCCTGGTTTTCTAGCTTTGAGAAGCTGGATGGATGTTACACGGTCATGGGGGATGAACATCCGCGTAATATAGAAGGGATGGGTACAGTCCGCATCAAGATGGATGATGGGATAGTACGAGAATTGAAAGAGGTGAGGTATGTACCTCAATTCAAAAAGAGTCTTATCTCTGTTGGCACTTTGGAAGCATTGGGTCTGGTGATATCTGTTCGAGATGGAGTTCTCAAGATGATCAAAGGCTCGATGGTGGTGATGAAGGACGTCCGCCGGGAAAATCTCTACTACTTGAAGGGTAGTACGGTAACAGGTCAGGTGGAGACTTCTAGTTCTTCAGATGATGATTGCACGGAGGTCTGGCAGGTAAAGGTCGGACATGGAGGTGAAAGGTCTTTGCAAGCTCCTGCAAAGAAGGGATCGTTGGAAGGTGCTGCTACCTGCAACTTGGAAGGTGAACACAGCGTTCTGGACAAGAAGAAGGTGAAATTCAGCACCAGTACTCACCACTCAGAAGGTCTTCTTGATTGTGTTCACGTAAGGGTTTGGGGACCTGCTAAGACTGCATCACTTGGAGGTCACAGGTACTTTGTCTCTTTTGTTGATAGTTTATCTAGGCATTGTTGGATATATCCCATGAGACAAAGATGTGAAGCCCTAGATATGTTGGTGAAGTGGAGAGGAAGAATGGAGAAGCAGATTGGTAGGAAGATCAAGGAGCTGCAGATTGGTAATGTTGAAAGAGACATGTACCAATTCCTACGATTTGGCCAGAACACTGGTATTGCTACTCACTTCACAACAAGTATAAATGGGTTGGCTAAGGAGGTAAACCGTACCTTGCTGGAGAAGGTTCGCTGGTTGTTGTCTAATGTAGGATTAGACAAATCGTTTTGGGCTGAGGCGATTGTGTATGCTAGCCATCTCATGAATAGATCGATTGTGATAGGAGGTAGAGCTCCATTAGAAATTTGGTCTGGGAAATCTGCTCATGATCATGGTTTGCTGCGGGAATTTGGAAGTCCAACCTACTTCAGTGCCAAGAATGGCAAGGTGAATCCGCGAGCAAAGAAGTTTGTATTTTTGGGTGTCAAAAGGAATGGCTACAGGTTGAGGGACCCCGAAAATAAGAAGATCATGGTGAGTAGGCATGTCACATTTGGAGAGACTCAGTGTTGAAGTCCACCGTCTCTCAGCAGGTGGAGAGGACGGAGACCAAGGAAGTATCGCAGCGGGTGGAGGTTGATGCTACTCCACCATCTCCAGTTGGTTCGGCATTAGAGAAGACTTCACCGGATGTGACACCGGGTGGAGATCATGTAGCCAGGGTTGATGCTGAACCGGTTGAAGACATTGGTGAGGATGTCGAGTTGTTTGCAGCCATTGGAACCAAGGTAAAACCATGCTTGTGGTTAAAGAAGCATGAATCTCAAGCTTGTGATCGCGACAAGCTCAAGTTGAAGGCTGTTGTTCTTCATGATGGTCGTGAGGAGGTTCATATGACTCAGCTAGACAGGTTCTCTGCTGCAGATTCAGGTACAAGTGCTTGAGCTTGATGAAGCTCATTTTAATGAACTACAGTTGGCTTAATCCTTTGGGCAAGGTACGTAGGCAGCCGTAAAGGCGCAGCCATTTGGTGATGCAACCCGTATGAAGCTGTTTGGGTTCTCGAGAAGCTGATTGGAACTTCACTTAGAGGTGAAGAGTTGTGGCCGATTGGAGCTTCACGTAGAGGTGGAGAGACTTCACGTAGAGGTGAAGTGTTGTGGCCAGTTGGACTTCACGTAGAGGTGAAGAGTTGGACTTTACGTAGAGGTGAGGTGTTGTGATCTCGATGAACAGATTGATCTTCTGGTGAGAAGATGTTGAGCTTACATAAGGAGTGGTGTGCATCCAGTTGAAGCTGATGATGGTGTTCGGTGTGCTCTACGCAGACTTGGTTGGACCGTCAGCTGAAGACATATAGACTAGATAGAGCTAGTCAGTTGGAGAGTCAGTGTTGGCTCATGATGAGTTCTTCATGAGGTCGTGAAGTTGCGAGTAGGAGCCACGCTCGGTGTTCGGCATGTATGGAAGTTCTCCTAAGGTGAAGTATTGGGAAGGCATGTGTGGTGCATTACAGTGGATAGCTGAGATACAGATTCCAAGCCGAGATCGTGTGTCGATTTCGCCAGGTGATAGACTGGGGTACGTTGGAGATCGGCTCAGATTTTGAAAAATCTTCACCGAGGTGGAGAATTGTTGGGAGAGAGGAGATAGAGGAGATAGAGGAGGTAGCACAGAGATCGGACGACAAAGAAGCGAGAAACGGTGCGCGAAGCAGGCCAGAGATGCTCCCGGTCGACCGGTGGAGGAGGCCGGTCGACCGGCCCGGTCGACCGGCGTGCACGGGCGTGCACAGGATGGAGCGGTCGACCGGGCCCGGTTGACCGACTGAAGTGGCCTCGCTCTCGGGTTGGCGCGGTCGACCGGGCCGGTCGACCGACGGACGCGGCTGGAGTTTCCTTTTAGGATTCGAATTCCTTTTCTGATTGGAATTGAATCCAACCTGGGTTTCCATAAACTCAGGGACTCTGTGGCTATAAATAGAGGCTAGAGGCCTCATGTATTGCATCCCTGAAAATCCCTCAAGAATTCTCTCTTGTATTAGTTGTATTGATTGTTGAATCAATAAGATCTCTCTCTCCCTTGCCCCGAGAACGTAGGCACGTTGGCCGAACCTCGTTAAATTTGTGCGTTGATTGCTTTTCTCTATTGGTGGTTGTTCCTACTGCGTTGGTTGTTTCTTCAGCTGAATCGAGTCTCCGCCAGGAGGGTGGATTCCTCAAGATCAAGTGGTGGTTGTTGTGTCTCTTTTTCTTCCGCGAACCGCTGCGCACAACGAGTGGTGTCTGGGGGGCACAACATTTCCTTGATGGATCTTAAGAGTAATTATTGACAGACTCATTTGATGATTGCTCGACAGATGATTCCCGGGAACCCCCCAAGAAGTTTGGAAATGAAAGGTGTTGGACAATTCTCCAAAAAAAAAAAAAAAAGGTGTTGGACAAGATGAAAAAAAAATAAATTATATAAATTGCAAAGAAACTGGATCATACGAATTGAGCCTTTCTTAGAACTTTTTCAAATCAGCAACTTACATTCATAATAACTTTGGTATTACCCCTCTTTCCATACCTTTCAAAGAAAAGTGAATAGAATAGAAAGGGGCTTTGGCTGTTAGGTGGATGAGATCATGTACAGTAGCAGTATTCCAATCTAGTACTTTTGAATAAAGGGAAAATTGATATAATATCCCTATTTCAGAACATTATTGCTTTTCTATCCCAATACTTTCGAACTTGTGGATATAGATTGACTTATTTTTAAATCCAAAACACTATATCTGTATGAATATGGTATAGCCAACCTTGCCATTCCGATTTACCCTTCCTTTTCAATGACCGCCTCTATATTAATTGAGAACAGTAAACATGTAGGTCCCATTTCCCATGCATTTTCAGAGAGATGCAATTATGTCAGATGCTTGTGCTTCCTCCCTCCCTCGCTGTCTCATGCATGCACACATGCACGCACAATACAAACAGCAATCCAAGCATGGTGCATTGGCTTAATGATCATGTGGGTCCCATACCTCTTCTATACTCATAATGCTAAAAGGCTCGGGGCTGGCCATGGGCAAAGTGAAGCCGACCTCTAAATTTTTTGGCCCCATCATCTAATCGGACAGAAAACATGCATGTAGAATTCCACTCTTCCTTCTCCTATTAAATCACAGGTTATATTAATTGAAACATTGTGCACAAGTCCATTGGAACAACTATTTTCACTTCCCACTATATATAGTGTTAAACAAACAAATAGGAAAAACTGCTATCCACTTCCCCATTTGTTTTAATTGTACAAAATTTGCACAATTTAGGCCCTTTTTCTTATAAGTCCTATGAAAAAGATAAATGTCACATGGACAATTCCAATATTTTATTTCACACGCATAGCAAGTGACATAAAACTAGTTACCTACAGTTGCACATATACTTGGCTAACTATTTCAGAGATTGTCGCTTTACATGGATGCTCCAAGGGAAAAGCTTCAGTATATAATTGAATACATCAAACAAGAAGCTACAGGTTACTTAAAACTATTGGGTTTCCCCTTGCGCTTTGTTTAGCCACGCAGAAGGACAACCTAAAACTATCGGAGGCCTGCCTTGCCATCAAACAACATTTTATCTTGTTTGAGCAGTCATGGGAAATCCGGTGAACCTCATGTCTTTTCTGTGTATAGAACTTGAACATTTTTTTTATCACTTTCATTTTGCAAGATGTAGTGTGCGAAGTCTAAGTTCGCCCATGTTAAAGTTGCTAAAGATAATAGAAATTGCATGTTTAATATTATTCTTAAGGCCTCATTTGGCAACAAGGTTAAGTTTCCCAAACTTCAGTTTGGAAGAGTTTTAGGCCCAAAATGGGGTTAGTGATGTTGGAAAGAGAGGATACTGCCAAGGAATTGACAGGATTGCCAAGGGTTATCGAAGTAATCGCCAAGGAAGTCGATGACGAAAGGCAAAGGGGACAGCAGCAGCAGGAAAAAGCAGCAGCAGCAGAAAAAACAGGCAGGTCGGTCTACCGGCCAGGTCGACCGACATGCACAGCATGCACAGGGTCTAGAGGCGGTCGACCGGCCGGTCGACCGCAATTCCCTGACTGTAAGTGCCCAACTCTCTGTTGTTTTCGGGCGACCGACCGGTCGATCGAGGTGGAGGTCGGTCGACCAGCCGGTCGACCGACAGTCGGGTTTGGGCGGAAATATGATGTTCCGGAAATCTGGGTATTTAAGGCTGTTGTTAATTTTCTAGGGTTAAGTGCCTGCGAAAAGGGTTTTGCTGGAGCTCTCTTACATTCAAAGAGGCTATTAGCAATTGTAAACATCTTCCTAGTAATTAATCTCTCCATTGGATTGCCTCGAGGACGTAGGCATTGAGGCCGAACCTCGTTAAATCGTGTGTTTGAGATTGTGTGTTCTTCTTTTGTCATTTGGGTGTTCATTGTGCTTGGAGATTTGTGAGATTCTCTGTTGGTTGTTGTCATCGGCGCACAACAAGTGGTATCAGAGCTTCCAGGTTGCGCTTGGGATTTCTGAGGATTCGAAGGGCTCGAGATCTGATCCGGTGGAGATCGTGTGTCGATCTCAGATCAGAGGTATTGGTGTTCGAGGAGATCGTGTGTCGATCTCAGAAGGACGCAAGGAGGGCTCGTTGAATCTGTGGTGGAGTAGATCCGGTGAGAAACTCAATCTAGGGTTTCAAGGGACAGGTAAAAATCCAATTTTTTATCTGAGTAGAGATCTATTTCCAGTTGGTTGTTCTTCCGCATAGATAGAGGATCAGAGAAATCTCAATGGCAGAAGAAATTGCATCTGTTAAGACAATGAACTCTCAACCAAGGATTGAAGTTGTTAAGTTCAATGGTACTAATAACTTCGGTATGTGGAGATGCGAGGTTATGGATGCGCTGAATGCATCAAATCTCGAAAACACTCTCCTATTGGAGAGGAAGAAGAGCACGACCACTGATGAAGAGTGGGCGAAGATGAACAGGTCGGCATGTGGCTTGATACGTTCATGTTTGTCGCAAGACATAAAATATCTTGCACAACATGAGACGTCGGCAAAAAAGCTGTGGGATACCCTTGCAAAGAAATACCTGACCAAGAGTGTTGAGTCAAGGTTGCAGCTTAAGAGTAAGCTGTATAGTTTTCGAATGAAGAAGGGGAGCACAGTAAATGAGCACATCAACCGATATACGAAGCTTCTTACAGACTTGAAAACGTGGATGTCATTATAGATGAGGAAGATAAGGCGATCATCTTTCTGAACTCACTCCCTGAAGAGGAGTATGAGACATTCACTCTGACCTTCATCAATGGAAGGCAGACCTTAGATTATGATGAGGTGTCGTCTGCACAGTCGAGTTATGAGGCGAGGAAGAAGGAGAGACATCCTTCAAAGTCAAGCTCATCGGCGGAGGCACTGGAAGTAAGGGGCAGGAGTTCATCGAAGAAGGGTAAGGAGGTTAGAGGAAGATCGAAGTCCAGGCCGGGCTTCAGGGATCTCAAGAGAAATCAGTGCGCTCTCTGCAGAGAGATTGGGCACTAGAAGGTACACTGTCCAAAGTTCAAAGGAAAGAAGAAAGAATCAAAATCTGAAGCAAATCTCGTAAAAGTGGTAAATACTGCAAGCAGAAAATCACAGGCAGATGGATCAGATTCAGATTGTAACGCCCCGATCCCAAAGGATACGGAGACGTTATGGCGACGTACATACGCGAGGTGAAAACATACTCACGAGTACGTTAAGCCTCAGTACAAGACATAGCCTCGATATAGACAAGAGTTCCAGCAGGAAATAAGTACAAGAATACCTGCAGAAAGGGGTTAGTGATCATAACAGATAGAAATACAGGAATAAAGGAGATAACAGGAACAAAGCACATAGATACCTATGAAGGAATCCCGATGGTAAAGTCTTCTATGTGAATCCAATGAACTAGCTGCCCGAACGATAACTCGGATCTCTAACCTGGGCACGCAAACCCAGGGTCGTCAGAAAGCGACCTAGTGAGTGGTAAAATGAAGGAGGAGGTAGTAATAGATATTATAGTAATACAAACACGATACTAATATATAATACATGATGTTGTAATAGTGATACTATATAATAAGTATATAAAAGCAATAGAAATATATAGACATGTTATCTTTTAATACCATCACTACCTAACCGGTTATCATCGGGTCATGTCTATAGTCGTATCCAGTGTACATAATAAGTATTGTTGCCTAGTGGTGACGTGATAGAAATGAACATGCTAGTGGTGACGTGATAGAAGTGAACATGCTGATGGGCATATGCAAGATAACCATCATACGGTGTGGTGCATAGACAGTAGTGATGTCTGTAAGGTATACAGAAAACAGAATAAATGCAATGCAGAGTATATGTATCCATGAATAGCAAATACGACATCGAGTGTAACAAATATAAGAACATGTAACAAGGTATACAGGTGACATGATTGTGGATAACATATCAGGAATAGTAACAAATAGAAAGAGACAATAATATACATGAGTCGAGTATGTCATGTGATTTATACAATAATAACAATCAGCATCACCTGGTATTCTAATCAATCTCTTCCAGTGTCCCATACTACTGGCAGTTCATACTGGAACCCGCACTCCAGTCGAACCCATCCGAACATGGCCTACGGGTACCATTATCTAAACGAGAGAGTGACCAAATAACAAGTGTTCCCGACGTCACTATTGTGTATACGATTTTATTATGTTAATTGGAAACCCGTGGTCGAGGAGCTCTTATCGGGTAGATGTATCCCGTGCATACCCGGGATCACGGCCTTAAACAAACCCCTGGCTGCTGAGACCAGGGCCCTCCGCTAAGAGGGGAGCATGAAACAAGTAACGAGAGCTCATGGAGCAATTGGTAGGTAGCACTATCGTCCCCTGCAGTGGGAGAACAATATGGATCCAGTACATTACCCGATAAGATCTAATCAACCGTCAAGTCTCCCCCATACCCCAGTTAGCTTTATGATCTGATATGTCAAGTATACAATGTAACGAGAACAAATACAGTACATGATATGGGTAACATGATAACAGGACCTGAACTCTGTTGATAGCATAGAACAATATAACGGGAAACGGGAACAATATAACGGGAACAATATAACGGGAAACGGGAACAATAGATGTGGGAGTCCACATATCGCATATCAACAGCTCTCAAGTCGAGTAACGAGAATCTTCATATCAGTAACCGGAAACATTCATATAACATGAATACGGGGATATCATGGCACAATAATACATATAATATGCACAAGGATCCATATGATAAGAATAGAGAAACCATATATGCATGTGTAACAGTGATATGCCGAGAATCCATGTAACGATGATAACAATATATTTCATAACGGTATCCGTGTAGTGGTGTATTTATATATCGGTGGGACATGAATACGAAATAAGAGTGTGACGTGTCATGTAATAACAGTGGTCAGTGTCTACTATCATGTATAGTGAACTACAGTATCCGTGTAATGATGATAACAATAATATGAAATGCGGTACTTATCCGTGTACTAGTGGAACATAGATGTGTAGCTATAATCCGTGTAACATATCTGCGTAGCGCTAGTACATGTACTAATGGTAGCGCTTACAGTAACGGTGTCTAGCATACATGTCTAGTGACAGTGTAGTGTCATAGCGTATCTATGGATCAGTAGACATGTGACAATAGTTATCTAACTGTGATATAATACATGAAATAATAGTGTACAAGAATATGGTGAAATAGTGGTCCGCGTGTCAGTGGCTGTGCCGGTATGATGACTGTGTCCGAGTTGTCTATGTCCGTATTTATTATGATTATTATTACATCACTAAATCAGGAAATACCTTTATGCCTATTATAATGAGTTTCCAATAATTACAAGTTAATAATTAATAATTACCGTATTTTATCCATAATCAAGATCTATCAATCACTTTCACTAAACATGGTAAAATATAATTTACAAAAGAAAAACACTCACAAACTAGCCACGGGAAGGTAGCTCTCTTTCCACGATCCAAACGGATCCAGAACCGTCCAAATCGGAGTCCGGATGCTCCCGATATCGCCTGAACGCTAAAAGTAACGGAAATAGGTTAAATATGTAAATAAAAAGAATTCAAATGCAATTACTGAAATGTCACAGGGGTTTTCTGTAAATTACCTTTCTTGGGTTTCGGGAACGGGTTGGGTTCTTAACGGTCGGGTTTGAATCCACGACCCAAACCCACTAACATAAGTTATTGGGTTTAATGGGTTTTCGGGTAAACGGGTTAATGGGTTTCACTTAAACCCAATAAGAGTGAATGGGTTTGAGGTTTAACCCAAACCCACAAAGAAGAAACAGCAGCAGCTTGCTGCTGCTAATCCTGCGCGGCCGGCCGGCCAGCCCAGCTGGCCGGCGACGTCAGCCGGCCTGCCGGCGGCGGTTCGGCTCCGGCCGATCATGAGAGAGAGGGGGTGAGGGAGAGAGAGAGGAAAAAGAGAGAGGAAGGGAAAGAAACAGAGAAAAGAAAAGGAAGAAAAGAAGAAGAAGAAGAAGAAGAGGAAGAGGAAGAAGGTGAAGGGGGTGGCGCCCTGGCCGGTGGCGCCTGGCCGGCGACGCGGTGGCGCGCGGCCACCGTCCGACTGGCCGCGGGCACGGGTCAAGCCCCGCCCCTGGCCTGTACAGAGAGAGTGGGAGAGAGTTTAGAGAGGGAGAGAGAGTTGATTAGGGCTGGATCTTGATTAGAGAGAGTGAGAGAAAGAAACAGAGAGAGAAGAAATTGAGAGAGAGAGAGAGAAATTGTAATGAAGAGGGAGAGGGAGAGATTTTAATTAAGAGAAGAGAGAGAGAAGGCGGTGGCAATGGCGGTGGGGGACGTTTCCAGAGAAAGAAAGAAGGGAAGAGAAAAAGAAAGGAAAGAAAAGGATATAAAATATTAAAATAATATTATCTACTTCGGCCCAAAATTCGACTAGCTCCGAACGGTGCCCAAAAATTATAGAAAATAGAGAATATTGTCCTGAGACGTAATATGAAAACGGTTTGAAGAAATTCTGTCAGATTTGTAAATTAAAAATCTTGGAAGATGTCGCCGATACCGGGCGACACCGGTTTGGCCCGATTTTCGATAAATTCAGAAAATTCTCCAAAAATAGACTAACATAGAAAATAGGATTCTAAGACACATAGTGAAAACGGATTCTCAAAATGCTACTCCATTTGGGAAAGAAAAATCGGAAAGCCGATTATCGGTATCGGTGGACACCGACTACGGAGATTTTCGAAAAGAATCCAGAAAAATTTCAGAAAATCCTGACAAATCTAAAATATTAGAAAATAATTTTTGAAACTGAAATCAGCTCAATCGGACTACCACGGAGGTCAAATCAATAATATACGTCATATCGCGTACCGATACTGTGATACGTACACCGGGGATCAGGGGGTTACATTTCTCCCCACCTTATAAAAACTTTCGTCCTCGAAATTTCAATTCAGGTGTGAGAACAATATTTCCAACCCCAAAGCCTAAATGTTACGGGTCAACAACACTTCCGCAGCGCACTCTGCTATCTATAAGGAACTCGATGGAGAAGTATGGTAGTAAACGAATCCTAACGGATGGGAAGCAAGACGATGCAAGGAAAGCGAGAAGGAAATCAGATGTTCTGGTGGACAACTGGAAGGAAGTAAGGAATACACACGAGTCAAGAAATGAATTGTCAAGGTCATGGTATTCTTTTACTCGTTGCTGGAATCCCCAAATTCAGATACAGATGAGTTTGAATCTGAATCTGATTGTACTGTTGGAAAGAGCCCAAGCATTGACCCAGGTGGTTACCCACACCAGGTGTGAACCTAGGCTCTGATACCACTATTGTAACGCCCCGATCCCACGGATACGGGGACGTCACTGCGACGTATATACGTAGGTCAGAAAATGCCCCCACGTATATACGCTAAGCATGTAGTACAACAAGGATCAGAGTACACGACAAAGCGTGGTATACATACATATGCCAACTTAAAAAGTACAAATACAAAGTTATACAGGATATGATAATCTATCACACATTACATGTGTCTTTTATCACAACCAAGTCCAAAAGTAAGATTTACAATATGTATACAAAAAGCTCACGAGGTGGATGAAGAACCCGTGAGTCAAAATGAGAAGACTGGCACGAAGAACAGGAACTAGTCTGCCTTCACTAAGATAAGCTTGATCCTCTGTGGATGGCTCCACTTCGATCCAAGCTTCGGAACCTGAATATACAAATCCAAGGAGTGAGGACCTCCCAACAATGAACAGGCTACAGCCAAATGGCTAAGAGACAAGAATATGAGAGTTAGAACAGTATAATGAATACAAATCAACAAGTAATGGAAGCATAAAGAGTAAAAGTCTGAATACAATAGATCCACAGTTAAAGTCCTTTATTATTATTACTTGTCTTACTGTAATATCTAGCTATGTGACCCAGCGTCCCAGGGCACATAGATCCATATCCTAGTAAAGCAAGGTTGTTATTGGAAACCAGCGGGATTATCAACGAACTATGTTTACAGTGGATCCCGTACATGCCCGGGATAACGGTCCAGGATTGTTCCGTTGCTTGGTGACGGAAGCCAGCCGCTAGGCTAACAGGAGGGACTTATGTATGCCCTTATCATGATGGTACCAGTAAGGAGGGAGCAAGCACTCCCCTCGGTCCCCTGGTGGCCCACAGGTCAGACCGGAACATGAGTTGCACAACATTCCTAAAACCACTGTAAACACGAACACATATCGATATCCGCATGTTTTCCCCCGACCCAATATAAGTTGGTCCATTTTATACAAAAGTCAAGTGTATCATGCTTGGTTCAAGTGATGGCATGATAAGTGGTGATATCCATTTATTAACAAGTTATGGAATGAGACTACACAATAATAAGTCATGAAGTAACAAGAAGTAATGTCCATCAAGTAACATGTCATGAAGTACCAGTTATGAAGCATAAACAAGGATAATATATCACATATGTATCAAGGGTACGATCCAAATTCAGAAAAGAAATCAACTATAACAAACAGCCTAAATTAGTCGACTAGGTGGAATGGTTAGTCGACTAATAGTTGTCTCTAGTCGACTAACAGTCTGGATTAGTCGACTAAAACTGGGTTCCAGAGAGTTGGATTCTGGTTTCAGGAAAAGTTAGTCGACTAGGTGGAAAGGGTAGTCGACTAACAGTGACTACAAGTCGACTAATCAGATACTTAAGTCGACTAAATCTGGGATACAGAGAGTTGATGTTTTATTTCAGGAAAAAGTAGTCGACTAGGGAGGAATGGTTAGTCGACTAATAGTGGCTTCTAGTCGACTAACAGTCTGGATTAGTCGACTAAAACTGTGTTCCAGAGAAGGTTACGTTTCAAAAATAGATGGGTTAGTCGACTAATTCCTAGGTCAAGTCGACTAATCGTGGGGAAACAGAGTACAAAACAGAATTTCTGATGGTTGTGTTTGATGGTCTAAAAACATGATTTTGATGACATATGTATACAAGATATGAAGATACAAGTATATTAGGAATTGATCAAGTCTTGGTGAGTAAAAGTACTCACTAGGATTGGTTAATCGAAGTTTTATGCACTCGATAAGATCGTTGTCGACGAATAGCACCAAGGTGATCCTCGACGATGTTAGATACGATCCCAAGTCCAAATAGTGGTTGCTTGAGATGGAGATGATGAACTTGAGGTGTTGTTGGAGTTGGTAGTTGAAGTTGAGAAGGAGGAGAAATCTTGTGGAGACAATTTCTTTGGTGAAATGAAGTAAAAAGAGAGAAAAAGGGAAAGGAAATGTTTATATAGGGTTGGGATTTGTAAAGGAGGTGTAAATAATGAAGAAGAGAGGGGGTTTTTGCAAATAGGGGAGGGGATGAGTGTCCCTCTTTTGGCCACTTGGCCGGCCATGGAAGAGAGAGAAAAGAGGGGCATTTATGAGGAAGAGTGTGGAAAGTTGGAGAAAGTTGGAATTTGGGAGAAAGTCAAAGCTTGTGGAGGGAGGAAGGAAAAAGAGAAAAAGGAAAAAGGAGAAGAATTTATAAATGAAGATATTTTCTCTAACTTGAAAATGAAAATATCGGAAACACAGATTTCCGGGTTTAAGTCGAGGATACGGAAAACATTTCGGAAAATACCGAAATCGTCCGAAATTCAAGTATCTCGGAACGACTCGTAAAGTTTACCAAAAATCAAGAATAATATATTAAGTATCATAGTGAAATCCGTTTTAAGAAATACTTTATAATTTTAAAACTAAAAATCCCGGAATCAGTTAGCTACCGACTCCGATGGAATTTTCATAAATTCATAAAATTCTCAGAAAAAGTATTTAGGTAAGAAATATAATTCTAAGAGAAAATGTCTAAAGGACTTTCTAGAAATTCCAAACCGTTTGCAAATTAAAAATCCGAGAATCGATCAGCGACACTGGTCGACACCGGTTTTGAAGAAATTCATTTTAATTCGGGAAAAATCCAGAAAATCATAGAAAATCTAATATATTAGAAAATAATATTTAAAATTGAAATCGGTCAAATACAGGAAGTAAATCGAAAAATACGATCGAAAAACTGAATACGCAACTAAGTACGTATTCCGGGAACGGGGTATTACAATCCATCCACCTTACAAAAATTTCGTCCTCGAAATTTCAGAAAGTGAAAGGTAACAGCAAGGAAGGATGAGAAGAAGGATAACAGTAGAGAAGGATAGGAAGAAGGAATCTTACCAATCAAGTTGTGAAGAGTTGCGGATAACGCTCACGGATAACATCCTCTCGTTCCCACGTGGCCTCTCCTGGCGCATGCCTGTTCCAAGACACCAACACTAATGGTATAGCCTTATTCTTCAATGTCTTGACACTTCTGTCCAAAATGGCCATCGGTTGCTCTTGATATGACAAATCCGGTTGTAGTTCCAGTTCGGAGTGATCCAGGATATGACTATCATCCTTGACATACTTCCTCAACTGTGATACGTGGAATACATTGTGAACTCCGTCCAAAGATGGCGGTAATGCCAATCTGTAAGACACATCTCCCACTCGGTCCAAAATCTCGAATGGGCCAATATATCTCGGACTAAGCTTTCCACGAGTACCGAACCGGATTACCCCTTTGGTGGGTGATATCTTCAAAAACACATGATCTCCTGTCTGGAATTCCAATGGCCTTCTCTGTGTGTCAGCCCAACTTTTCTGCCGACTCTGTGCTGCTCTGAGATGGTCTCTGATGATTCTGACATTCTCTGTTGTCTGAATCAGGATCTCCGGCCCCAAAAGTCTCCTCTCACCGACTTCATCCCAACAAATCGGTGACCTACACTTTCTTCCATACAATGCCTCAAAGGGTGCCATCTTGATACTTGCCTGATAGCTGTTATTATAAGAAAACTCAGCCAGGTGAAGATGGTCTTTCCATGATCCCTTGAATTCAATCATACAGGCCCTCAACATATCTTCAAGAATCTGGATAGTCCTCTCAGATTGTCCGTCTGTCTGAGGATGATATGAAGTACTGAATTTCAGACGAGTTCCCAGGCTTTCTTGGAGACTTTCCCAGAAATGAGATCTGAATCTGGTGTCTCTATCAGATACAATACTAACTGGAACTCCATGTAGACGAACTATCTCCTTCATGTACTTGTCTGCCAGAACCTCTGTTGTTTGACCTACCCGAAATGGTAAGAAGTGAGCTGACTTGGTGAGGCGATCAATGATTACCCACACAGCATTATTACCCTTAGGACTGCGAGGTAATGCCGTGACAAAATCCATGGTGATGTGTTCCCACTTCCACTCGGGTATCGGTAATGGTTGTAGAAGTCCAGTTGTCCTCTGATGCTCTATCTTTATCTGCTGGCAAACTAAGCACTTGGCTACATACTGGGCTATCTCCCTCTTCATAGCATTCCACCAAAACTGCTTCTTTATGTCTTGATACATCTTGGTTCCCCCTGGGTGTATAGAATAGGCTGAACTGTGAGCTTCTGCTAGGATCTTCTGTCGAACTTCTCCTTGGGGAACACAAATTCTACTTCCAAAATATAATGCACCATCTGGATGAATACAGATATCAGTCCTCAATCCAGCCTCTACCTGAGCTCGGAATTTCTGTAATCTGGGGTCTTCCTTTTGAGCTTCCTTGATCTCATCTATCAATGATGACTGAATCTGCAAAGTCATGAACTGTCCTGCCTTCTCAGCTTCTTGTACCAACATTAAATCCAATCTGATGATGTCTTGAATCAACTCCTTTTGCTGAGTAATTTGGACTAGTACTCTATTCTCTGGCTTCCTGCTCAGTGCATCTGGTACTGTATTGACCTTGCCCGGGTGATACTGCAAGTCAATATCATAGTCCGCCATCAGTTCAAGCCACCTTCTCTGTCTCATATTCAACTCTTTCTGTGAGAAGATATACTTGAGGCTCTTGTGATCCGTGTATATTAACACTTTGTCTCCCAGAAGATAATGCCTCCAGATCTTCAAAGCAAATATAACAGCTGCTAGCTCCAAGTCATGAGTTGGGTAATTCCGTTCATGAAGCTTCAGTTGCCTAGATGCATATGCTATAACATGATCATGTTGCATTAGTACACATCCCAGGCCTTTTCCGGATGCATCACTGAATATGACCATCCCTCCTCTTCCTGAGGGAGTCCTCAAGATTGGAGCTGAAATGAGTCTTTGCTTCAATTGCTCAAATGCTGCAGTACACTCCTCTGTCCATATGTACCTTTCCCCTTTCCGGGTGAGCTTGGTCAACGGGGTAGCAATTTTAGAGAAATCTTGGACAAAGCGTCTGTAATATCCGGCTAGCCCAAGAAAACTCTTAATCTCAGTCACCGTCCTGGGAATAGGCCAATCCTTCACTGCCTGGACTTTGCTGGGGTCGACTGAAATTCCTTCCGCTGAAACCATGTGTCCAAGGAAGGCTATACTGTCCAACCAGAAATCACACTTGCTCCTCTTAGCATGAAGCTGCTCCTGCTGGAGAGTCTGCAATACAATCCTCAAGTGTTCTGCATGCTCCCTGTTGTTCTTTGAATAGATCAAGATGTCATCTATGAAAACAACAACGAACTGATCCAGATAGGGCGAGAACACTCTGTTCATCAAATCCATGAAAACTGCAGGGGCATTGGTGACTCCGAAAGGCATAACTAGAAACTCATAGTGGCCATAACGGGTCCTGAATGCCGTCTTCGGAATATCTTCTTTCTTCACCCTCAGCTGATGGTAACCCGACTGTAAATCTAGTTTAGAGAATACTCGGGCTCCATGAAGCTGATCAAACAGATCATCAATCCTGGGTAAGGGATACTTGTTCTTGATGGTAACTTTGTTCAATTCTCTATAATCAATACAAAGCCTTTTACCACCATCCTTTTTGTTTGCCAATAGTACTGGAGCTCCCCATGGTGAAGTACTTGGTCGAATTAATCCCTTATCTGAGTATTCCTGCAGTTGCTTCTTCAGGATCTCTAACTCCGTGGGTGCCATCCTGTACGGAGCCTTGGATATAGGAGCTGAGCCTGGAATAGTATCAATAGAGAACTCAATCATCCTTTCAGGTGGCAGTCCTGAAATCTCAGCAAACACTCCTGGGAATTCATCCCACACCGGTACTCCCTTCTGGATCTCCGAAGTAGACATCCGAGTCTTTCTCTTGGTAGACTTCACTTCTCCATTAAATTGGAACTCCGGTTGAAGAGGGATTCTGAAATTGATCTTCTTCTCCCTACAGTCAATAACTGCATAATATTGACTGAGCCAGGTCATGCCTAAGATTACGTCGTACCCTTTGGTGTCTAGTACGAGCATATCTATGGCCAAGGTCTTGTCACAAAGTTCTACTGGACAATCAGCACAAACTCTAGAAGATATGACTACTCCATTCCCAGTACTAATCTCCCATTTGTGGTCTAATGATCTAACAGGTATAGAATGCAATGCCACAAAATGATCTGAGATATAACAATGGGAAGCACCTGAATCGAAGAGAGCGAGAACAGGTTTTGAATGAACTCTGATGTTACCTGTTATCACTTCCTCTGAAGTCTCAGCCTCTTCTTCCGTCAAATTGAAGGCTTGTCCCCTTCCACGCCCTGCTGCAGTCCTAGCTCCTCTCTGGACTGGGCGAATAGCTTGCTGTGGAGGAGGGGGAGGAGCTCTCCTGATCATCGGTCCTTGGTTCCTCTGTCCAAGTGGCCCTGGAAGTGATCTCTATCCATTTGGTCCCGGTAGTGCTGGCAAAGCTTGGCCGGCTATCCCCATTCTCCTGTGTGGACAGGCTTCGATGGAATGGTCTCGGGAACCACACACCAAACATAACCCATTTGCCCTACGGCAATTCTGACGAATATGGCCTGGTTTCTGACAATAGCTGCAGAAGGAAAAAGGTTGGGCCGTCTGGTAAGGAGCTGGTCTGAATGGTTGCCTCACTGTCTGAACCTTTGCTGCTCTGTAAGGGCCTCCTCTTCCCATTGGTGCAAATGGCCTCTTCATGGCCTGGTTCCTCATCTGGTTCACTTGCTTCTTCTCTAGCCCACGCTCCACTTCTCGAGCTATGGTGAGAACTTCTGAATAAGTCTTCAGCTGCTGGGGCATTAGGAAGACTTGGATATCCATCTGCAAGCCCTGCTGGAATCTGCTTGCCCGCTTCTCCTCATCCGTCACCATGTACGGAGCAAAGCGGCTAAGTCTGAGAAACTCCGCGGCATACTCATCCACGGACTTGTTCCATTGCTGCAGTCTGATGAACTGCTCCTCCATGTCTTTCTGAGCAGTGGCAGGGAAGAATCTACTGTAGAAACTCTTGGAGAATGTGTCCCAGGTGACAGGCTTCTCCAATCTGGCCTCCTCAGCTAGCCACCAAGTTCTAGCTATATCTTTTAATTGAATCTTGGCGACCTCCACTTGGTTCTCCTTTGGTACTCTGGCTGCATTCAGCAGATCTGAGGTGTCTGTCAACCATTGCTCAGCATCCAGGGGTTTCTCTCCACCCGTGAATATGGCTGGCTGCAGCCGTCTGAAGTCTGATATATTCCCCGGCCTCTGTTCCTTTGGAGCTGTCAACTCTTGTCGGAGGAGTTCAGTCTGTTGCTGCTGGTTCTCCATCATCGTCTGAATGACCCTCAGAATATCGGTATTCTCTCCCGCAGGTCCATTCGATACTTGTCCCGAATTGCTACGACCCGTCCTTCTCTCCATACCGAGTTGGGGAAAAGATAACTGGAATTGGGAAAATGGAAGGATTTTAGGACACAAGGGAAGGAATCAAGAAGGACTCGATAACTTTGTACATTGTAGTTGGCAATTGCAAATTACTGGAATTTGCTGCTTGATTGTACTTTAGGTGTGAGAGCCTAGGCTCTGATACCAACCTGTAATGCCCCGATCCCACGGATACGGGGACGTCACTGCGACGTATATACGTAGGTCAGAAAATGCCCCCACGTATATACGCTAAGCATGTAGTACAACAAGGATCAGAGTACACGACAAAGCGTGGTATACATACATATGCCAACTTAAAAAGTACAAATACAAAGTTATACAGGATATGATAATCTATCACACATTACATGTGTCTTTTATCACAACCAAGTCCAAAAGTAAGATTTACAATATGTATACAAAAAGCTCACGAGGTGGATGAAGAACCCGTGAGTCAAAATGAGAAGACTGGCACGAAGAACAGGAACTAGTCTGCCTGCTCACTAAGATAAGCTTGATCCTCTGTGGATGGCTCCACTTCGATCCAAGCTTCGGAACCTGAATATACAAATCCAAGGGAGTCAGGACCTCCCAACAATGAACAGGCTACAGCCAAATGGCTAAGAGACAAGAATATGAGAGTTAGAACAGTATAATGAATACAAATCAACAAGTAATGGAAGCATAAAGAGTAAAAGTCTGAATACAATAGATCCACAGTTAAAGTCCTTTATTATTATTACTTGTCTTACTGTGATATCTAGCTATGTGACCCAGCGTCCCAGGGCACATAGATCCATATCCTAGTAAAGCAAGGTTGTTATTGGAAACCAGCGGGATTATCAACGAACTATGTTTACAGTGGATCCCGTACATGCCCGGGATAACGGTCCAGGATTGTTCCGTTGCTTGGTGACGGAAGCCAGCCGCTAGGCTAACAGGAGGGACTTATGTATGCCCTTATCATGATGGTACCAGTAAGGAGGGAGCAAGCACTCCCCTCGGTCCCCTGGTGGCCCACAGGTCAGACCGGAACATGAGTTGCACAACATTCCTAAAACCACTGTAAACACGAACACATATCGATATCCGCATGTTTTCCCCCGACCCAATATAAGTTGGTCCATTTTATACAAAAGTCAAGTGTATCATGCTTGGTTCAAGTGATGGCATGATAAGTGGTGATATCCATTTATTAACAAGTTATGGAATGAGACTACACAATAATAAGTCATGAAGTAACAAGAAGTAATGTCCATCAAGTAACATGTCATGAAGTACCAGTTATGAAGCATAAACAAGGATAATATATCACATATGTATCAAGGGTACGATCCAAATTCAGAAAAGAAATCAACTATAACAAACAGCCTAAATTAGTCGACTAGGTGGAATGGTTAGTCGACTAATAGTTGTCTCTAGTCGACTAACAGTCTGGATTAGTCGACTAAAACTGGGTTCCAGAGAGTTGGATTCTGGTTTCAGGAAAAGTTAGTCGACTAGGTGGAAAGGGTAGTCGACTAACAGTGACTACAAGTCGACTAATCAGATACTTAAGTCGACTAAATCTGGGATACAGAGAGTTGATGTTTTATTTCAGGAAAAAGTAGTCGACTAGGGAGGAATGGTTAGTCGACTAATAGTGGCTTCTAGTCGACTAACAGTCTGGATTAGTCGACTAAAACTGTGTTCCAGAGAAGGTTACGTTTCAAAAATAGATGGGTTAGTCGACTAATTCCTAGGTCAAGTCGACTAATCGTGGGGAAACAGAGTACAAAACAGAATTTCTGATGGTTGTGTTTGATGGTCTAAAAACATGATTTTGATGACATATGTATACAAGATATGAAGATACAAGTATATTAGGAATTGATCAAGTCTTGGTGAGTAAAAGTACTCACTAGGATTGGTTAATCGAAGCTTTATGCACTCGATAAGATCGTTGTCGACGAATAGCACCAAGGTGATCCTCGACGATGTTAGATACGATCCCAAGTCCAAATAGTGGTTGCTTGAGATGGAGATGATGAACTTGAGGTGTTGTTGGAGTTGGTAGTTGAAGTTGAGAAGGAGGAGAAATCTTGTGGAGACAATTTCTTTGGTGAAATGAAGTAAAAAGAGAGAAAAAGGGAAAGGAAATGTTTATATAGGGTTGGGATTTGTAAAGGAGGTGTAAATAATGAAGAAGAGAGGGGGTTTTTGCAAATAGGGGAGGGGATGAGTGTCCCTCTTTTGGCCACTTGGCCGGCCATGGAAGAGAGAGAAAAGAGGGGCATTTATGAGGAAGAGTGTGGAAAGTTGGAGAAAGTTGGAATTTGGGAGAAAGTCAAAGCTTGTGGAGGGAGGAAGGAAAAAGAGAAAAGGAAAAAGGAGAAGAATTTATAAATGAAGATATTTTCTCTAACTTGAAAATGAAAATATCGGAAACACAGATTTCCGGGTTTAAGTCGAGGATACGGAAACATTTCGGAAAATACCGAAATCGTCCGAAATTCAAGTATCTCGGAACGACTCGTAAAGTTTACCAAAAATCAAGAATAATATATTAAGTATCATAGTGAAATCCGTTTTAAGAAATACTTTATAATTTTAAAACTAAAAATCCCGGAATCAGTTAGCTACCGACTCCGATGGAATTTTCATAAATTCATAAAATTCTCAGAAAAAGTATTTAGGTAAGAAATATAATTCTAAGAGAAAATGTCTAAAGGACTTTCTAGAAATTCCAAACCGTTTGCAAATTAAAAATCCGAGAATCGATCAGCGACACTGGTCGACACCGGTTTTGAAGAAATTCATTTTAATTCGGGAAAAATTCAGAAAATCATAGAAAATCTAATATATTGGAAAATAATATTTGAAATTGAAATCGGTCAAATACAGGAAGTAAATCGAAAAATACGATCGAAAAACTGAATACGCAACTAAGTACGTATTCCGGGAACGGGGTATTACAACTATGTAAAGCCCCGATCCCGAAGGATACGGAGACGTTATGGCGACGTACAAACGCGAGGTGAAAACACACTCACGAGTACGTTAAGCCTCAGTACAAGACATAGCCTCGATATAGACAAGAGTTCCAGCAGGAAATAAGTACAAGAATACCTGCAGAAAGGGGTTAGTGATCATAACATAGAAATACAGGAATAAAGGAGATAACAGGAACAAAGCACATAGATACCTATAAAGGAATCCCGATGGTAAAGTCTTCTATGTGAATCCAATGAACTAGCTGCCCGAACGATAACTCGGATCTCTAACCTGGGCACGCAAACTCAGGGTCGTCAGAAAGCGACCTAGTGAGTGGTAAAATGAAGGAGGAGGTAGTAATAGATATTATAGTAATACAAACACGATACTAATATATAATACATGATGTTGTAATAGTGATACTATATAATAAGTATATAAAAAGCAATAGAAATATATAGACATGTTATCTTTTATACCATCACTACCTAGCCGGTTATCATCGGGTCATGTCTATAGTCGTATCCAGTGTATATAATAAGTACTGTTGCCTAGTGGTAACGTGATAGAAATGAACATGCTAGTGGTGACGTGATAGAAGTGAACATGTTGATAGGCATATGCAAGATAACCATCATACGGTGTGGTGCATAGACAGTAGTGATGTCTGCAAGGTATACAGAAAACAGAATAAATGCAATGCAGAGTATATGTATCCATGAATAGCAAATACGACATCGAGTGTAACAAATATAAGAACATGTAACAAGGTATACAGGTGACATGATTGTGGATAACATATCAGGAATAGTAACAAATAGAAAGAGACAATAATATACATGAGTCGAGCATGTCATGTGATTTATACAATAATAACAATCAGCATCACCTGGTATTTTAATCAATCTCTTCCAGTGTCCCATACCACTGGCAGTTCTTACTGCAACCCGCACTCCAGTCGAACCCATCCGAACATGGCCTACGGGTACCATTATCCAAACGAGAGAGTGACCAAATAACAAGTGTTCTCGACGTCACTATTGTGTATACGATTTTATTATGTTAATTGGAAACCCGTGGTCGAGGAGCTCTTATCGGGTAGATGTATCCCGTGCATACCCGGGATCACGGCCTTAAACAAACCCCTGGCTGCTGAGACCAGGGCCCTCCGCTAAGAGGGGAGCATGAAACAAGTAACGAGAGCTCATGGAGCAATTGGTAGATAGCACTACCGTCCCCTGCAGTGGGAGAACAATATGGATCCAGTACATTACCCGATAAGATCTAATCAACCGTCAAGTCTCCCCCATACCCCAGTTAGCTTTATGATCTGATATGTCAAGTATACAATGTAACGAGAACAAATACAGTACATGATATGGGTAACATGATAACAGGACCTGAGCTCTGTTGATAGCATAGAACAATATAAGGGGAAACGGGAACAATATAACGGGAACAATATAACGGGAAACGGGAACAATATATGTGGGAGTCCACATATCGCATATCAACAGCTCTCAAGTCGAGTAACGAGAATCTTCATGTCAGTAACCGGAAACATTCATATAACATGAATACGGGGATATCATGGCACAATAATACATATAATATGCACAAGGATCCATATGATAAGAATAGAGAAACCATATATGCATGTGTAACAGTGATATGCCGAGAATCCATGTAACGATGATAACAATATATTTCATAACGGTATCCGTGTAGTGGTGTATTTATATATCGGTGGGACATGAATACGAAATAAGAGTGTGACGTGTCATGTAGTAACAGTGGTCAGTGTCTACTATCATGTATAGTGAACTACAGTATCCATGTAATGATGATAACAATAATATAAAATGCGGTACTTATCCGTGTACTAGTGGAACATAGATGTGTAGCTATAATCCGTGTAACATATCTGCGTAGCGTTAGTACATGTACTAACGGTAGCGCTTACAGTAACGGTGTCTAGCATACATGTCTAGTGACAGTGTAGTGTCATAGTGTATCTATGGATCAGTAGACATGTGACAATAGTTATCTAACTGTGATATAATACATGAAATAATAGTGTACAAGAATATGGTGAAATAGTGGTCCGCGTGTCAGTGGCTGTGCCGGTATGATGACTGTGTCCGAGTTGTCTATGTCCGTATTTATTATGATTATTATTACATCACTAAATCAGGAAATACCTTTATGCCTATTATAATGAATTTCCAATAATTACAGTTAATAATTAATAATTACCGTATTTTATCCATAATCAAGATCTATCAATCACTTTCACTAAACATGGTAAAATATAATTTACAAAAGAAAAACACTCACAAACTAGCCACGGGAAGGTAGCTCTCTTTCCCACGATCCAAACGGATCCAGAACCGTCCAAATCGGAGTCCGGATGCTTCCGATATCGCCTGAACGCTAAAAGTAACGGAAATAGGTTAAATATGTAAATAAAAAGAATTCAAATGCAATTACTGAAATGTCACAGGGGGTTTTCTGTAAATTACCTTTCTTGGTTTCGGGAACGGGTTGGGTTCTTAACGGGTCGGGTTTGAATCCACGACCCAAACCCACTAACATAAGTTATTGGGTTTAATGGGTTTTCGGGTAAACGGGTTAATGGGTTTCACCTAAACCCAATAAGAGTGAATGGGTTTGGGGTTTAACCCAAACCCACAAAGAAGAAACAGCTGCTGCGCGGCCGGCCGGCCAGCCCAGCTGGCCGGCGACGTCAGCCGGCCTGCCAGCGGCGGTCCCGGCCGCCGGCGGCGGTTCGGCTCCAGCCGATCATGAGAGAGACGGAGTGAGGGGGAGAGAGAGGAAAAAGAGAGAGGAAGGGAAAGAAACAGAGAAAAGAAAAGGAAGAAGAAGAAGAAGAAGAAGAGGAAGAGGAAGAGGAAGAAGGTGAAGGGGGTGGCGCCCTGGCCGGCGGCGCCTGGCCGGCGGCGCGGTGGCGCGCGGCCACCGTCCGACTGCCGCGGGTCAAGCCCCGCCCCTGGCCTGTACAGAGAGAGTGGGAGAGAGTTTAGAGAGGGAGAGAGAGTTGATTAGGGCTGGATCTTGATTAGAGAGAGTGAGAGAAAGAAAGAGAGAGAGAGAAGAAATTGAGAGAGAAAGAGAGAAATTGTAATGAAGAGGGAGAGGGAGAGATTTTAATGAAGAGAAGAGAGAGAGAAGGCGGTGGCAATGGCGGTGGGGGACGTTTCCAGAGAAGAAAGAAGGGAAGAGAAAAAGAAAGGAAAGAAAAGGATTTAAAATATTAAAATAATATTATCTATTTCGGCCCAAAATTCGACTAGCTCCGAACGGTGCCCAAAAATTACAGAAAATAGAGAATATTGTCCTGAGACGTAATATGAAAACGGTTTGAAGAAATTCTATCAGATTTGTAAATTAAAAATCCTGGAAGATGTCGCCGATACCGGGCGAACCTGTTTGGCCCGATTTTCGATAAATTCAGAAAATTTCCCAAAAATAGACTAACATAGAAATAGGATTCTAAGACACATAGTGAAAACGGATTCACAAAATGCTACTCCATTTGGGAAGAAAAATCGGAAAGCCGATTATCGGTATCGGTAGACACCGACTACGGAGATTTTCGAAAAGAATCCAGAAAAATTTCAAAAAATCCTGACAAATCTAAAATATTAGAAAATAATTTTTGAAACTGAAATCAGCTCAATCGGACTACCACGGAGGTCAAATCAATAATATACGTCATATCGCGTACCGATACTGTGATACGTACACCGGGGATCAGAGGGTTACACAGATTCTTCAGTGTTCTCTTTTTCAGTTACTACTCCCGTCATAGGCTACTCAGGTGAAAACGAGTGGATCTTGGACACAGGTGCAACATATCATGTATGTCCTAATCGAGACTGGTTTACCAATTTTGAGAAGTTGGAGGGGTGTTCGGTCGTCATGGGCGATGATCATCAGTGCATCATGGAGGGTGTTGGCACTATTCCAATCAGGATGTTTGATGGGATGGTGAGGGAGCTGAAAGAAGTGAGGTTTGTACCTCAGTTGAAGAGGAACTTGATTTCTGTAGGAGCTTTGGAATCATTGGGCCTTGGAGTGTCTATTAAGGAGGGAGTTCTTAAAATGACAAAGGGTTCGATGGTGGTGTTGAAGGCCGATCGCCGGAACAACTTGTACTACTTGAAGGGTAGTATTGTGACAGGGCAGGTGGCAGCTTCTACCAGTCATAAGAAGATTCTACCCGGCTGTGGCACATGAGGTTGGGACATGCAGGGGAGAAATCATTGCAAGCTCTTGTGAGGAAGGGTTGCTGAAGGGTGCCGAGACCTGCAAGTTGGATCTCTGTGAACATTGCATCATCGGCAAGAAGACCAAGGTGAAGTTTGGCACAGCTTCACACTGCACAGAGGGTATTCTTGACTATGTTCACACGGATGTATGGGGACCTACCAAGACTGTATCGATTGGAGGTAACCACTATTTTGTGTCGTTTATCGATGATTATTCTAGGCGCTGTTGGGTGTACACTATGCGACACAAAGATGAAGTCCTAGAACTGTTCGTGAAGTGGAAGGCTAATCTGGAGAGGAGCACGGGAAGGAAGGTCAAGGTCCTCCGTTCTGATAATGGAGGAGAGTACAAATCAGATCCTTTCCTACAGTTATGCCTTGATGAGGGCATAGAGAGACACTTCACGGTAAGAGAGACTCCGCAACAAAATGGCGTGGCTAAGAGGATGAACCGAACTTTGCTAGAGAAGGTTCGGTGTATGTTATCCAATGCAGGACTGTCAAAGAAGTTTTGGGCTGAAGCTTTGCGTATGCATGCCATCTTGTGAACAGGTTGCCGTCGTCTGCAATAGGGGGGAAGACTCCTCTTGAAGCTTGGTCAGGAAAAGCTGCTGGGGACTATGATTTGCTACGGGTCTTTGGATGTCCAGCCTACTACCATGTCAGAGAAGACAAGTTAGACCAAAGGGCAAAGAAAGGGGTGTTCGTTGGCTTCAAGCGATGAACCAAGGGGTTCAAGATTTGGGACCAAAAGGACAACAAGTTCATACTCAGCAGAGATGTCACGTTTGATGAGGCTTCTTTGATGAAGCCTACGGTCTCTCAGCAGGTGGAGACCAGCAAGACCAAGGAGCTATTGCAGCAGGTGGAGATTGATGCAGATCCACCATCTCTAGAGGATTCAGTATCAGTTCAGATCATTCCTGAGGTGACACAGGGTGGTGATCGAGCAGTTGGAGAAGATGCTAAAGATGTTGAAGAGGGTCAGGAGCAGGTCATGGGTACTGTTCTAGATCCTACTGCAGTTGAAAGACCATGGAGGAACACTAGGAGACCAGGTTGGCTCACCATTGATATGGTCGTCGTGTATGCACTTCCAGTTGTTGAGGAGGCTATTCCATCTACCTTCAGAGAAGCTGAGATCAGTTCGGAAGTAAGGATGTGGAAAGAGGCCATGAATGAAGAGATGCAATCTCTCTACAAGAATAACACATGGGACTCACCAAGTTGCCCAAAGGGAAGAAGGCCATAGGATGCAAGTGGGTGTTTGCTAAGAAGTAAGGATCTCTTTAAGAAGATGCAGTGCGCTACAAGGCAAGGTTGGTGGCTAAAGGCTACGCTCAGAGGGAAGGAATTGACTATAACGAGGTGTTCTCCCCGGTAGTTAAACACTCGTCAATTCGTATTCTATTGGCCTTGGTTGCGCAAAATGAGTTGGACCTTGACCAACTTGATGTGAAGACCGCCTTTCTCCACGGCGATCTTGAGGAGGAGATCTATATGACACAGCCCACAGGTTACAAAACTACAGGGAAGGAAGAGTTGTATGCAAGCTAAAGAAGTCGCTGTACGGATTGAAGCAGTCCCCTAGACAGTGGTACAAGCGTTTTGATAGCTTCATCAGGAAGAAGAAGTACACACGTAGCCATTTTGATCCATGTGTGTACTACAACAGGCTACCATCAGGAGAATATATCTATCTACTTCTTTATGTAGATGATATGTTGATTGCTTCGAGGTCGAGATCTGCTATTGATTCTCTGAAGAAAGTTCTATCATCAGAGTTTGAGATGAAGGACCTGGGCGAAGCGAGGAAAGTATTGGGCATGGAAATCCTAGAGACAGGAAAGCTGGCAGGATAAGTTTGACTCAGAATGGTTATTTGGAGAAGGTACTGCAGAGGTTTAATATCAGCAAGGATACTAAGTCTGTTAGTACACCTATGGCGCCACACTTCAAATTGTCAGCAAAGATGTCTCCGAGGAGTGTTCAAGAGCGTGAGTATATGTCTCACGTTCCATATGCCAGTGCGGTGGGTAGCTTGATGTACGCTATGGTGTGTACAAGGCCAGATCTATCACAGGCAGTCTCCATGGTGAGTCGATATATGCATGATCCGGGACAGGGTCATTGGGAAGCTGTGAAATGAATCTTGAGATACATCAAGGAACAATTGATGTAGGCCTAGTATTTGAGAAGGACAACACCGGAAAGCAAGAGTGCATAGGGTATGTGGATTCAGACTATGCAGGTGACCTTGACAAACGCCGGTCGACGACGGGATATGTCTTCACATTCTCACAGGCACCGGTGAGTTGGCGCTCCACACTTCAGTCTACCGTCGCGTTGTCGACCACAGAGGCTGAGTATATGGCTATGACAGAGGCCATGAAGGAGGCAATCTGGCTTCAGGGGTTGCTTGATGACTTGAGCGTGGAACAGGATCTGCTGAGGATTAACTGTGACAGCATGAGTGCCATCTACTTGGCAAGGAACCAAGTCTATCATGCAAGGACGAAGCATATTGACGTCAGGTACCATTTCATTCGGGAGATTCTGGAGGAAGGTGACATCGACTTGTTGAAGATTCACACTTCGGAGAATCCGGCCGATATGCTTACGAAGGTGGTGTCGAGAGTGAAATTTGCACATTGCAAAGCTTTGCTCCATGTCCTTCAGGTGATATGAGCTTGCTGAAGCTCATTTTGGTGACTACGGACGGCTTGATCCCTTGGGCAGGGGTACGTAGGCAACCACGTTAATGCAGCCGCTGTCGAGTCGGTGTTCGACTCAGATTTGAAAATCTTCACCGAGGTGGAGAATTGTTGGAAAAAGAGGATATTGTCAAGGAATTGACAGGATTGCCAAGGGTTGTCGAAGTGATCGCCAAGGAAGTCGATGACGAAAGGCAAAGGGACAGCAGCAGGAAATAGCAGCAGCAGCAGAAAAACAGGCAGGTCGGTCGACCGGCCAGGTCGACCGACATGCACAGCATGCACAGGGTCCAGAGGCGGTCGACCGGCCGGTCGACCGCAATTCCCTGACTGTAAGTGCCCAACTCTCTGTTGTTTTCCGGGGGTGGAGGTCGGTCGACCGACAGTCGGGTTTGGGCGGAAATCTGCTGTTCCGGAAATCTGGGTATTTAAACTGTTGTTAATTTTCTAGGGTTAAGTGCCTGCGAAAAGGGTTTTGCTGGAGCTCTCTTTCATTCAAAGAGGCTATTAGCAATTGTAAACATTTTCCTAGTAATTAATCTCTCCATTGGATTGCACCGAGGACGTAGGCATTGAGGCCGAACCTCGTTAAATCGTGTGTTTGAGATTGTGTGTTTTTTCTTTTGTCATTTGGGTGTTCTTTGTGTTTGGAGATTTGTGAGATTCTCTGTTGGTTGTTGTCATCGGCGCACAACAAGTGAAACTGTGCCTTGTTTGGGTATCAAAATAGAATTACTAAAATTGGGGTTTGGAGGCCCCCAAACCTTATAAATTTGGGGTTATTGAACCTCTACTTTGAGTAGATTTTTCATTTTAAAACGTAACCCGGTTTCAAAAGGTCAGAGAAACTGGGGTTTGTATGGTTACAAACCACAGTTTCATTTTAATTTAAATGTAACCCCGGATTCGGAACTTGTTGCCAAACGAGGCCTAACAGTGTTGGGATTACATTCATATAGGAATAGAAATTGATTTCTCATATTTGCCTTAACTTTATGGAGAAATAGAAAAACTGACTGTAAAGATGCTAGACATAGATTTAAACTGAAATATTAAATACTATGCAATTGGCTCATCTATTCTGTTTCGCCTGAAGAAAAGACATCAAACAGAAAAAGAAGAAGAAAGCAAACTAGAAGTAGAGGAAGTAGCAAAAGAGGGATATATTGTAAGTTTGTTGAGACATAGATGATTAAATATAGGGATCGGACATATAGATGATTAACTATAGTTTAAGTAATTTATTGAAAAGATAAAAATCATAATAGAAAATTACATTGGTTATTTATTAATCAAATATGTAACATATATTCTAAGTTAGTCAATTTTAAGTTTAGTATATGTATGTCAATTTTTCTCTCCTAAGCTAAAATTGCTATATTTCACTTTTAAATACTATACTGATTCATGCTTGTTATTATTTATTTAATGTTGATATCATTAAGTTAATAATGGTACATGTGACGTCTCATTATTTATATCTGAAACCCCGGTAGTTGTTTATTTGTTATTATTTACTTTTTCTTCTCCAAATTCTTAGGATATCATTGCTGAATGCTAACGCCACTTCTATCCTCACCTTACCTCTTAGACTAACACTAGTCTTTGTGCCCATGCAATAATGCATGGGCTTCAAAGAAAAAACGGATTAATTAGATGAAGAAGAAATGCAACTTGACAGGGCAAAACGATGTAAGGTGGCCTTGAATCTTGAAACTCCCCTAACTCAACTTGTTACTCTATAATTGAGATAGGTCTCAAAGTCCCTCACTGTTAGATCAGAAAATATATTTCTCAATTTCATTGCGACTTGAGAGATTTCGCACAATGTTAGGAGTTACGACTTTATGTAAAATAGTACCTAAGCAATTAACCTCAATCCAACGGCACATTTTAAAAGATTAAAAAAAGAACTCCACCAAGAGAAGATCCCAAATTTGACATACAAAAAGGCCCAAATAGGGATTTTAAAATGCCTCTATTGAAGAAATCACTACACTAATTAGCCAGAGCATTATTGATTGGTTATTTCTCAAATTTTGTTTTTTGTTTCTTTTGAAACCGAAAGGTTGATACTTGACATGTTAAGAGAGTAGGGGTCCCTCTCTCTCCTTTGTTTAGTATTACAGAATAAATGCATGAATAAATTCCTTTTTAAGTTTAAACATTAAATATGGGTTAAAATTTTTGACCCAAATCTTTACTATTATAACCACAACCCTTTTGATTCAAATTCTAATTTAATTGTGACTCATGTTTGTGTCACGTCCAAACCAAATCTATCCATCCATTTACAAACTATTAACAAATCTCAAAATCTACCCATACATCTATATCCTCATCTCAAAAAGAATTTTAAAATTTTAAAATAGCACTTATTAAATAAAGAACATTTATTAGATAGAGAATCAAGAATTCAAGATAAATCTCTCTTTATAATTACATATCTAAAATTTCTCGTCTAATTAATCTCTCTCGTGCGCGTGCGCGCACACGCACACACCCATATGTCAAAAAGATAGTGAAATAAAAAATATTACAATACACAAAAATCTAGCCAAAACATTTACATCCTTGTCTCAAGAAAAGTTTGAAATAATAAAAGAACATCATTTATTAGGGATCTCTATTTTGAAAAAGAATTTTGAATAAAAAAACATTTATTATAGAGAAAAATATGATACTTATCCTGAAAAAAAAAAGATGAAAGGTTTTCTATTTTCCATTCAAGATTAGAATTATCTAGATTCAGAGCAATAGGCATACAAAGAAAGGCACAAAACAAATTAATATATTTTATTTTACATCAATTCTATTTTTATTGCATGTGCCCAAAATCTAGTCAACATGATGCTAACCATTCTCGGAACATCATTTGATATTTTTCTTTTATAATCGCAAAATTATTATGCAAATGAATCTTTATATAACACTTTCATCACTACATGAACAACAAGGAAAAGGAAGAACAATTTCAAAAAAGAATTAACTATCATTCATCGCCTATAATATAAACAATAAGTTACACACTAAAAGTAAGAGTCACAGTAGGACCCAATAATTCAATCCAAATACAACTTAATGTTTTGTATCTGAATCCTTAAAATCACACCTGATAGCATATTGGGTAAGATATGGATCCTAAAAGTAGATCAAATTCTTTATTGGACTAAATATGAATATCTATCAACCAAAACACGACAACCCAAATAAATATTTTTATAGTTTAAATTCACTTATTTTTTTCTTCTTAGACATTATTCGTATATGTTTAATATTTCTAAAAGTTAAAACAACATACTGAGCAAGAAAATCTTCTTAAAATAGATTATCATATTTGAGCAATATAATATTAGATTTGAATAATGTGAAACCTAAACCTGAATCTAATAAACCTTCCACATATGAATCTTATACAATCTTACTCATTGTCCCCGGGCTAAAAGTACAAATATAGGGGGTAGAAGAATTTTAGAGGAAAAATGCAAGGGTTTGTCTTTTAGATCATGTCTAAAAAGTAGGGTACAAAAAAATATAAATAAATATGAGAAATCTGGATGTAATATTTTATAAAATTTCAAGAGATTAAGAATAGAGATTTTTTGGCATATTAATTATAGAAATAAATTGTGAATTAGATGTGTTGTTAACTATGTCGGTAAAAGAAATTAGAAAGAAAAGCAAAGATTTTAAACCATGTTTAAAATGTAGAATGCTAAAATAATTAATTAAATTTGTGGGATTTAGAACAATTTTCTGTATAAAATTTAAATAAGTCATGAACATAAACAATTTTTGGTATAAAAGGAGCAAACAAATCATGAATAAGATTAGAAAGAAATCAAGCAAAAGTATGTGGAGTAGGGATAGTAACGGTTCAGGTCGGTTCTGGATTTTCTATAACATACCCTATCCATGAACAATCAGGACGAGTTATGGTTCTTCTCGATCGGTTCGGGTCCGGCTTCAAACCGGATATCGGGTAAAATTTTCAATATTCATCTTATGATTGGCAGTGAATCACATCAGTTAGGATTTTCTATATCCATACCCTACCTATGAATTTCAGGACTGGTTCTGGAAGTCCGGGTCTGATTCGGGACCGAATAATCGGGTAATTCCCACCCCTTGTGAGTTCATTCAACAAAAGTATATTTTTTTGGAGACAAATTACATTAAACAAAATTAATTAAGCAAAAGTTTTAAACATGTTAATAAGAGGCTAGAAGAAATAAATTCTAGTTTTGAACGGTTTGGATGCAAATTTCTTCTAAATTTTGAACATGATTGTCTCTAGCAGCTACTCTAGAGAAATTGTGAAAGAGAAGAAAAATAAAATGAATGTGCCACTCTGGAGAAATTGTGAAAGAAAAAATAAAGTGAATGTCTAAGAGAAAGAGAGAGATTCGAATCTTAAATTTGAAGGCATTGGGTGTGAGTGATGAGAGAAAGGATGACGTGTGCATAGGGTAACACACACACACACACACACACACACACACACACACACACACAGAGAGAGAGAGAGAGAGAGAGAGAGAGCACTGGTTTTGATTTTGGATTAAAGAAATTAGATGTGGATTGGAGAGAGAGAGAGGTGCTGGCTTTTTTCTCAGAATTTTACTCAATTTCCATTAACTTTGAGGGTGACATGTGTCATATGAAGAGAGTCTCTCTCTTTTTATCTTTCTTCCCTTGTTGCTTAGTAATATGTAATAAATATACCAAATCAAAATGCGATAGATGCAAGGCCATCGCCAAATTATACTACCAAATGGCTCTTATTTCTTTTGTCTTATTGCCCTTTAGGTTACCTTTACTTTAAGACAAGTATAAACTGTAAAATCTTGGAGGCATTGATGTTGTCTAAAGAATCAGTCATTTGTTAATATGCTACTTTTTTTTCACCAGAACTGACAAGGAAATTTAGGTATTAACATTAGTTTGAAAATGGTTACTACATGTGATGATTGAATTGCTTATGTGTCTACTTCTCAAGATACACTTAATAATACATACAAGGTGAGTATAGTAAACAGCATAATAGCGCCGCGCACAAAAGCTACCCATAGCATCAGGTCAAATAATATATATGCTTATTATATTTCTTCTTTATGTATAAATAATAACAATTACTATTATTATTAATTATATTATTATTTATTGTCATCATCATCTACTAGAAATCATTGTAACAATAAAGACTGTCTCATCATTGCTATTAATAATGACATGCTTAAATTTATATACACAGCTAACTTTGTAGCTAATATGTACAATGTAAATTTACTATATTAAACTAAGAAAACAATATTTCTACGATTTATTATTATTATTCTATATGTGATACGTCATATTTAAATGCATCGTAGTTTATTAAGTTTTGATATACTTAACTTGAATGTGCTATATTTTAATAAGATGAGCTACTACTGTCTTAAATATAAGAAAATTTATAATAAAACTATTATACTGAAAAAAGAATCACGTATTGTTTTGATGATTATTATTCATTCTATTAAATTTACACACACAAACATGACAATACCAGATTTTTTTTTTTTTCCCTTTGAGTGGGTATGCTATCTTTCTTTGATTTAGAAACCCCCTCACCCACTTTGTTTTCTACAACTCACCCACTTTGTTTCCAGAACAAGATATTGGATGAGGATGATCAAGTTGACAACAAAACCTACAAGCATTGCCCATAAAATTTTGGAAATGATCTTTTCTAGCTAGAAAGCAGTCAACTGACTCAACTCTCATGGCTAATCATCAAATCCTTAAGGCTGTTTTGGCCATTTTGGGTTTGTGGTCAATCAATTTAAGAATTAAAGATATTGCTCAGAAGATGTTTAAGAATTTAACAACTTCAAAGTCTTTAAATGTTATATCTCCATCATATGTTTTAGTTTTACATGATATTTAGAAAATTATTGCCTACTTGCTAGTAGGAATGATGATAATTACGGCACGGAGTATAAACTGTGAATGATACTAAATATATACATATATAGTACGTTCATGCATATCTATGCATGTGGGCGTGTGAGGGGTTGGCTTTGGGGTGTTGTGTGGGCGGGTGGATGGGTGATGCTTTTTTTTTTTTTTTTTTTTTTTTTTTTTTTTTTTTTTTTTTTTTTGTTGGGGTTGGGGGGGGGGGGGGGGGGGTGGTTTGGTTGGTATGTGCATATGCCCGTCTTATGATAATGTCCAACAGTCTACCCATCTTAGCCAAAAGAAATTCATTTAGGCACTAAAGGGAGGTTATGGATTTTTTTTTTCCTTCCCTTTTGGTGGGTTTAGTGGAGATGTGCCCTATGCCTGTCCGTCCCCTGATATTCGACTACCTGTACTAGGTGTTCTTTGTTAAAAACATCCCCAAAAAGAAATGCCACTTGAAGGCTTCTAACTTAGATAAGCAGGGAGCTCCAAATTTGGAGGCCTAACTCAGAAATGGCATGCTACATAGTGTTCTTTGCCATTCCCACCTCCCAACACTAGTCACAAGCACCGACGGTACATCATGATACCACCACATAACTTCATAACATTGTTATTAACAACTCCAATATTTGAACTAATCGTGAAATTAGGGAATGAACCAACTTTCTCCTACAGTGATGTAATGTTGCAGTATACACTTCCCCTCCCCTCCCTGATGGCCCAACATCTTTATGTCTGCCATTCAACAACCAGTGGAGTCTTTCACCATTTAACTTCCAGGTAGATTCATTGATGATAAGATTAATGGACATACACATCCATGACATGCGACATATGGATCTTGTGTATCAATGTTGCAGTAACAGCAATACACTCAGACCAGACGATAATATATACACTGAATATGCATGTACGGATGTATTCATTTTTCACGATATAATAGCACAAAGATGGCAAATGTACATTTGTATTTTTCTGTTGCTCACTGATTCTTCCATCTTTAAGGCTTGTCAAATCAATAAACAGTTCACCACCAGCCTATCTTCGATACTTCAACTCACACATTCAGCTTGAAAAGTAAGTCATAAACTATTAACTTGAGGCTATGAATTGAACTCAAAACAACAGAAGAAAAACTTCAGCAAATCTCGGTCATCCATGTAAGCAATTTTATAATCTACATATTTGGAAGTAAGCTCAATTTCAAGACATATGTTTAGGTTGTGGTCAAGCACAGCTTAAACAAGACCATTTTCAATCATTGGCTCAACTAGGCCAGCTAACATGTATTATGCATAATTATTATAGAAGTTAATTGTGATATTCTTGAGCTGTTAAACAATATTCAGTATATTTAAGTCTATATAATAGTTGTTGCACACGTGTCAAATTAAATGAGCACCTTTTTACACAATAGTAAAAGATCCAAGAGTTGATAACCAGGTTGGGACTAAAAAAATGTAACTGTCTCTAAGATGGCTCAAAGTCTCGGATAATTACAAACTGAACTTGAATGTACCAAGGTTTGATGAAGTTAAGCCCAATACACCAGTCAACATCCTGCGCCAGATGCACCCTTGTTGACCTTATCATAATAATACTGATAGTATCAAAGACCCAATATAAAACATTATGAGTAACAAATTATGTGCCTTTTACTTGGATAAAGTACAAGATTCTTTGTTGCAGAGCGGAAATCTTGTTGAGCTTCTATTGGAAAACTAGGAACCCAGGGTTTTATTCCTAGGATCAGGATGCTGGTTGTCTCGTATCTGATTAATCTATTGAAAACCTTTAAGACAGACAACTCATACACTGCACTAAATGAGATTCGACTTGAGATTGTGATTCTAAATCCTCATGGTGTCTTAATTCTTAACATACAACATGTGTTGGGATCTGTTATTCTGTTGGAACCTAGAAACTTCGATTCTATTATAATGCGGAAATAATTCAGCTATATAAGCATACAAATGCATCTCGGTAAGAGATATTAAGATGCAATTTAAAAGGCATGCAGAATTTAGAGCCTTATGGTTCAACAACAAAGCAGAGTTGCAGAAGCTAAAGCAGTGTCGGAGGTTTTTGTCAAACCTTGAAAGTCAGTATAGCGATTCCCCTAAACTTGCCACTTTCAGGGAAAGTCATGCAATCCACTTCAGTCACAGTGCCGCAACCTTCAAAGAAACTCCTTATGTCATCCTCGGACGAATAATATGGGATGCCTCCCACATAGAGCTTCTTAGTCTCACTGCAATCCAACGCGGAAGAAACATAAAATCCCCATCACAATCTCTCCACGAAAAAACTAAACTACAAGCCCAATGTGTTAGAAAACTCTCAAAACACCAATATTAAGCTATGAATATGAATTGGGTGAATAAATCAAAGCAAAAGAACATGGTGTATTCACCTCTGATTGAATTGATCGGCTCTTCAACCGTTATCTCACTTCTCTCTGTCTCTACAATCTCACTTGCCTTCTCAATATTTTCCCCTTCTTTCTCATTGTTTCCTTCCTTAACCTTCATTTTATTCTCCTTTTTCTTCTTCTTCTTCTCCTTATTCTTCTTCTCGTTCAACCCTTGTTCACCCTCATCCTCTCTCTTCCTCTTCTTACTCTCTCTCCCCTTCTCGATCTCACCATTTGCCTCCTCCTGCTCATTAACCTTCTTTTTCTTCTTCTTTTGCTTCTTCTTTCTCTTCTTCTCCTCCTCTTTCACAGCGCTGTCCCCATTCCTTTTCTGGGTTTCTTCGCTCCCCTCACTAGCCTTCGGATTCTTGCCTAAAGGCCGCTTATTTCTTCGCTTCTCTGGGTTTGGCGACTTGGGTTTTTTCCGAGATTTCGAGCTCAAGATCTCTTTGATGCCCTGAAGCTCTCCACTAACATCTGCTGCTTGCAGCGAATCTTTGTGCGAGTTCTTCGACTCTGCGGTCGCGATTGATTCGGCGAGGAGAGAGCGAAACTTTTGATTCAGCTTCTTGTTTGAGAGAACCATCTCTCTCTGAGATTTTGGGAGGCAGAAATTTTTGGGAAGAAAAGGGGGGCGGGCAAAGGCAGCTCAAATCTAGTCATGTGGTGCATTGAAGCCGCAACAGGTGAACCGAACCGAACCAACCGAACGAAACGAACCGGTCACTCCCTTTGTTTCCCTGAGAAAATTACAAAAAACCCTCCAATTATCACTGTGTTGCTGATCTTTATTTTATTTATTTATTTTATCTACAATTTTGAATGTGAAATACAACTATTATTACTTTGCAAATAACCCAGTTATGGCAGTGAAGCAAGAACTACTTGAGTAATAGAGATACAATGGACTCTTCAAAATATAAAACAAGAACGAAACAATTTATAAAGAGCTTTATTTTAATTTGAAAAATCAACAGTTGCAAGAGAGAACAAGAAATCAAATAAGAACAAAGAAAAGGCAACCAATTTATGTGATTTGGCAAAACTCTAGGGGGTGAGTGAGAGCAACATAGTAGAAGAGAGAACTTATTTCTCATTTCTTTGCACGACTTTTGTCCTCTCTAAATTGTCTGAAAAGAAAAGATAAATAATGAAATAAATAAATCTTTCCCCTCTCTCTCCCCCCAATATATTTTGCTTGGTTACAACCAGGCACAAGCACAGACATTGGCCCTGTAAGAATTGATTAATACACACATTAATTAATTTTACAAGAGTTTCATTATTTTTGAGACAATTTTGCTTTTTCTTCTTCCTCATCCTTTCTCCTCCTGCTCCTCCTTCCGTAGCGACCGCCGATGGTCCCACATCGCCCTCACCGCCTTGCTCCCCGCCCCTGTTGTGAGTTGCTACTGCTGCAACCAGCAGCAGGGGCAGGGGAAGGGGAGGGGGTGGAGGGCCGGGTGGGAAGGGGCAGGGGAAGAGGGGGTGTCAGGGTGGAGAAACATGCGGCGAAGGAGGAGATAGAGGAAGAATGGAGGAGATGATGGAGGTAATTAGGAAATATTTAAAAAAATAGTGTGCCCCTTAATCAATTTCCCGAGTGCACTAATTCAGTGCACGTTTTTATCACTTCCTAGTGTGCCAATATCCGTACTTGTTACAACATTATATAGTAAAAATAAATAAAGTAGAAAGCAAAACAAAGTGATTAATCAGCTGCATGTGCTCATACCTACATACACTCTCAAGTCAACCAGGGGCAATGAGTAAAAAGAACGCCTGCTCGCAAGACACCACCAAACTTGTGTTCAACTCTCCATCAATTGCAACAAAGTTCGAGCCCATCACAACCATAACGAGTAGATTAAGTGAATTCCAACATTCATAAAACATTAATTTGTTTTAGGGGAATACTAACATTAACCTCTCTATAACCAAAAATAAGCAAACCCAGATGGTCTCTCTAACTATAGGTACTAGCAGAAACAAGTAACAGGATAACTATCCATAAAAACATCATTGTTGGACTGATCTTTCTAACCAACCTATAGGCCTCATTTGGCAACAAAGTTAGGTTTCCCAAACCTCGGTTTGCGAGGGTTTCAGACCCAAAATGAGTTATTGAAACTGCACCTTGCTTGGGAGTCAAAATGGAGTAACTTAAACTGAGGTACGGAGGCCCAAATCTTATAAAACTAGGGTTATTAAAACTCCGCTTTCAATAGATTTTTCATTTTAACTTAAACATAATCCCGTTTCAAAACTTAGAGAAACTGAGGCTTGTATGGTTACAAACCCTAGTTTCATTTTAACTTAAACGTAACCCCGGTTTTGAGAACTATGCTGCCAAGCGAGGCCTAAGTAGCAAAATTTATACCCAGCTCTCAATCGACTAGAAATCAACAGCAAGATTTCACATTTTCAACCAAATGACCAAAAAAAAAGGAGGAAATTAAAAAAATATGGCTATACTTCCCAAACCACCAATTCACATACTTCTTAAAATGGTCTCGCCAAAATAGCTAAGCTAACTGATAGGAGAAAACTTTACTAGCAACAACATAAACATAGCTAGTCCAACAACAAAGCAGTGTATCCCTCGCACTTGTGGCCTGCATCACAATCCTAAAATGTGAAAAAAACATGCTGAGTTAGAATCTAAAATAGAGAATATGATATTTATAAAAAAAATACATTTCTAACAAATATACACATGCGCGCGCGCATGTCAACTCGTGTATGCGTCCATAAATAAATACGGAATTCATACTGAAAGTATAAGGTATGGAGTTATAACATATTTTCTATATACATTTAACAATATAGAGCTAGAATCTAAAAGAGAGATGTAGTCCTGTGTCTTTCATTTCCAAAGGAGTACAAGTACATATATTGAGATATAGTGTGATTTTTCAACAAAAACTTAGATTCTAACTCTATTTCAAAATGAAGTTAGAACATAAGTGTAAATCCCTATAAGAGATGGGATCCATGTACGCGTTCTAATATAGATATATAGTTTGGTTTGGATATGAATATGAAATTTTAAATCTTATTGTACTGTGACACGCACAAATTGAGATGCAGATACGAAATTTTAATTCCAACTTTATGGCATCACACATTGATACACGAATACTCATCGTGATACATCCATATTAAAATCAAATCTCCCACCCCCAAAAAAAAAAAAAAAATCTTTCTAATTCATTCACTTTATATTTTTCTCTCTAGGCCTCTCTCTCTCACTTTTTTCTAAATCTTTCATCTTTTCCTTTGTCTCCAAATCACTCTCTAACTCATCTAGCTTCTCTCTCCTGAGCTCTCTCAGAATTCTCCTTGTTCTTTCTTACTTAAATTTGATTCAAATCCCCCCCCCCCCCCCCCCCCCCCCCCCCCCTCTCTCTCTGTGTTGCTTTATTTCTCTTTGTAAATTCCTCTCTATTTGTCTCTCTCACAAAATTTACTTGCTCTAACTTTTTTCTTTGTAACTTATATCTCTCGTGATACATCCATATTAACCAATAAGTTTTATTGGCAGCGTGTTTTAAGTCAAAATAGGGTGTCAATCCAAACAGCCCCAAATTTCATCTGCAAATGGACCTTTTCCTTCATGAATTCCCAATTCCAGCCAGTGGCTGCAGTGCTGCCTTGCCATAAAAATTAGGAAAAGGGTTTCTCCAGAGCAATATTATCACCTCCTTGTAGATAGATAAATACATATATTTTGAGAGAAAAGTGATCAAATTTTTATTTTTATTAAGGACTTCAAAAAGAAAACACAAAACAAAACAAGAGATGTACCTATGTGAACGTCAAATCAAGAATTTTATACTATATCGAGCATAAATAGTTGATAAAATTCAGCAAGAACCAATGTGACAGTAAATATCAGCACAGAGCTTATATTGGAAATTCTGGAATCGAGCTCACACCCAAGTCTAACCTTACAGCCAATTGGAATGAAATGTGGATTCCATATGGGTCTGATCTCAACCTAATGAGTCAATATCCGCAATCCAGACCGCATATTCAGGCTAGAACAGATTGGTTAATGTGTATAGGATGTCAACATATGAGAATTTCTCAAAATAAGAGGTGAACTCTCTTTTCTAAAGCTTTAAACTCCCAACTTGATGCTCAACTCAAATGGTTTGCTGCTAGCTTAACTTTGAAGGAAATTAAGTCAAGGAAGAGGCTAACACTATTAGTAATTACAGCAGCAGCATAGAAGTTAGACAGAAGCTAAATATTCTTCTAGCTAAAAATCTGTTTTCAGTTAAGATCTCTGTCTCTCAAAAGACCATGTGTGTGATCTGTTTATTAATTAGATTTTTCGGGTCAGTTCTGAAGCTCCATTTACAATGCGCTGAATACAACGTCCCCCCTTAGATCTATACTAAGATTGGATTCGACTAAATGAATTTTAGCACTTCCCAGTTTAGTGAACTCTTGGAAATGTCAATTCAATGGCTTCATGTTAGTTAATATGTTCATTAGACAGGATGAAAATGCATGCATGCACGCACGCGCGCACACGCAATAGACATGTGCCATAATATAAATCGCACACAAATAGACCAGTATAATATAAAATTTAATCTTTTCAAATCCACATATCCTTAAGTCCAAAATCAGGTAATATGAATCATGCTTAAAACGATTCACCTCCTGATAAAACACATTTACTAAATCAGTACAATTTTGGATGTTGGTCTTCGATTGTTTATGTATAGCTTTTAAGTTAATAAAACAAGAAGAAAATAAGCTAGTTAACTTAATCTATGTTATTAGCCAATATATAAAGCCCAATTCAAATTTTCAACAAAAATCCAATAAAGTGAGTATGTCAAATGAATTGGCTCATGCTCGAACATATGAATCTATACTAAGATGATAATCATGAGTACCGGTTTGTTTTTTAGGAAAATAAGTGGTGTTCAATTCTATATTTTCATCAGGTTAATGATCAAGAGGTAGCCTGAACTGATCATATATAAATGTGCATTGACTAACACCGTGATAGAGAATGCATATATCAGACATTTATGTTGAAGCAGTTGGCTTCTAATCCAAGAGATGACAAGTATAAAGAGAGACAAATAGCAATATAAGCTAGTAGAAATAAAGAGGACAGCACACCAGTATTTGACGTGGTTCGGTCAATGTGACCTACGTCCACGGGAGAAGACAACAAGAGGAATCCACTAATCAAAAGGAGAGAATATAAGAGATTACAACCTAATCTCACTCACCCAAGTCTAAAGAAACCCAACTCACTAGAGCTTAACAAAAAGAAGATAAATGGCAAGAGAAAGGATAGGGTAATACAATATTTGGCAACTCTCTCTTCTCACTTTCTTGCTTTTCAAGTCTAATGCAATGTGATGCCTATTTATAGGCAAAACTTCTAAACCCCTTCATCACTTCACCCCACACATAAATCAAAATCATAAGGTGGCCCAATTGATTTCATTAGGGTGGTTAAGATCTTCACATGGTGGCTATGATCTTCATAGGATGGCTATTGATGGCTTTTAGGATGGTTAGAGATTTCATAAGATGGCTAAGATCTTCATAGGGTGGCTATTGATGACTTTTAGGGTGGTTAGAGATTTCATAAGATGGCTAAGATCTTCATAGGATGGCTATTGATGACTTTTAGGGTGACTAGAGATTTCATAGTGTGGCTAATTGATTTAGAGAAAAAGTCTAAAAAGATGGATTGGTTTATTCATTTAAAAATATATCAACAAATCTCCACCTTGTCTTGAATGAATAACAAATATCTTTATCTTAACTTGAACTGTATCAAGCGTCCTTTGGATTCTTGATGTCTTCTCTAACCTCAACGGGTGCAACCTTCACCACTTTGAACACCAAGCAATTCGAGACAGTATTCGAACTTGCGCGAAGGTACAGGCTTTATCATCATATCTGCTGGATTATCTGCAGTACCAATTTTCTTTCCCCTGGGCGGCTTCACTAACTCTGATGTTTGATTCTTGTGAAGAGATTTCATCTCTCCAGTCATAACAATAATCCATTCTGCAGATATATCAGAACTGATAGTCTCATTGTAGGTGGAAGGCTCTGGAATCTCAATAGATTCTGCCACACTTAGAGCATAAGCGACCATATCTGTATAGGCGTATCGTTTAGGTGGACAGATCTGCCTTCTTGCTCTCTCGGTGATAATATTGTACTGTTGCTTTTGCAGTGTACCATCACCCGAAGTTTAACCTTGAGCATCATCGACTGGTTCAATGCGTGTGCTCTCCTACACTCCTTCTGTAACTTTGCTCTCAAGCTCCACCTGCTTGCTTGCTTCCTCTCCTGAACCTGTAATATCAACAACAAACTCCTTTCTCGATTGAAGCGTGTAATTTTCATCAAAAGTAATATCCCTACTAATAACAAATTTAGGTGACTTAGGATCAGGACACCACAACCTGTATCCCTTCACCCCAGTACCATAACCAAGAAATATAGCTTTCTTTATCCTAGGTTTAAGCTTACCATCATTTACATGAAAATAAGCAGGGCAGCCAAATACCTGTAAATGATAGTAATTAGCAGGGGTAGTAGACCATACCTCTTCAGGAGTCTTAAATCAATAGCTGTAGAGGGAGACCGATTTACCAAATAGCAAACTGTATTTACTGCCTCGGCCCAAAAGTATTTTGACAAACTAGTATTAGAGAGCATATACCGAGCTCTCTCCAACAGTGTCCTCTTCATCCTTTCTGCAACTCCATTCTATTGTGGTGTGTACCGAACTGTACGATACCGCACAATTCCTTGATTTTTACAGAATTGATCAAACTCCATGGAACAGAACTCCATTCCATTGTCGGTCCTGAGGCGCTTCACCTTCTTTCTTATTTGCTTTTTGATCATAACCTTCCATTGCTTGAAGGTAGCAAATATATCGCTATTATGCTTGAGAGAATACACCCACACTTTTCTGAAATAATCATCAATTAAAGTCAGAAGATAACTAGCTCCACCTTTCGATGGAACCTGAGAGGGACCCCAAACATCTAAATGGATGTAGTCTAAGGTGTCTTTAGTCTTGTGAACACCTGTACCAAAAGAAACTCTGTGCTACTTGCCAAAAACACAATGTTCACAAAAGTCAAGCTTTCCTATTTTCTGGCCACAAAGTAACCTTACTTACTCAACACATGTAATCATCTCTCACTCATATGCCCTAACCGCAGCCACAAACAAGTGGTATTTAAGTCTGGGTCTTCTGACATTGACACAACGGCATCACTTATCACCGTGCTACCTTGAAGGATATAAAGGGTATCTACCTTCTTTTCTTCATCACAATAAGAGAGTCTTTGCTAACTCTCAAAACTTCACCTTCTGCTGAAAACTTAAAACCGTTGGAGTCAAGGGTGCCCAAAGAAAGTAAATTTTTCTTCAAATCCGGCACATACCGAATATTACTCAACGTTCTAACAATACCGTCATGCATCTTAATCTTGATTGACCTAATACCAATTGTCTTACAGGGCATGTTATTTTTCATTAAGATATTATCACCATCAATTGGTCGGTAGGTCTTAAACCAGTCCCTGTGGAGATATGTGATAAGAACAACCTGAATCAAGAACTCACTCATCTCGTGAACGGGCATCAAAGACGGTAACTGAAAGAATCTCATGTGATGTGGAGGCTTCTTCTGCAACACTAACAACCGAACATTTCTCATCTTGAGATTTTCTCCTTACATTTTCTTTTTCTTTGAGCTTAAAATAATCCTTTTTATAGTATCCAAACTTATGACAATAGTGACACTCAACATTTTTTTCTTAACCTAAATTTAGATCTAAATTTTTCTCGACCCTTCTCATACGACCATGGACGAACAAGTCTTCAGCTTGATCCTCACTTTCTGCAACTGACACTTTTTGTCTTAACTCCTTAAAATGTAAGGCTGATTTGACATCTTCTAAAGAAAGTGTATCTCTACCATAGAGCATACTATTAACAAAATTTTCAAAGAAAGGAGGTAATGAGCATAATAAGATGAGAACTTGATCTTCTTCATTTATTCTAACATCAATATTTTTTAAATTCATGAGACTTTTATTGAGCTCATTTAAGTGGTCTTTAATTGGCGTACCTTCCTTCATGTGAAGGGTGAAGAGGCGCTGCTTCAAGTAGAGCTTGTTGGTTAGGGACTTTGTTATATACAAGCTCTCTAATTTGAGCCACAAACCGGCAACGGTATCTTCATCGGCAACCTCCCGCAAAACTTCGTCGGCTAGACAAAGTTGTATGGCACTATGCGCCTTCATCTTGAGTTCTTCCTTTTCATCATCGAACATGGATTCCGGCAACTTGTCCTTACCGGACAAGACTTTCAATAAGCCTTGTTGCACCAAGAGAGCCCGCATTTTGGCTCTCCACAAACTGAAGCTATTTCTCCCGTCGAATTTCTCTACTTTGTACTTTGTCGAAGCCATCTCTAAACCCACAAGAAAATAATACTCGCTCTGATACCAGTTTGTTGTAACAGTGTGCTTCTAATATAAGAGATGGCGAGTGTGAAGAGAGACAAATAGCAATATAAGCTAATAGAATTAAAGAGGACAGCACACCAGTATTTAACGTGGTTCGGTCAATGTGACCTACGTCCACGGGAGAAGATAGCAAGAGGAATCCACTAATCAAAAGGGGAGAATACAAGAGATTACAACTCTAATCTCACTCACCCAAGCCCAAAGAATTTACCCTAATGAAGAAATCTTTCATGTATTGATTGTTGGTTTTTGGGATCAATCTGACAACTAATCAATATCACTGAAATATCACCAATCTAATTGGTCAGGTCGGTTAATATCAGGTGGGAGGTTTTCTGTTCAATAGAACGTTCCTTAATTTAAGAACCACCTTTCAATTACCTTCTTTGGTTAAACACCAATTAGACTGGTATAAGTCAGTCTCAATGTACTGATATTCAGTATATCCCCTGTATAAAGAAATTAATTCAGTTATACAGTACTTGAAGTGAGGTACGCTTAAAGCGAATCTCCTTAAGACAATTACGTCCCCCACACCGGTGCTAACGGGTTACTGGACGCTGGTTTCCCAAGATACAACACTCCTTCACGGTATTTGGATAGCACTACCAATCACTGTACGGTCGGACCGTAGTTAACCAGTACCTTCACAGGATTATTGAAGCAGCGGGACTAAGACAAATTTTGGGAGAATATTTGCCTTTACTTTGGAGGAGCACCCACTGTAGAGGAAGAAGGAAGGTAGAAGAATATTCTTCTTTGGAAGTCCCAGATTCAGACAACAATTCTATTAAAGAATCTGTTGAATTTTCTGATCCCTCTTTCCGAACGAATTTTTGCAGAATCTCTTGAAAGTTGCTTCGAAAATCGAGTTACTGATTTTTCACTTCCCATTTTGGAAGTTACTGAGAGAGAGAGAGGATCTCCTTCAGACAGAACTTAGAAGGCAGATTGTTTTTGGTGTGTCTTAATTTGAGAAAACGGAGCGCTATTTATAGCGCTCCGGGAGGGGTATTTCCGTCCGAACCCAACCAATAGTTGCAACGGTTCGGTCTGAACCGTTGCAACGGTTCGTTTCAACCGCCGTAACTGTCCAACCGCAGCGACGATTTACAGACAGCCGTTGGGCGAGACAGTTCAGATCCGGATAGCGGAGCATATGCAGACAGCCGTTGGGCGGGGCGGTTCGGATCTGGATAGCGGAGCGGTATGCTCCACGTAACCCATACCCGTGAGACCCGGTTCAAAAAGAACCAGGCCGGGTAGGGAACCCGCACCCAGAGCCGGACTCGGACCCGGACCCAATCCTGAGCCCGGCCCGGCGCCGACCAGCCGGCCGCCGCCGCCAGCGGCGGTGCGCGCGCATGTGCGGGCATGGTTTCCTCCCAATCACGCGCGAAAACTCCAAGTACCCAAAGGACACGCCCTTTGTTCCCATTTTTCTCTATTTAAACACTACAAACTTTCATCCCATGGCCAATGTGGGACTAAATGCCTTTAGCTACCTTTAGTCTCATTTTGGCTTTGACTTAGGCAATTTTTAGACTTGAATATCTCATTCATTCGAAGTCGGAATTAAACATGTGAATATACCACGTTCATCCCCAATGGAAGGAGAACACACTCCAATCATCATCCAATTGATTCAATCAACGGATCTTGCCGTAATTCAATTCAAAGATTCACATATATTCTTCATATTCCCAACAATCCCCCACAATGAATGGAGATTCAAGGAATTGACACACAAAGAGACTGACTCTATTGTGAAAGGTACTTTAGAAAAGAAACTGCATCAGGATAGGTGAACTAGCTCTTGAATCTTCCATAGCGAAAGTTTATCGGGCTTACTGGCTAATCAGTGAACTAAGTTTTGAACTGTTAGCCGTTGGTGTAAGCCAAGTCAACAAGCTTCACACAGTGACGTTTCAAATCAACTTTGGTTCTCGGTTGTGTCCATTTTGGCCCGGACATTCTTGGTTTCAGAGAGTATCTTTAGGGAATAACAGCCTCCATAGAAATTCCCAAAGAGCCGACCCAACTCTATACTCACATAGGTGATCGTCCTATTAAAAGTAGTCTACTCTACTCCACTTATTTAGTAACAAGATATATGCATCATTAAAGCGTTAAGCTTATCCTTAATCCACTTGCAGAAAGCACTTATGTGCACCTTAGGAATGGATTGGAGTCAAGCTCCCAAGTGCTTACTTGCTGAGTCAATCATAACTAGTTTTTCTTCTTGAACTTAGTTCGTGGGATCTCCAGTCGCTAAGTGAGATTTCCATTAAGCTGACTCGGTAAGGTTAGGCTTTTAGACCCACTCCCCTCGATGCGCAGTTTATACGCTCTCCACTTAAACCTTTAGTAAGTGGATCCACTAAATTATCTTTTGACGAGACAAAGTCAATAGAGATAATTCCATTTGAGAGCAACTGCACAGTATTATGTTTACGACGAATATGTCTAGACTTACCGTTGTATATAATATTTTGTGCCCTAGATATAGCTGCTTGATTATCGCAGTGTATGCATATAGCGGGCACTGGCTTTTGTCATAATGGTATATCTTTCAAAAATTGTCGAAGCTATTTTGCTTCTTCTCCGGCCTTATCTAAGGCTATGAATTCTGATTCCATAGTGGAACGGGCAATACATGTTTGCTTGGAAGATTTTCAGGATACCGCTCCTCCTCCTAGAGTAAATACGTATCTGCAAGTTGATTTTGATTCCTCAGAATCTACAATCCAATTAGCATCACTGTATCCTTCAAGTATAGGTGGATACTGTCCATATCTCAAGGCATATTCCTTGGTATGTGATACGTAACCCAATACTCGTAGTAGAACAGTCTAGTATTCATCACTAGGGTTACTAGTGTATCTGCTTAATTTGCTTATAGCGTAAGCAATATCGGGTCTAGTGTAATTCATTAAATACATTAGACTTCTGATAATCTGAGAATACTCCAACTGGCGTATTCTACTTCCTGTATTCTTATGAAGGTGGATGTATGGGAGAAAATGATTTGTATTCTCTTTTATCTCATGTTCCTTGAATCTTTCTATCATCTTTTCCACGTAGTGAGATTGAGATAGACTGATTCATCTGGTGTTCTGGTGATTTTTAATTCCTAAAATTACATCAGCAACCCCCAGATCCTTCATGTCAAAACTATTGGATAACATTCTTTTAGTGAACTTAATAATTTCAATATTAGTCCCAAGTATCAACATGTCGTCTACATAAAGACAAACAATGATCATGCATTTCTAACTGTTTTAGTGTAAACACACTTATCACATTCATTAATAGTGAATCCATCTTTGATCATGACACTATCAAATTTCTCATGCCATTGTTTTGGAGCCTGCTTTAGACCGTATAAGGATTTTACCAATTTACACACTTTGTGTTCTTGGCCCTTGACTATAAATCCTTCAGGTTGCTCCATATATATTTCTTCATTTAATTCATCATTTAAGAATGCAGTGTTGATATTCATTTGATGGATATCTAAGTTATGCAATACTGCAATTGCAATCAACATCCGAATAGATGTTATTCTTGTTACTGGTGAATAAGTATCGAAGTAGTCAAGTCCTTCTTTTGTCGATAACCCTTGGCTACTAATCTAGCCTTGTACTTATCGATAGATCCATCGGGTTTTAATTTTCTTTTGAAAATTCACTTACACCCAATTGGTTTACTGCCAGGAGGCAAGTTTGCCAATTCTCAAGTATGATTACTTAGTATGGATTCTATTTCGCTATTTATAGCTTCTTTTCACATTTGTACTTCTGGGATTGACATAGCCTCTTTAAATGTTTGAGGCTCGCTTTCAATAGCGTATGCTATGAAATCTGGACTAAAAGATTTTGAGATTCTAGATCTCTGACTTCTTCTTGGTTCAATTTTCGCATTAACAGTTGGTTCCTCGGGGCTTTCGTCCTTGAATGTCATTTCACATGTTCTTTTCCCAGATGTCTTATCTGCTTCCCGTTTGTATGGAAAGATGTCTTCAAAGAACACAGCATCTCTAGATTCGATAATCATGTCTACATGATTATCTGGTATTTCTGATTTATGAACCAGAAATCTGTAGGCACTACTATTCAAGGCATAGCCTATGAATATGCAGTTCATAGTTTTTACTCCCAACTTAGTCTTTTTAGGTAATGATGCTAGCACCTTTGCAAGGCACCCCCACATTTTGAGGTAATGGTAGGAAGATAGCCTTCCATGCCATAACTCAAATGGTATATGACCAAGTTTCTTTTGGGTATTCTGTTTAGAATATAATTTACAGTTAACAGAGCTTCCCCCCACAAGTTCTGCGGAGCTCCAGAACTTACAAGCATGGAAATGACCATCTCCTTCAAAGTTCTGTTCTTCCGTTCAGCAATTCCATTTTGTTGAGGAGTGTATGGTGCTGTTGTTTGATGGATTATACCAAATTTAGCACATAACTCACTAAAATCATTTGATTCATATTCTCCGCCTCTATCAGATTTTAGAATCTTGATATTCTTATTGAGTTGATTCTCAACTTCGACTTTATATGTTATAAACATATTTATTGCCTCATCCTTACTGTTTAAAAGATACACATAACAGTATCTTGTACAGTCATCAATAAAAGTAATAAAATACTTTTTACCGTCTCTAGTTGGCATAAACTTCAATTCACACAGATCGCTATGAATTAACCCTAAAGGTTTTGTATTTCGATCAATTGAGTGAAATGAATTTTTCGCTAACTTGGCCTCAACACAAATCTCACACTTGCGAATTTCTTCCAAGTTGAGTTTAGGAATATATCCTAGATTAGACAAGTTCTTTAAAGACTTGTAATTTACATGCTCTAATCTAGCATGCCATAAAGTAGGAGACTCAAGCAAATAAACAGAAGTTTTTCCTTTATTTATAAGCTTTGGGTACAAATACACAGACTTTTTATCTACCACTGCAACATTGGCTTTAAAAAGTCCATCAACAAGATAACCCTTTCCTATATACATCCCACCCTTAGTAAGTACAAATTTATCTGATTCAAAAACCATTCTAAATCCTTTCTTACTAAGTATTAATCCAGAGATCAGATTCTTACGGATATCTGAAACATGTAGCACATCGTTCAGAGTAAGCTCTTTTCCAGATGTCCACTTTAGGATGACCTTACCTTTTCCTTCAATCTTGGAGACGGCTGAGTTTCCATGAATAGTTGCTCATCTTGCTCTAATTTTTGATATTCAGAGAATAATAATTTCTCAGAGCAGATGTGCCGAGTAGCCCCAGTGTCTACCCACCAATCCTTATTGTTAGTTGTCAGATTCACTTCTGACACCACAGCTGAAAGGCTTGGCGACGCATGGTCGGTCAAGTTTGCCTGTGGATGGTTCTTCTTGTTCTTTTTGAGACGGCTGCGACATTCATTCGCCTTATGCCCTTCTTTATTGCAGATGTAGCAGGTTCCCTTGAAGCACATGTTCTTTCCTTCTTGGACCTTACCTTTGTACCCCTGGGAAGTCTTCTTCCGCTTTAAACCTTTGAAAGTAGACGCTTCCCCTTTGAGTCTTCGATCACATTGGCTTTGGCTTCATAGGAGTTCTTACTGCTCCTTTTCTCAGACTTTCTGTTGTCCTCCTCGATTCGAAGCCTCACAATGAGATCTTCCAACTTCAGCTCCTTTCACTTGTGCTTCATGTAGTTCTTGAAATCTTTCCATGCAAGTGGGAGTTTCTCCACGATAGTAGCAACCTGAAAGGTTTCAGGTAGAATCATACCTTCGGCTTCTATCTCGTGCAAGATAAGTTGGAACTCTTGCACCTGACTGATTACAGTCTTGCTGTCCACCATTTTGTACTCCAGAAATCGTCCTACGACGAACTTCTTGGTACCAGCATCCTCAGTCTTGTACTTCTTGTCAAGACTGGCCCATAACTTCTTTGCCGTTGTGATGGGACTGTAGACATTGTAAAGAGAGTCATCCAGTCCATTTAAAACATAATTTCGGCAAAGGAAGTCACCTTGAGTCCATGCATCGACTACAAGGACTGAGTCTCGATCAGTTCCGGGTTCTGGTGGATCTTCTTGTAGGAATTTGGCCAGATGAAGAGTGGTCAAGTAGAAGAGCATCTTTTGTTGCCACCTCTTGAATTCTGTGCCGTCAAATTTTCCTGGCTTCTCCGGCTTCGGGTTAGGAAGTGGAGTAGGCATCAAAGCTTGTAGCTGCATGTTTGGTGCCTTGCTTGAGCTATCTTGATTAGTCTCAGACATTTTCTGCAAGTTCAAGCAGAATAGAAGTAAGAAACTTCAATATGTTAATTGTCTTAAAATTGTTGGTTTCTGGGATCAATCTGACAACTAATCAATATCACTGTAGTATCACCGATCTAATTGGCCAGGTCGGTTAATATCAGGTAGGAGGTTTTCCGTTCAATAGAACGTTCCTTAATTTAAGAACCACCTTTCAATTACCTTCCTTGGTTAAACACTAATTAGACTGGTATAAGTCAGTCTCAATATACTGATATTCAGTGTATCCCCTGTATAAAGAAATTAATTCACTTAAACAGTCTCAATATACTGATATTCAGTGTATCCCCTGTATAAAGAAATTAATTCACTTAAACAGTACTTGGAGTGAGTTACGCTTAAAGCGAATCTCCTTAAGACAATTACGTCCCCCGCACCGGTGCTAACGGGTTACTGGAGAGTGGTCAAGTAGAAGAGTATCTTCTGTTGTCACCTCTTGAATTCTGTGCCGTCAAATTTTCCTGGCTTCTCTGGCTTCGGGTTAGGAAGTAGAGTAGGCATCAAAGCTTGTAGCTGTATGTTTGGTGACTTACTTGAGCTATCTTGATTAGTCTCAGACATTTTCTGCAAGTTCAAGCAGAATGAAGTAAGAAACTTCAATATGTTAATTGTCTTAAGATTGTTGGTTTCTGGGATCAATCTGACAACTAATCAATATCACTGAAATATCACCGATCTAATTGGCCAGGTCGGTTAATATCAGGTGGGAGGTTTTATGTTCAATAGAACGTTCCTTAATTTAAGAACCACCTTTCAATTAACTTCCTATTACCTTCATTGGTTAAACACTATACCAGTCTCAATATACTGATATTCAGTATATCTCCTGTATAAAGAAAATTAATTCACTTATAGGGAATCTCCTTAAGACAATTACGTCCCCTCACCGCCGACGCTGGTCTCCCAAGATACAATAAAGATAGAAGAATATTATTCTTTGGAAGTCCCAGATTCAGACAACAATTCTATTAAAGAATCTGTTGAATTTTCTGATCCTCTTTCAGAACGAATTTTTACAGAATCTCTTGGAAGTTGCTTCGGAAACCGAGTTACTGATTTGAGAAAACGGAGCGCTATTCCGTCTGAACCCATCAAAACCGTTGTAACCGCCCAACTGCCGCGGGGCGGTTCGGATTCGGATAGCGGAGCGGGTATGCTCCATGTAACCCATACCCGTGAGACCTGGTTTCGGGTAGGGAACTCGCACCCAGAGCCAGACTCGATCCCGAGTTCCCTACCCGCACCCAGAGCCAGACCCGGTCCCGAGCCGCCGCCGCCGCCGCCGCCGCTGCCAGCAGTGGCGCGCGGTCGCATGTGCGGGCATGGTTTCCTCCTAATCTGTAACGCCCCGATCCCGGCGATACGGGGACGTCACTGCAACGTATATACGTAAGTCCGAAGTACCTTCCCGTATATACGCTAAGCATCAGTACAGACAAGAATCAGAGTACGGAAGCATATGGTGCATTATACATTCCAACACATATATATACAATCACAGAGTTATCACCAGAAGTGATCCAATATTACATGAATATCACATCACTAATATGCGCAAATGCGAGAATACAAGGAAATATACAAGTATGAACAGTATGAAAGGCACTCACGAGTTTAAAAGAAAACTCGAGAGACTCACAAGGGGGCCTGGAAGGATGGAGCTCTGGATGATCGGCTGGGGATCCACGCTACCGCTGCGCCACTCTGATCCACAACAGGGAGAATCTACACGCTCCAAGCTCCAAGACCTGGACATGAGGATCCAGGGGAGTCAGTGAAACTCCCCAGGCGAGTATGATACAAAAGCCAGGTGGCGAGCCAGGGTGAGCATAAGTGTGTATCAAGTACAGAAGACAGGAGGGTTAGAACACAAATATAGCAGGTAGGAACAGGTGAAACATAATCATCATAAAACTTGGAAATCCGAGGTAAATCCAATCATAAGCAAGACTGACTGTGTACGCTTAGGTCACGGTCCCATGAGACTAGTACATCGAAGGAATAATCCAAACAAGGAAACCCTCATCTATATACCTTTATCTCATACCACCGAAATCCAAGCGTATAGAATCAGAGTTGCAAATCACACGATGGTCAAAACAGGAGTACATAATAAGAATAACAGGAGTCCATAACAGGAGTCCATAACAGGTATAACAGGGATCATAAGAATCATGACAGGAATCTTATTATTATTACTCGTCTGACCCATATATCTAGGTATGTATCCGGGTGTACACCCCGACACACATACATCCATATATAAGCAAGCCGAGGGTTGTTAACGGAAGTAGATGGAGAACTGATAACTCTTCTTATAGTAGTTTCCATACACCTGGAACCAGTTTGGAGGCCCAAAGTCCCCCTAACACTTGTCTTCTGTGGGCCCAAAGTCCCACTAACACTAGTCGTCAATATTTTATTCCATTACTATAAGCAAGGTATCATTCCGGCATCCATCACTTCCTCCCATTCCCCATACAAGTTGTACCTTATTAACATAATTATCAGATTACGGAATAACTGGACATAACAGGAATAGCCCAACAGATTCAAGAGGTGGCCCCCACAGATTCAAGAGGTGGCCCCCACCGTGTGGTGTGGCACTTTGTTCCATGTGGCACTTTGTTCTGAGGGATGGATTCTAGAGGTGGCCCCCACCGTGTGGTGTGGCACTTAGTTCCATTCAGAGTAACAAGACAGGATTCCCGTAAACAAGATAATCATAAAGTCAAGTATATCATGCTGGGTGTAAAGTGATAGCATGACAGGATGATGATATTTGACAAACAACCAAACATAACAAGAGATTGATAATAGGTCTGGGTAAGTCATGACATAACAAGAGGTCTTGCCAAAAAGTAGCAGGTCAGGTGGTCAGGTGATAACACAGTTACCAAGTGATATACATGTGTTAAAAGGTAGCATGTAATTGACAGGTCTGAAGTAATAGCATGGCAAGTAATAACATAGCAGAAACCTAGAAGTCAACGACCACGAAGGGTCGGCCACGCATAATATGAAAGCAGTAAAAGATATATAGACATGGAATCAAATACATGAAAATAGGAAGCGAAATACTTATCGTCCCGACGAAACGGGAAACTCAAATAGAGATGAGAGAAAAGCGAGACTACTCGCCTAAACCACCAATATGCCAAAAGATCCAAAATCCACGGAAGCTCGGGATGCGCCATAACCTGTGATATAATTATGTAGAGAGAAGAGGAGAGAGAAGGAGAGAAGGTAAGATGATGTTTGCCAAGTGACAAGTCAAGTTATACTAAGATATGATATAAGTCTAGAGGGTAAGGTTCATATTCAAGAAAGAAATCACTAAGACAAACAGCCAAAGTTAGTCGACTAGGGTGGAAGAGTAGTCGACTAATAGTGGACTCAAGTCGACTAACAGTCTGGTATAGTCGACTAAAACTGGGTTCCAGAGAGTTGATATTCTGATTCAGGAAAAGTTAGTCGACTAGGTGGAAAGAGTAGTCGACTAACAGACATCACAAGTCGACTAACAGTCATGTCAAGTCGACTAATACTGAGCAACAGAGAGTTGGGTTTCTGGTTCAGGAAAGGTTAGTCGACTAGGGTCAAGGGTGTAGTCGACTAAGGGTCTCTAGTCGACTGGTAATTTGGTCTAGTCGACTAAAACTGTGTTTCCAGAAAGGTTACGTTTCAGCTAGGGTTTTCTAGTCGACTAATCTATAGGTCTAGTCGACTAGTCGTATGGAAACAGCAAACAGAACAGATTTTGGGGGTTTTGTGTTTGATAATCAAATGGCATGATTTGAAGTCCTAAGTATACATGATATGAAAATACAAGTATCCTAAGAATTAATCAAGGCTTGGTGAAGAGGAACACTTACCTAAAAGGAGCACAAGGTGATGGAGTGATGGTGATGAAGAAGAAGGTGGAATCTTTGATGGAGTTGATGAAGTTGTGGTGGTTGTTGTTGGTGTTGGTGAGAAGAAGTGGTGGCCGGAGATCGGAGGTCTCTCGCCGGAGTCGTGGTGGCCGGTGGCGCCGGTGGAGGTGGTGGAGGTGTTGGAGGTGGCTAGGGTTTGGCTCTTGGTGAAGAGAAGAAAGAGAAAGGTGAAGTGAAGAATGAAGTGAAAAAGGATTAGAAATGAAAAGGAAAAGTATTTATAGGTTTTTGGTTTTGTGAAGGTGATGCAATTAAAGTAGAAGAGAGGGGGGTTTTTGCAAATGGAGGAGGGGATGAGTGTCCTTCTCTTGGCCACTTGGCCGGCCAAGGAAGAGAGAGAAAAAGAGGGCATTTAATGAGGAAGTTGGTGGAAGAAAAATAGAATTTGGAATTTTGGAAAATTGGAAAAGTGTGTGGCTTGGGAAGGAAGGAAGAGAATTAAAGGAAAAGGAAAAAGAAAAGAAATTCATATGAGGAGATATTTTCTTGGAAGAGAATATGAAAATAATGAAAGTGGCGGATTCCCGGGATTCAGTTGCGGATGCGGAAATCTTTCGGGAAAATACCGGAATCGTCCGAAATTCAAGTGTCTCGGAACGACCCGAAATAATTACCAAAAATCAAGAATAATATATGAAGACTCATAGTGAAATCCGTTTGAAGAAATACTTTATGGTTTTAAAACTAAAAATCCCGGAATCAGTTATCTACCGACTCCGTTGGAATTTTCATAAATTCATAAATTCTCAGAAAAAGTATTTGAATAAGGAATGAGATTCTAAGAAATAAAGTCTAAAGGACCATTTAGAAATTCCTAGCTGTTTGTGAAATAAAAATCCTGGAATCGGTCAACGGAACTGGCCGACACCGGTTTTGAAGACTTTCATTTTAATTCCAGAAAAATCTAGAAAATCATAGAAAATATATAATATTGGAAAATGATATTTAAAACAGAAATCGGTCAATTCAGAATACCGGAAAGACCAAATTGAGTAATACACTAGGATCGGGTCTTCGGTTCAGACTAGGGCTGACCCCGAATCCACGAATCCAAATCCAAGACAAAACAATCATATAAGGAATTCATAATACAAAAATAAATACAGGAAACAAATCGAAAAATACGATCGAAAAATCTGAATACGCAACTAAGTACGTATTCCGGGAACGGGGTATTACAATCCACCCACCTTACAAAAATTGCGTCCTCGCAATTTCGTTAAGGGGTAAATTGAATACAAAGGGGACAAGGGTGGAATTTATACCGATTAAGATATGAAGCACTAGAGGTAGGGCTCACAAGTCGACTGAACAATAATCATCCTCCGCACTTCCGGCTGTATAAATCTTCGAATAATGCTGAATAATACTGCTGATGTCGTGGCTGTGCAATAAATGAGCCAGAATACCGAAGATAAAGAAAACCCTGATAGTCCTGAGCATAATAAAGAAGGCCGATAATTAAGAATCCCGAATACCAGGCATCAATCACTCTGAACGATATAGTAGAGAATGTAGAATATCCGTAGAGAATTCCGATTGCCGTCTTCTGAAAGATAGCCAGATCAAGATCGATCTGGAGAATACCAAGCTTCATAAAATTCACCGAAGAGATCACATAATAGCTTCATTCAGAACCAGCCACTACCTTCCTAGTCTATCATATCTTAATGTTGGTATAAGGGCTTCATAAAACCAAAACAGGGAAGGGATAGGAGGAATTAGGAATCAAAGGAAAGATAGTCAAGAAATAGATAACTCTGCACTTGCAGTTGGAATGTATAACCAAGACTCATGTATTCCAGTTGCAAATTTCATTACCATTAATTTGCCCTCTGGACGTACTGAGGAAGTTAGAGCCTAGGCTCTGATACCATCCTGTAACGCCCCGATCCCGGCGATACGGGGACGTCACTGCAACGTATATACATAAGTCCGAAGTACCTTTCCGTATATACGCTAAGCATCAGTACAGACAAGAATCAGAGTACGGAAGCATATGGTGCATTATACATTCCAACACATATATATACAATCATAGAGTTATCACCAGAAGTGATCCAATATTACATGAATATCACATCACTAATATGCGCAAATGCGAGAATATAAGGAAATATACAAGTATGAACAGTATGAAAGGCACTCACGAGTTTAAAAGAAAAACTCGAGAGACTCACAAGGGGGCCTGGAAGGATGGAGCTCTGGATGATCGGCTGGGGATCCACGCTACCGCTGCGCCACTCTGATCCACAACAGGGAGAATCTACACGCTCCAAGCTCCAAGACCTGGACATGAGGATCCAGGGGAGTCAGTGAAACTCCCCAGGCGAGTATGATACAAAAGCCAGGTGGCGAGCCAGGGTGAGCATAAGTGTGTATCAAGTACAGGAGACAGGAGGGTTAGAACACAAATATAGCAGGTAGGAACAGGTGAAACATAATCATCATAAAACTTGGAAATCCGAGGTAAATCCAATCATAAGCAAGACTGACTGTGTACGCTTAGGTCACGGTCCCATGAGACTAGTACATCGAAGGAATAATCCAAACAAGGAAACCCTCATCTATATACCTTTATCTCATACCACCGAAATCCAAGCGTATAGAATCAGAGTTGCAAATCACACGATGGTCAAAACAGGAGTACATAATAAGAATAACAGGAGTCCATAACAGGAGTCCATAACAGGTATAACAGGGATCATAAGAATCATGACAGGAATCTTATTATTATTACTCGTCTGACCCATATATCTAGGTATGTATCCGGGTGTACACCCCGACACACATACATCCATATATAAGTAAGCCGAGGGTTGTTAACGGAAGTAGATGGAGAACTGATAACTCTTCTTATAGTAGTTTCCATACACCTGAAACCAGTTTGGAGGCCCAAAGTCCCCCTAACACTTGTCTTCTGTGGGCCCAAAGTCCCACTAACACTAGTCGTCAATATTTTATTCCATTACTATAAGCAAGGTATCATTCCGGCATCCATCACTTCCTCCCATTCCCCATACAAGTTGTAGCTTATTAACATAATTATCAGATTACGGGAATAACTGGACATAACAGGAATAGCCCAACAGATTCAAGAGGTGGCCCCCACAGATTCAAGAGGTGGCCCCCACCGTGTGGTGTGACACTTTATTCCATGTGGCACTTTGTTCTGAGGGATGGATTCTAGAGGTGGCCCCCACCGTGTGGTGTGGCACTTAGTTTCATTCAGAGTAACAAGACAGGATTCCCGTAAACAAGATAATCATAAAGTCAAGTATATCATGCTGGGTGTAAAGTGATAGCATGACAGGATGATGATATTTGACAAACAACCAAACATAACAAGAGATTGATAATAGGTCTGGGTAAGTCATGACATAACAAGAGGTCTTGCCAAAAAGTAGCAGGTCAGGTGGTCAGGTGATAACACAGTTACCAAGTGATATACATGTGTTAAAAGGTAGCATGTAATTGACAGGTCTGAAGTAATAGCATGGCAAGTAATAACATAGCAGAAACCTAGAAGTCAACGACCACGAAGGGTCGGCCACGCATAATATGAAAGCAGTAAAAGATATATAGACATGGAATCAAATACATGAAAATAGGAAGCGAAATACTTATCGTCCCGACGAAACGGGAAACTCAAATAGAGATGAGAGAAAAGCGAGACTACTCGCCTAAACCACCAATATGCCAAAAGATCCAAAATCCACGGAAGCTCGGGATGCGCCATAACCTGTGATATATTATGTAGAGAGAAGAGGAGAGAGAAGGAGAGAAGGTAAGATGATGTTTGCCAAGTGACAAGTCAAGTTATACTAAGATATGATATAAGTCTAGAGGGTAAGGTTCATATTCAAGAAAGAAATCAACTAAGACAAACAGCCAAAGTTAGTCGACTAGGGTGGAAGAGTAGTCGACTAATAGTGGACTCAAGTCGACTAACAGTCTGGTATAGTCGACTAAAACTGGGTTCCAGAGAGTTGATATTCTGATTCAGGAAAAGTTAGTCGACTAGGTGGAAAGAGTAGTCGACTAACAGACATCACAAGTCGACTAACAGTCATGTCAAGTCGACTAATACTGAGCAACAGAGAGTTGGGTTTCTGGTTCAGGAAAGGTTAGTCGACTAGGGTCAAGGGTGTAGTCGACTAAGGGTCTCTAGTCGACTGGTAATTTGGTCTAGTCGACTAAAACTGTGTTTCCAGAAAGGTTACGTTTCAGCTAGGGTTTTCTAGTCGACTAATCTATAGGTCTAGTCGACTAGTCGTATGGAAACAGCAAACAGAACAGATTTTGGGGGTTTTGTGTTTGATAATCAAATGGCATGATTTGAAGTCCTAAGTATACATGATATGAAAATACAAGTATCCTAAGAATTAATCAAGGCTTGGTGAAGAGGAACACTTACCTAAAAGGAGCACAAGGTGATGGAGTGATGGTGATGAAGAAGAAGGTGGAATCTTTGATGGAGTTGATGAAGTTGTGGTGGTTGTTGTTGGTGTTGGTGAGAAGAAGTGGTGGCCGGAGATCGGAGGTCTCTCGCCGGAGTCGTGGTGGCCGGTGGCGCCGGTGGAGGTGGTGGAGGTGTTGGAGGTGGCTAGGGTTTGGCTCTTGGTGAAGAGAAGAAAGAGAAAGGTGAAGTGAAGAATGAAGTGAAAAAGGATTAGAAATGAAAAGGAAAAGTATTTATAGGTTTTTGGTTTTGTGAAGGTGATGCAATTAAAGTAGAAGAGAGGGGGGTTTTTGCAAATGGAGGAGGGGATGAGTGTCCTTCTCTTGGCCACTTGGCCGGCCAAGGAAGAGAGAGAAAAAGAGGGCATTTAATGAGGAAGTTGGTGGAAGAAAAATAGAATTTGGAATTTTGGAAAATTGGAAAAGTGTGTGGCTTGGGAAGGAAGAAGAGAATTAAGGAAAAGGAAAAGGAAAAGAAATTCATATGAGGAGATATTTTCTTGGAAGAGAATATGAAAATAATGAAAGTGGCGGATTCCCGGGATTCAGTTGCGGATGCGGAAATCTTTCGGGAAAATACCGGAATCGTCCGAAATTCAAGTGTCTCGGAACGACCCGAAATAATTACCAAAAATCAAGAATAATATATGAAGACTCATAGTGAAATCCGTTTGAAGAAATACTTTATGGTTTTAAAACTAAAAATCCCGGAATCAGTTATCTACCGACTCCGTTGGAATTTTCATAAATTCATAAAATTCTCAGAAAAAGTATTTGAATAAGGAATGAGATTCTAAGAAATAAAGTCTAAAGGACCATCTAGAAATTCCTAGCTGTTTGTGAAATAAAAATCCTGGAATCGGTCAACGGAACTGGCCGACACCGGTTTTGAAGACTTTCATTTTAATTCCAGAAAAATCTAGAAAATCATAGAAAATATATAATATTGGAAAATGATATTTAAAACAGAAATCGGTCAAATCAGAATACCGGAAAGACCAAATTGAGTAATACACTAGGATCGGGTCTTCGGTTCAGACTAGGGCTGACCCCGAATCCACGAATCCAAATCCAAGACAAAACAATCATATAAGGAATTCATAATACAAAAATAAATACAGGAAACAAATCGAAAAATAGGAAACAAATCGAAAAATACGATCAAAAAATCTGAATACGCAACTAAGTACGTATTCCGGGAACGGGGTATTACATAATCGCTCGCGAAAACTCCAAGTACCCAAAGGGCACGCCCTTTGTTCTCATTTTTCTCTATTTAAATACTACAAACTTCCATCTCATGGCCAATGTGGGACTAAATGCTTTTAGCTACCTTTAGTCCCATTTTGGCTTTGAATTATTCAATCTTTAGACTTGAATATCTCATTCATTCGAAGTCAGAATTGAACATGTGAATATACCACGTTCATCCCCAATGGAAGGAGAACACACTCCAACCATCATCCAATTGATTCGATCAACGGATCTCGCCGTAATTCAATTCAAGAATTCACATATATTCTTCATATTCCCAACATTGATTAGTGATAAGAAAGATATTTCAATTTTCTCCTCACAAAGAAATCAGAAATTGTAATCTATAAGATGGTCAAAGAAATGGTTGCCTACTTGGGTCAACGATACCTATTTTCTGTTTTGTTCTTTTAACAAAGCTACACAAATCAACATGATCTTCAGATATTTCTTGGATTTGAGAATTGTTCTCTGCATCAGTCACCTTTTGTTCAAACAACATTGGAAATCTTAAGCAGTACAAGTAAAAGTTTATGGATTTCTTCCTTTTGGATCAAGCATGGGGGTATGGTAATTCACATTGATGTAATACTAGTTTCCCTACAAAATTTAAGGAACCCAGATCGCCACTGTCATTACCAACCTAGAAAAGGCTTCAACAGACATTAAAGAGTGCAATAATAGAGAAACTCTAAGCATATACCCAGCAGTTTGTCTCACTTTTGGCAAATATAGAATTGAACGCCAGTGAATAAAACCTAGCACTGATATAAGCTATATATGAAGTTAGCCAAAAAAACAGAAACCTAAGAAATTATTAAAGCCCAAAAAAACCACAAGATACTTCGTAGATCAATGAAAGGCAAGTATCAAGCAGGAGGTTTCTTAAACGTCATATAAGAAAGAAACACATATGAGGCAAAAAATGCAATTTCATATTAATATCTAATTTTTGTTTGGACAAATTATAGCTACTTCAAGCGAGAGGAACTGCAAATTGCACAAAGTTGCACGTCTTGCAGAAGATTTAAGGAACAAAAAGGAAGCAAACGGGACTACCAATAAATACAAGGCATGTATCTCTATAACCAAGAGTGGGGTGATTAGTTAAAATATGTAACTTGGTTAAATACAAAAATACAATAGAAATTGACCAAGAGAAAAACACCAAAAGTGTGTTGAACGAATTCAATCATATAATTGATTCTTGGACATCTTTACATATGTCTTCAACACTTGAAGAAGATTCATATAGACCCGATCAACTGAATTGGATAGTTGCAAGCCATGTGTTTGATAAATTGCTCAATCAAAGATTCAGAGAGAAGATATGCCTAATTAATCTTCAGCCGGCCTCGGAGCTCCGGCGTGAACAACACCATGCACAGTTTCCCCAACATCAGGGGCGGCTCAGCCCCGAGGCAAACGAGGCGGTCGCCTAGGGCCCCAAATATAGCGAGGCCCCTTAAATAATAGTCTTAAAGAGTATTTAATTAAAATAAAAAAATAAAGCACATTCAATTCAAAGAGAGGAAACATGCAGATGCAGGAGTCTCTTCTATTTTTTCCTACCCAGTTAATTATAATTAGAGAATTAACCCTTCATTATTGGCGTCAAAACTCTCTCTCTCTCTCTCTCTCTCTCTCTCTCTCTCTCTCTACAACTCAGAGGATTCTTTGAGCAACCAGTACAGATTTTGTGTCCGGCTCTTTTTAGCCTCTTCCTCTGGTGACATTGTTCTTCACTTCTTCTTTTTGTTTCTTATTTCAGTAATAGTTATTTTAGTGTAATCTTATTGAGTTATTGCATTGGGTGTTTTTTTTATTTTGTAAGTATTTAAATCTTGAATATTTCTGCCAGAAAACATGAATCCGAGCATTAAAAATGAAAAAAAGAGAGAGAGAAGAAGAATTTATACATTCTTAAAAAGGAGCTCTTGATAAATTTATTACAAGTGACAAAGATAAAAATAATGAAATAACTTTACAACTAGAAAATTTAATAATAGAACAGCCATTCTCTTTAACAGAACTAAAAAGGAATGAAATAATAATAGAAAATGAGAACAATGAGCCCGAAAGATGGACATAAGTATTATATTCTAATCCTATAGATATTTATGACCTCAGACAATGAAATGAAATTGATTGGGATCATTGGAAGGTGCTGCTACCTGCAACTTGGAGGTCATTGGAAGGTGAAAAGTCTTTGCAAGCTTCTACAAAGTCGGGATCATTGGAAGGTACTGCTACGTGCAACTTGGAGGGTGAACACAGCGTTCTGGATAAGAAGAAGGTGAAATTCAGCACCAGTACTCACCGCTCAGAAGGTCTTCTTGATTGTGTTCACGTAAGCGCTTGGGGACCTGCTAAGACTGCATCGCTTGGAGGTCACAGGTACTTTGTCTTTTTTATTGATAGTTTATCTAGGTATTGTTGGATATATCCCATGAGATAAAGGCGTGAAATCCTAGATATGTTGGTGAAGAGGAAAGGAAGAATGGAGAAGCAGACAGGTAGGAAGATCAAGAAGCTACAGATTGGTAATGTTGAAAGAGACATGAACCAATTTCTACGATTTGACCAGAACACTGGTATTGATACTCACTTCACAGAAGGTATACATGGGTTGGCTAAGAAAGTAAACCGTTCCTTACTGGAGAAAGTTCAGTGATTGTTGTCTAATGCACAATTAGACAAATCGTTTTGAGCTGAGGCGATTGTATATGCTAGCCATCTCATAAATGGATCGATTGCGGTAGGAGGTAAAACTCTATTAGAAATTTGATCTGGAAAAACTGCTCAAGATCATAGTTTGCTGCGGGAATTTAGAAGTCCGACCTACTTCAGTGCCAAAGATGGCAAGGTGAATCCGCGAGCAAAGAAATTTATATTTTAGGTGTCAAGAGAAATATGAAAGGCTACAGGTTGTGGACACCGAAAATAAGAAGATCGTATTGAGTCGGCATGTCACGTTTAATGAGACTTCAGTGTTGAAGTCTACCGTCTCTCAGTAGGTGGAGAGGACGAAGACCAAGAAAGTATCGCAACGGGTGGAGGCTGATGCTACTCCACCATCTCCAGTTGGTTCGGTATCAGTAAAGACTTCACCGGCTGTGACACCGGGTGGAGATCATGTAGCCAGGGTTGATACTGAACAGGTTAAAGACATTGCTGAGAATTTCGAATTGTTTGCAGCCATTGGAATCAAGGTAAAATCACGCACGTGGATAAAGAAGCATGAATCTCAAGCTTGTGACCGCGACGAGCTCAAGTTGAAGGCCGTTGTTCTCCATGACGCTAGTGAGGAGGTTCATATGACTCAGCCAGATAGGTTCGCTGCTGAAGATTCAGGTACAGGTTCTTGAGCTTGATGGAGCTCATTTAGATGAACTACAGTTGGCTTAATTCTTTAGGCAAGGTACGTAGGCAGCCGTAAAGACGCAACCACATTTAGTGATACAACCCGTATGAAGCTGTTTGGCTTCTCGAGAAGCTGATTGGGACTTCACGTAGAGGTGGAGAGTTGGACTTCACATAGAGGTGAAGCATTGTGATCTCGATGAACAGTTGATCTTCTAGTGAGAAGATAATTAAGCTTGCATAGGAGGGGTGTGCATCCAGTTTGTTGAAGCCGATGATGGTGTTCGGTGTGCTCTACTCAGATTTGGTTGGACCGTCAGCTGAAGACAAATAGACTGGAGAGAGTCAGTCAATTGGAGAGTCAGTGTTGGCTCATGATGAGTTCTTCGTGAGGTCATGAAGTTGCTGAGTGAGAGACACGTTCGTTGGTCGGCTCATATGGTATTTCTCCTAAGGTGAAGTGATGGGAACGCATGTATGATGCATTCTAGTTGATAGCTGAGCTAAAGGCTCCAAGACGAGATCGTGTGTTGATTTCGCTGAGATCGTATGTCGATTTCGTCAGGTGATAGACTAGAGTTCGTTCGAGATCGGCTCAGATTTAAAAAATCTTCACTGAGGTGGAGAATTGTAGGGAGAGAGAAGATAGATGAGGTAGAGGAAGATAGCACAGAGACCGGAAGACAAAGGGAGCGAACGACGCATTGAAGCAGGCCAGGTTAGCTCCTGGTCTACCGCACGATCGACCGGTGAAGATGGTCGGTCGACCACCAGGTCGACCGGCGTGCACGACGTGCACAGGGTTAGCCCGGTCGACTACCTGGTCGACCGTGGCATAGAGCGATCGACCGCCCGGTCGACCGACTGAAAGCAGGCTGCTCTCGGTTTGGATCCGGTCGACCGCACGGTCGACCGTGGACATCGGTCGGTCGACCGCACGGTCGACCGTAACCGACAGACGCGTTTTGACTTTCCTTTTAGGATTCGGATTCCTTTTCTGTTTGGGATCGAATCCAGCTATGGTTTCCTAAAACCCAGGGACTCTGTGGCTATAAATAAGGGTTAGAGCCCTCATGTATTGTATCCCTGAAAGATCACTCAAGTATCCCTCTTGTATTAGTTTGTATTGATCGTTGAATCAATAAAATCTCTCTCTCCTTGACCCAAGGACGTAGACACGTTGCCGAACCTCGTTAAATATTGTGTTGATTGCTTTTCTCTATTGTTCTCTGTTCTTATCGTGTTTGCTACATCTCCGGCTGCATCTGTCTCCGCCTGGTTGGCGGATTTCTCAGAAAGAGGTTGTCCTGCGCACAACACTATAGTTGCAGTTCGCGTCGCTGATCACCAAATTGACCTGATGAAGCTGATCTGAACTCAACCTGAAGTGGATCAGGACTGGTTTGAGTGGACATGCAGATGTCGTCAGGAGCACATAGTGCAGGTGACTCTGCAGTGAGATCTTCGATTGATGGCGAGGTCGACTGGATGTCAGCGAGACATCAGTGATTTTCGAGTTGAGGTTGGAGTGGGCAGGAGGAGTTGATGCGACAGTGAGGTCAAGAGAGGGAGTCGACATCTGATGGGTTAGGTGGCGAGTTCGTCATCGCATAGACTGAAGTCAAGGCTATGAACTCTTGCGGGTGATGGTGAAGCAGGGTGAGATGTGGTATGAGGTCTGGTGTGAGGCCGCAGGCGAAGGTGAGGTAAAAGAAGGGAAGAAGAAGGGAAAAGTGGCGATGATATCGAGGTCTGGGGTTAGGGTTTGGATGAGAAAGAGGGAGAAGGCGAGTGAATAATAACTCGTGTGAATTTTTATAGATTTTTGGTTTTTTTTAGAATTTTTGAATAGTAACATTTTTTTCAAAAACTAAAAAACCTACAAATCAAAAGAAGATGTAAGAAAAAGATGGAGAAGAAATATGGTGGATCTAGGGTTTTGGTATTTTGTGGAGAGGATAAGGATTTCAGCTCTGATATCAAAATGATGGGGTACGAAAACAATTAGGATACTCTCCTTAGGGTTTATCACCAAGTACACATGCTAACAGTTGAGATTCTCTCCCTAAGGCTTCTCACCCAGCACACATGCTAACAATTTGGATTCTCTTTCGAGGGTTTCTCACCTAGGACACAGGCTCTCAAAGCTTCAGCAAGTAATTTTTTATTTATATTCATCATTTTTAAAATTTCAATAATAGTCTTAGTCTTATATGAGCTTACATGAGGAAGAAGAATCCTACCACAACCAATATGAGCTAAACGTAAGCAAATAAGCAACTAACTAAAATATTTAAATATAACTAGTTTCTGGAGCGACGTCCCCATTATTATCATTCTGAATCAGTATGTCCACTAAGCGGTCTTCTGCCTAACAAGTCAATCTACTAGCACAAATTTTCCAGAAGAGGTCATACTGCAAGCATGCATCCTGTTGGCTCTATTTTATTTTGCCTTTGAAGAGATTCTTATGGAACAGTGTCTGCTCTTGGTTGCTGGTACCAACTTATAGTTATGACCTTACCATAATAAGATAAAATGTTGCATATCCAGATTCAGCTCAAAACATTTACCAAAATCAAACCTTATTATAGTGTGGCATGACTGGTATTGAACATGTGTTGACAAGGAATTAGAGTAGTAGCAAATTGCTAGAGGAACAGATATATTCCTGCATTTTTCGTGTCTCCTCCTCCCCTCTTTGTTTTATTTTATACTTGAATCTATATTCTTCTTTTTCTCAATAATCAAGCCAGAATTTTATATTGTATCCACTTAAGCAGTCCCTTGAACAAACAAGAAATATATAGGGTATTTTATCTTTTTATATAATTTCTAGTCTCACCAATAGTCTTCCACTCTACCTTTTGCCATAGTCTGCAAATGTCCAGTACACAGATGTTGCCAAATATATACGGCCGTTTATAATTTGCAATTGAAAAATGTTTAGTAGCTTCATTGTAGATTTTGGCAATGTCTGTATATTGGAGACATGGTCTTAAGTCATCTGCATTTATTAATGCACAATAAGCTTCAAATATCTCTGAAGTATAATTGTTGTTTTGATTTATCAAGAGTAGAAAGTTTATTCCAATGGAGCATGCTAGCTCAAGAAAAGATGTACTTTATCTGATCAAAGAAATGCTTTGTAATCATCAGTATATAACAGTCCACTTTTAATCTGACCAATAATTCAAAATATGAGTAAGAGTCGAGCCAGGGAAGCAAGAGAGGTGAATAAGAGTCTACTTACTATTGGTCGTGTCGTAACTGCATTGGTGGAGCATTCTGGCCATATACCTTACAGGTAATCACCCCTATTTTGTCCTCAGTAGCTTCCATGCGATTTCAGATTTTATGGTTTTAATTGTTTTACATATTGACAACTTAAGCAGGGATAGTAAGCTGACAAGATTGTTAAGAGAATCCTTTGGATGAAAAGCGAAAACTTGCATCATAGCAACATCATCACCATCTATTCACTGTCTAGAAGAAACTTTAAGCACCCTTGATTTTGCATACTGTGCTAAGAACATAAAGAAGAAGCCGGAGGTTTGATTTTTCTGTACTTCACCAAAATCTGTTCACCTTTACAGTGTAATACACTTATTATAGGCACCAATATCCAACATTTGTAGGGAAACCAAAAGTTATCCAAGCCTCTGCTCCTCAAGGATCTGTACCTTGAGATGGAAAAAAAAAATTGAAACAAGGCCAGCCTCCTTGTAGAACAGAAGGAAATACAATCTTTCTCAGCTCAATGAAGGGCAAAAAATTACTAACATGAACAATGCATACTGAAAAGACCAAAGAATTACTAACATGAACAATGCATACTCTGAAAATGTGTCTTCAGCTTTCAAGCCAAGCAAGAAAATGGAGAACATCCTCCACTGCTGGTATACTCCTAAGGCCGCTACAAATGGTTACTGTATATTTCTAATTTCTTGTGTGATCTTTACTCCAGTCACCCAGTTGCCTTATTTTTGGAAGATCTTTTGGTTTCAGCAAAAGCTTGTGTCTAATATCTATGCTCATATCTTGTGAGCAGCACAGAGAAAGTAGGTCAGTCTGTGGGACATATAGAGAATGCTGAGTTATATGTTGATCAGCTGAACAAGGATTATGCTGCAGAAATTGAATCTTCCATACAATGAGTTTCATCCATTTATAATATTAGACCTTTTGCCATGTTATTGGACTCTTTTCTCCGATTTAATTTGCACCGTTTGTCGATGGCCTGTAACTATTTGTAATTAAACTTAGTTCTGCTGTCTGATGTAATTGTGCATAATGCCTCTATATTATTTTCTTTCAATAGAACAAGAAATCAAGAGAGCAGCAATTTGGTTGGAGACCCTGTTTCTATGTCCACTCTGTCTGATGTGAAGTTACAGGCAGCAACTTGTGACATGCTGACTGTTGCAAATGGCAAAATAAATTTTTTGGTTTGATTTTTTTCCCCTCTTACCGTAAATAGATGGACTTTGCATATAATCCGGCTACATTTTCTTTTTCAGATGCACTTTCAGTGGATTGTGAAGCCACAAAGGAAATGGATCTATATCGACAATGTGCTTGGACCACTTACAGACATTGCACGGTGACCATACCGAAAGCATAAGGATATCAGAAATTTGGCAGAGAGATGCCTCTTAAAAGAGTACTTGGTATGGATTTTGATTCCTTCTCACTTAAAGTTAGTTCAATTGAATGAACCACCATCAATGAAACTACTGAACTATGATAAGTAACACATCTTTTCACTTCCTTTCTCATAATGATTTAGCCATAATTTCCACTTCATTGTCCCTGCAGCAATTGGCACTTGCTTTTTAAGTATAAAATGCGTCATCTGCACAATAACTTTATTTATAAATCTTATTAACTGAGTTTGATTACTTGGTACCAATCTAAATTTGCAGTTAAAGTCAATAATGGATTGAACTTCCAAGCCAAGTTTGGAACCCTGCTGACTTCAAATCATTTACCAAACAGGTTGATCATCCGACTACAACAACACCCGTGAAGAATAAGATTGGTCCCAAGCTTGGCATACATTGAAGCATTAAGGACACCTTCCCCGCCCGAACTGGTTAAAGAAATGAGATCAGAGAACAGAACAAGAGAGGAGAGAAAGCAACTGTTTTCTGCTCCATCACAAATTCTGAGAAATCCTCTCACACCCATCAATTTCGGATGAATTAGAAATGAAAATTTAAGCACAAAAGTTGGGAGGGTACTCAGGTTGCTGGTTAACTTTAAAAAGACAAGAGGCACTGGTTTGGTGCCAAGAATTTTTATGTGCATTATGTTGTGCGCACCGACAACAACTAATAGAGAATCACACAACCTCCAGCACAAAGAACAGCCCAAAACACAAGAAGAACACACAATCCCAAACAACAGATCTAACGAGGTTCGGCCTCAATGCCTACGTCCTCGGGGCAATCAATGGAGAGAGTTTTCAATTTAGGAAGATGATTACAATCGCTGTAGATCTCTCTGAATGCAAGAGTATCCACAGTTTTCTCTTTCAAAAGCACTAAACCCTAGAAAATTACACTTAGGGCTTAAATACACAGTTTCCCGAAACAGCAGTTTTCCGCCCAGACCCGACTACCGGTCGACCGGACGGTCGACCGAAGAAACCCGAGTATTCCGGTCGACCGGCCGGCCGACCCAGAAAACCCGAGAATTGGGTTCCTGCAGTCAGAGCACTTCGGTCGACCGGGCCGGTCGACCGCTCAATTCCCTGTGCATCTGTGCACGTCGGTCGACCGGACCGGTCGACCGACTCGCCTGTCTTCAGCTGCTGCTTGTAATTCCCTGCCCGCTGTCCGGTTGCCTTTCGTCGTAGACTCCTTGGCAATCTTCAACAGCACCTGGCATGACATCAACTCCTCTACTATACTCTCTCCTCCAACAATTCTCCACCTCGGTGAAGATTTCCAAATCTGAGCCGAACATCGACTCGATAGCGGCTGCACCAACCTGGTTGCCTACGTACCCCTTACCCAAGGGATCAAGCCGTCCGTAGTTCACCCAAATGAGCTTCAGCAAGCTCAATTCACCTGAAGGATATGAAGCAAGTCTTTGCAGAGTGCAAACTTTACTCCCGACACCACCTTTGTAAGCATATCTGCCGGATTCTCCGAAGTGTGAATCTTCAACAAGTCAATGTCACCTTCTTCCAGAATCTCCCGAACAAAGTGATACCGGACATCGATGTGCTTCGTCCTTGCATGATAGACTTGGTTCCTTGCCAAGTAAATGGCACTCATGCTGTCACAGTTTATCTTCAATATATCCTGTTCCACGCCCAAGTCATCAAGCAATCCCTGAAGCCAGATTGCCTCCTTCATGGCCTCTGTCATAGCCATATATTCAGCCTCTGTGGTCGACAACGCGACGGTAGACTGAAGTGTGGAGCGCCAACTCACCGGAGCCTGCGAGAATGTGAAGACATATCCCGTCGTTGACCGGCGTTTGTCAAGATCACCTGCATAGTCTGAATCAACATACCCTATGCACTCTTGCTTTCCGGTGTCGTCCTTCTCGAACACTAGGCCTACATCAACAGTTCCTTTGATGTACCTCAGAATCCATTTCACAGCTTCCCAATGACCCTGTCCAGGATCATGCATGTATCTGCTCACCATGGAGACTGCCTGTGATAGATCTGGCCTCGTACACACCATTGCATACATCAAGCTACCCACCGCATTGACATATGGAACATGAGTCATATGCTCACGCTCTTGAACACTCCTTGGAGACATCTTCGCTGACAATTTGAAGTGCGGCGCCATTGGTGTACTAACAGACTTAGTATCCTTCCCGATATTAAACCTCTGCAGTACCTTCTCCAGATAGCCCTTCTGAGTCAAACTTATCCTGCCAGCTTTCCTGTCTCTTGTGATCTCCATGCCCAATACTTTCCTTGCTTCCCCCAGGTCCTTCATTTCGAACTCTGACGATAACATCTTCTTCAGAGAATCAATAGCAGATCTTGACCAAGAAACAATCAGCATATCATCTACACAAAGAAGTAGATAGATATATTCACCTGATGGTAACTTGTTGTAGTACACACATGGATCGAAATGGCTTCGTGTGTACTTCTTCTTCCTGATAAAGCTGTCAAATCGTTTGTACCACTGTCTAGGAGACTGCTTCAAACCGTACAGCGATTTCTTCAGCTTACATACTAAATCTCCCTTCCCTGCAGCTTTGTAACCTGTGGGCTGTGTCATGTAGATCTCCTCCTCAAGATTGCCGTGGAGAAAGGCGGTCTTCACATCAAGTTGGTCCAGTTCCAACTCATTCTGCGCCACCAAAGCCAATAGAATCCGAATAGACGAGTGTTTAACTACCGGGGAGAACACCTCGTTGTAGTCGATTCCTTCTCTCTGAGCGTAACCTTTAGCCACCAACCTTGCCTTGTAGCGCACTGTATCTTCTTGAAAAGATCCTTACTTCTTAGCAAATACCCACTTGCACCCTATGGCCTTCTTCCCCTTGGGCAACTTGGTAAGTTCTCATGTGTTGTTCTTATAAAGAGATTGCATCTCTTCATTCATGGCCTCTTTTCACATCTCTACTTCCGAACTGATCTCAGCTTCCCTGAAGGTAGATGGAATAGCCTCTTCAACAACTGGGAGTGCATACGCGACGACCATATCAGTGGTGAGCCAACCCGGTCTCCTAGTATTCCTCCGTGGTCTTTCAACTATAGTAGAATCTGGAACAGTACCCATGACCTGCTCCTGATCCTCTTCAACAACTTCAGCATCTTCTTCTGCAACTTGATCACCTCCCTGTGTCACCTCAGGAATGATCCTCACTGATACTGAATCCTCTAGAGATGGTGGATTTGCATCACTCTTCACCTGCTGCAATAGCTCCTTGGTCTTACTGGTCTCCACCTGCTTAGAGACCGTAGGCTTCATCAGTGAAGCCTCATCGAATGTGACATCCCTGCTGATTATGAATTTGTTGTCCTTTTGGTCCCAAATCTTGAACCCCTTGGTTCCTCGCTTGAAACCAACGAACACCCCTTTCTTTGCCCTTGGGTCCAACTTGTCTTCTCTGACGTGGTAGTAGGCTGGACATCCGAAAACCCGTAGCAAATCATAATCCTGAGCAGTTCTTCCTGACCAAACTTCAAGAGGAGTCTTCCCCCTATTGCAGACGACGGCAACCTGTTCACAAGGTGGCATGCATACCCCAAAGCTTCAGCCCAGAACTTCTTTGGCAGTCCTGCATTGGATAACATACATCGAACCTTCTCTAGCAAAGTTCGGTTCATCCTCTCAGCCACCCCATTTTGTTGCGGATTCTCCGGTACTGTGAAGTGTCTCTCGATGCCCTCATCAAGGCATAGCTGTAGGAACGGATCGGATTTGTACTCCCCTCCATTGTCAGAACGGAGAACCTTGATCTTCCTTCCTGTGCTCCTCTCCAGATTAGCCTTCCACTTCACAAACAGCTCTAGGACTTCACCTTTGTGTCGCATAGTGTACACCCAACAGCGCCTAGAGTAGTCATCAATGAACGACACAAAATAGTGGTTACCTCCAATTGATGCAGTCTTGGTAGGTCCCCATACATCCGTGTGAACATAGTCAAGAATACCCTCTGTGCAGTGCGAAGCTGTGCCAAACTTCACCTTGGTCTTCTTGCCGATGATGCAATGTTCACATAGATCCAGCTTGCAGGTCTCAGCACCCTTCAGCAACCCTTTCTTCACAAGAGTTTGCATTGATTTCTCCCCTGCATGTCCCAGCCTCATGTGCCACAGCCGGGTTGAATCTTTCTTCTGACTGGTTGAAGCTGCCACCTGCCCTGTCACTGTACTACCCTTCAAGTAATACAGGTTGTTACGGCGATCGGCCTTCAACACCACCATCGAGCCCTTTGTCATTTAAGAACTCCATCCTTAATTGACACTCCGAGCCCCAGTGATTCCAAAACTCCTACAGAGATTAAGTTCCTCTTTAGCTGAGGAACATATCTCACTTCTTTCAGTTCTCTCACCATCCCATCAAACATCCTGATTGGAATAGTGCCAACACCCTCCATGATGCATGTGTGATCGTCGCCCATGACGACCGAACACCCCTCCAACTTCTCAAAACTGGTAAACCAGTCTCGATTAGGGCATACATGATATGTTGCACCTGTGTCCAAGATCTACTCGTTCTCCCCTGAGTAACCAATGACAGGAGTGGTGACTGAAAACGAGAACACTGAAGAATCCGAATCTGATCCATCTGCCTGTGATTTGCTGCTTGCAGTTTTTACCACTTTTGCGAGATTTGCTTCAGATTTTGACTCTTTCTTCTTTCCCTTGAACTTTGGACAGTCTACTTTCCAGTGCCCAATCTCTTTGCAGAATGCGCACTGATTTTTCTTGAGATCCCTGAAGCCCGGCCTGGACTTTGATCTTCCCCTAATCTCCTTTCCCTTCCTTAATGAACCTCTACCTCTTACTTCCAATGCCTCTGCTGATGAACTTGTCTGAGAGGGATATCTTTCATTCTTCCTTGTTTCATAACTAATCAATGAAGATGACACCTCATCATAATCCAAGCTCTGCCTTCCATTAATGAAGGTCAGTGTGAATGTCTCGTACTCCTCTACAGGTAGTGAATTCAGAAAGATAACCGCCTTATCTTCCTCTTCTAGCTTGACATCCAAATTCAGCAGATCTGTAAGAAGCTTCGTATATCGGTTGATGTGCTCATTTACTGTGCTCCCCTTCTGCATCCTGAACTGATACAGCTTACTCTTAAGCTGCAACCTGGACTCTACACTCTTCTTCAGGTACTTCTTTTCAAGGGTTTGCCACAGTTTCTTCGCTGACGTCTCATGTTGCACAAGGTATTTTATGTCTTGTGACAAGCATGAACGTATCAAGCCACATGCCGATCTGTTCATCTTCGCCCAATCTTCATCAGTGGTAGTGTTCTTCTTCCTCTCCAATAGGAGAGTGTCCTCAAGGTTTGATGCATTCAGTGCATCCATAACCTCACATCTCCACATACCGAAATTGTTAGTCCCATTAAACTTAACAACTTCAATCCTTGGGTGATTGTTCATTGTCTTAACAGATGCAGTTTCTTCTGCCATTGAGATCTTCTTTTGATTCTCTATTTATGCGGAAGAATAACCAAATTGGAATAAATCTCTACTCAGATAAAAATGAGATTTTTACCTGCCTCTTGAAACCCTAGATCGAGTTTCTCACCGGATTTACTCCAAACACAGATTCAACGAGCCCTCCTTGCGTCCTCCTGAGATCGACACACGATCTCCTCGAACACCAATACCTCTGACCTGAGATCGACACACGATCTCCACCTGATCAGATCTGGAACCCTTCGAATCCTCCGAATCTCAAGCGTAACCTGGATGCTCTGATACCACTTGTTGTGCGCACCGACAACAACCAATAGAGAATCACACAACCTCCAGCACAAAGAACAGCCCAAAACACAAGAAGAACACACAATCCCAAACAACAGATCTAACGAGGTTCGGCCTCAATGCCTACGTCCTCGGGGCAATCAATGGAGAGAGTTTTCAATTTAGGAAGATGATTACAATCGCTGTAGATCTCTCTGAATGCAAGAGTATCCACAGTTTTCTCTTTCAAAAGCACTAAACCCTAGAAAATTACACTTAGGGCTTAAATACACAGTTTCCCGAAACAGCAGTTTTCCGCTCAGACCCGACTACCGGTCGACCGGACGGTCGACCGAAGAAACCCGAGTATTCCTGTCGACCGGCCGGTCGACCCAGAAAACCCGAGAATTGGGTTCCTGCAGTCAGAGCACTTCGGTCGACCGGGCCGGTCGACCGCTCAATTCCCTGTGCATCTGTGCACGTCGGTCGACCGGACCGGTCGACCGACTCGCCTGTCTTCAGCTGCTGCTTGTAATTCCCTGCCCGCTGTCCGGTTGCCTTTCGTCGTAGACTCCTTGGCAATCTTCAACAGCACCTGGCATGACATCAACTCCTCTACTATACTCTCTCCTCCAACACATTATCTGTCAGAGGGTTGCATTTGCATTGTATTTTTGTAAATCCAAGCCACCAAATTGGTGCTTTCGGCACTTATTTGGAATATTCCACCAAAATGAAGTTATTTGGAAATGCATGGAAATTACATTGTATTTGCCACCAATTTGGTGGTTATTTGGAATTATATTCCAGCGAAAGGAAGTTTTTGGAAATGCAGGCATCTTTCAGGTTTTTTCCCTTTTTTCCCGAGAAAATAGTGGAGTGTACTCCCTTGTTTCATTAAAGAGTGAATGTAATAAAGCAAAGTATAAGAGGAGCCAATCCCTTGCATAAAATGTATCTCTTTGATAAACTAGAAACATCTCCTTACATGAAAGTATGCATGCGCCATATAAAACATTGATGTACTTGGCACGTTAAAAAAGCTAAAATGATCAACATAAAATCAATATTTGGGATGAGAGAATATGTAATACAATCAGGGTAAAGCCTTAAAGTCCAAAGACGGTCACATAATCCTCATACTACTTGTATTCAAGTAGACTTAATTCCTTTTTTCACGATTCTTTTCTCAAAAATCCTAATTATGCTTAACTCTTGAGTTCATGGTCCTTAAATTAGAAATAGACAAAGGATAAAGAATATGATGAGTTTTCACTTACATCTCATGTAGTGTAGGGAAACTTTACATGGCATATACAATGCAGGGTAATGCTTAAATGGTTAAAGAAATGGATGCTACAATGTATTGCTTTTTTAATAAACACGTGCATGTATTGTTAGATTCATTGTCATCTCTCTCTAAACCCTAGAGTCACAAGTAGCATGCAGTTTGAAACATCCAAAGTAGGAAGACAAAGTAGTTACCAAATATAATCCCCTCTTTTCCTGCCTGCCTCTTCAAGACAAACTCTTGGACATCCCTGTTATGGGCAAAAAGCTTTCATTGGCTCCTCTTAAACTTAAAGCCATACCCTAATATGGTAAGAAACATGACTAGATGTCAAGATCTTGATAGGACAAATGTGTTCCAAGACAAAATATGTACTCTGATGTATTCCATTTTTACCATCTAAATGAATCAAACTAGCATTTTATGAGTTTTGACACCAAAGTGAGCAGACAAGAGGGAAGCAATCCAGTCATCACCGACCAAGGCTTTGTCAGTGCAAAACTGTCATCCCCACAAGCAGAGCTGATTTTTTTGTGCCCCCCTAGCTGCCATTGATGAAAAAGGGGTCCCCAGGAGAGCAAAAAGGATTGAATAATAGCTGGGGGTGTGCAAAGCAATGGATTGGCCCTAGTGGACTGCCCATAACTTGGTGACATCCACGTCACAGGGTCCAATTATCTTCGCGCTCTATTTGTTGTCCAAAGTTCTTTTGTTCTTTCTTCTTACATTACAAGGTGCTTGTTTGAGGCCGTATAGATAGTGTTATGTCAACATCATAGAGTTATGTCAACATCGTTATGACGCTGCTTGATCATGCGTTGCTTGATCATGCCCTGTCTCAATGTTGCACGCAAGAAGAAGCACTAACCGATGAAGAGAAGAAAAGGGTGGAAATGTTGAGGTTTCTAGTGGTGTTAAAAGAACCACACAATTGTAAGCCAACATCTTCTAGCTAGGATGAATATGCACATCATATTGACTATATGTAGTGATTAATGACGCGAAAAGAATGATATGTGTTGCTTTCATGTACTCAGGAGCATTCCAATTTTCTCATGTGGTATGGAGTTTCTTCAAAAGATCAAATCAAGCCCTTTATGATGGTGCACTTGATTATCCCGACACGCCGCCACCTGGCTCTTTGGGGCATTTTTATATAGGTATAAACTCTGATGGTAAATGTCTGAATCATCATCATCATCATATGAGATGAGCATCATGGTGCTTTCAAGTGAAGATAATGCGCACTCCATTTGATAAGAGATTTCCCTCTATTGCACAAAGGATGTTTTGTGTATTTTATATGCGCCATACAAGGCAAAAACGCACTCCCAAGTGATCGATTTTTAGCCATAACAGAATCACCAGGCTCTTTTGCTTTTTGATCTTTGGCCTTTGGTCACACCAAAAAGATTCAGTGAAAAAGTATTCCAAGTTTGTGCGGAGCTAATGCCATCTGTGTTGTTTGCAAGGTTGAGTGCCATATGACCACAGTCCCATGATAATGCAGTGTGATTTTCAGAGCACTTTATCTCATGATAAGAAATTAAGCAAAGTTTTCTCATAGGACTTGGTCTATTGACATTTTAAGCGAGGTTAGTATTGCAAATAATATTATGTTTCATGATGCTAGGGCCAATACTGACATGAAAGAAATTATCTAAAAGGAATGAAGTCATAATCAGTAAACAACAATTTCACTTTTGTATATTGCATAAATCAATTAAGATATATGCTTCTGACACTATATTAATATGAATATTACAGGTATGAATTAGTAAAACTAATATGAATATTTTATTAATGGAATATAGATCAGTAGACAACAAACAATATATTGAATGTTGTTTTCAGATACAACAGCCTTGATATGTCCTAAAACCGACCAGTATTTTCAGTGATCAATGTCAGTTCATAAAGCAAAACAGAATAACATTGCACATATACTTGAAATAAACACTTATGAAAAAATTTCAATGAAACAAGATGTCATGAATGACCCTCTCCATAATTTTTGCAGCTAGATGAATGTAAGTCTAATACTGAATGAAGACACCAACACACTAGGCTTTTGAAGTAACCTTCAATAACAAAGGACACTCAGAGACAGAAGAAGAATCTCATGCTTTACAAGTTAAGCCTTTTGTGTCTATTTTATCTTGCCCTATGCTAACAACAAAACTAATTCATCTTTCCACCAACAAAGAAAAGCCAACGCCAACAGATCCTTGTAATCTCAAGGAATTATATACATCTGACATCTAATTGTGTATATTATTAACTAACATTCAGTAAAAAGGGGCAAAACTTTGGCCCCAGCAACACAAAGGGCAAGCACTAGTGGTAGGCTCCTCCTACAGGAATGCCCTCCTAAAGTAAAGACATGGAAGGCACTTAACCAATCAGAACTACATTTAATGTCTCCATTCACTCAAAAACAAGCTCATATCATTTTCTAAGCAAAACAACACACTTGACTGTTGCTAGTCGTCACTTGAGGCTTGAGTTGCAAAAAAAGAAAAGACCCTCAAATGATGAAGTTGCAATTGAAAATTCTCACATGACATCACCTGACCATGGAGCTCTTGTGGTTATAAATTAGAGAGGAATGCAAACAAAGAGGCTATCAACCTATTGTGCATATTGAAGAGTTTCTAAGGGCCCCAGTAAGGTAGGAGAAAGGGGAGAGAGCAAGCAAGTAGATCATCAAGATGGTGGTAGTGATGAAAGAGCAAGAACCGCGAAAGGGCCATGGACAGAGCAGGAGGACTTGCAACTGGTATGCTTTGTGAGCTTGTTCGGTGAACGTCGTTGGGATTTCATAGCAAAAGTCTCAGGTTTGAGGGGGGCGGGGACTAGCTAGGTAGACAAGATAAATTTCGCAATGATGTTGTCGAGAAAAATTACCGTCTAAATCCTGCATCTTCTTCTTCTTCAATGTTGCTTGCAGGCCTCAACAGGACGGGGAAGAGCTGCAGATTGCGCTGGGTTAACTATCTCCACCCCGGCCTCAAGCGTGGACGCATGACCCCTCAAGAAGAGGGCCTCGTCCTAGAGCTCCACTCGAAATGGGGAAACAGGTTTGCTCTATTCACGATCATCACTCCTATATTTCATCTCTAATATGCTCCATATTCTACTTTGAAACTGATGAACAACTAAAACGTTCTGAAAATGATCGTATGTAGGTGGTCTAGAATCGCTCGTAGGCTCCCAGGACGAACTGACAACGAAATCAAGAACTACTGGAGGACCCATATGAGAAAGATGGCGCAAGAGCGAAAGAGGAACTCATCACCGCCCCCATCAGCTTCATCTTCCTCGAGCTCTCTCTCCTCGCTTAGCGAACCCCCACCAGAAGCAGGGGTTGCAGGTAATGTCACACAAGGGACGCTACCGACCACAACGTTTGGGGAGAATGAAGGACTCAAGGTGTACCCCATGGATCAAATATGGAACGAGATCGACACATCAGAGTCAGTCAGTGGTCTGAGCTTTGAAGAGTACAACGATGAGACCTGCAATGTTTCATGTCCTCCACTGCCTTCTCCTATGTGGGATGAATCTCTTTGGAAGATGGATGGCCATGAAGAGTTCAACATGATTGCACCCATGGGTGACCTCCTGGTTTCTAACTATCATCATGGCAGAGAGTACTCTTAGGAATTATCGCCGAGCTTGTCTAATGACGTTGTTCATAACTGTGAAATGTTTAAAGATCAGAGACTATATTAGAGTTGAGCTCCTTCACTTGTGTAATTTTAGTGTGGTTATTAGTAGAAAGAGTGTGTGAAAGTTCCCTTTCATGTACTGCTCTTATGTAAGAGCAGTGCATAAATGAGAAGCTTTTAGGTAATCTAATTATGGTCAGTTTCTTATCATGTCTTCCATATAAATGAATTGTTGTGATGAAATATGTTGGTGGAGATTGATACATATATTTGAATGAAATCAACCAATCCTTGTGGTGTTTGCCTTCACAATTGTATCATATCACCATGCTTGGATGCATGCATGCAAGCATTTCACTTTGGCCCTTATTCTTTTTCACTTCTCCAAACACCCATCATTGACAAAGCCCTGAGAAAGTGGTGAAGGGGGCAGTGAAGAGAAGTAGTGGAATTGCTTTAAAGTTTAATACTTGTTTTCTTTTGTTTTTTTTTCCAGATGAGAGGATTGATGTCTCTCTTTGATTAGTGAGAAAGAAAGGGACAGGCAATAATTAATTTATGAAAATGGTAGGAAATCTTTTTGTGGCAGTGATAGAAAGAGAGAGGCTTACAGGACACTGGGACATGTAAGTGGTCTGCTCCAGGGGCCATGTATCCCCCCTGCCTGCTTGCTTTCTTTCTGATGGTGGCGGTCCAGCTTCTGATCTTTCTAGACTCTTGCAGCTTTTCTTGTGACTTAAAAGAGTTAGTGCTTTGCCACCACACACCCACGCACTTCTCTCCCCAGCCCAACCTACCCACCCACACACATGTATGCTAGTTATTTTTACTTAAGTGTATAGTGTGAGTGACTTCATAACTAAAAAAAACCTGCAGGCTAGTTATCTGCTCTTATTCACTTGTATGCAGCCAGCATTTCCCTTTGCAGTGAGCACATCATAGAAATTTTCTATTTTTGTGTCGAGCATGTGGGTTCACTCGTTTAGGCAGAAATTGAGGTTTGGTAGGGTGTAGCTGGGGGATGCATCTCAAAATAGCAGATAAGAAAATGAATTGCAGAAAATTTGTAGTGAAAAATAGGTCACAACTAGATGTCAGTTTGTTTGTGCAGCAACATAATCGATAATTCTAGCAATCACACAAAACAGATTAACTAACGTGTGCAACCAAACAGACCCTAATTGATCGAGGAAAAGATCAAGATAAGTCAGATAATATCACGTGAAAGTAAACTATGTTACATAACAATGATTGAGTTCTGATGGTCATAACATACTTTTACTTTGATCCAAGTTGAGAACAGACATTAGTCAGACATAGTTGTCAAATAACCATAAACGGAATTTCATTACAATAGTACTCCCATTTTAATCCTCGGGAAAAAATACTGACAGCAAATTCATATTACCCACTTTGGATTACAAGCAGAATATACAAGTAATAGTCTTTAACTCCTCACTGTTTCTATCAAAGTCTCTTGACCCTTCACTCCATTTCAGAGCCTCAAACTCACCAAAGCTACGCCATAATTTTGTATGAACTGGTCACAATCTTTTTTTTTTGAGAATGTAAATTTTATTTATCAAAACTGTAAGAAAGCCAAATCGGCAAACTACCCCTTACAATGTATCCTCACAGCCAAACTCAAGATCCTATTAGTCGACTAATCACAAGTTTAGTCGACTAATAGTAGTAGTCGACTAACCCCAATTACTAGTCGACTTGAAAAGTGTTCTGGAAGTAGCTTTGTTCTCTGTTTATGCTCCAGTCGACTATATCAGAATACCTAGTCGACTATACATTAATCTAGTCGACTAGATCAGAAAGCCTAGTCGACTAACTTGCACCAAGTCGACTAACCATAAAGTTAAGTCGACTAAGAAGTTGAGCTGGATGTATCCATCTTCTCTGTTGCCGCAGGAGTCGACTATACCAAAACATTAGTCGACTATATAAGATTGTAGTCGACTAGAACCACCCATTAGTCGACTAATTCTGCTGGCAACCCATTTTTCCTGATAGAATTCCAGATTCTCAAAACGCCACATTTGTATTTGGATCCAAAGCGAATACAATCCTATAGATGTGCAGTTTAATCTTGAATACAGTAGAAATCACCTCCTGAGCCTGGCCTTCAAAAATTTTCATATTGCGAGCATTCCAGATATGATAGACAGTACAAGCAAGGGCCACCTTTTTAGCTTTTGATTTTCCACTGGAACCCTTCGCCTCCTTCTTTATCCACTTAAGAGCACTAGAGATAGTTGACATCCCCGAGAGATACCTAGCCATTCTCTAATACATCTCCAAACCATAACAGAGAAGGAACATTGAAAGAATAGATGTTCTGCCGATTCCCTATTACCAACACAGAGTGCACACGATTCATCAACCTGAAGAAAGGTCAATCTATCTTTTGTAGGTAGCCTCTTCCGCACTGCAAGCCACAGAGTAAAAGCATGCTTTGGTGTGACATACGAATTCCAAACTGAGCTTGTCCAAGCTAGCCTGGGACCTTTATATCTGAAAAAGTCATATCCAAGCGATATGCACATCCGCTCACCTACCGCCCAAGAGGATAACCTCCTCTTTGCCGCCTCAACTGAACCTTCTACAAGACATATTTTATCTCGTATCGCAACTAGCCTCTTTAGCAATGGCGAGTCGTCCCTAATACATTTCCATTCCCAAGCAGAGACATCCCCTTTAAGGTATATATGATGCACCCAACGCACCCATAAAGTGTCCTTTTTCTTGTGAATGTTCCAAAAGGACTTTGCTAGCAGGGAATCATTCCAAGTTTTTAGATCTCGGAATCCTAATCCACCTTCCGATTTTGGCAAACACATGGATTTCCATGAAACCGGATGATGGCGCTTATGCCATAAGAAATTCCTGCACAGCCGAGTTATCCTCTCTATGATAGCACCTGGAACTGGAAAAATAGATAGCCAGAAGCAATCCACTCCTTGTAGCACTGATCTGATAAGCTCAGCTCTACCCGCAAAAGAAAGAGTGGAAGCCACCCATGAGTTGATATACATAGTTATTTTATCAACAAAAGGTGCAAAATGGTCCAACTGAAGCCTCTTAGCCGCCAACGGGACACCGAGATAACGGAAAGGCATCACACCAACAGGGATACCAGTCAACTGCCTCATTTGAACAAGTTCCTCTCCATATACTCCCGCCGTAAAGAGGCTAGACTTGAGCAAATTAGCACACAGTCCCGATTTCAAACCAAAATCCCTGAGGCTATCCATAATAATACTGACAGAAGGAATGTCCCCTCTCGCCATGAGCATGAGATCATCAGCAAATGCCAGGTGTGACAACCTAAGCTTTCCACACCTAGGGTGAAATTTGAACCCCAATCTGTTTGTACTCACCTTTAGACTCCTCGACAGATATTCAATGCATATAAGAAAAAGAAAAGGAGACAAAGGATCACCCTGTCGCAATCCTTTCTTTCCATTGAACATCCCCCACATCCCTCCATTCATGCCAATAGAATAAGATGGAGAAGTTACACATTGCATAATCCATCCATTAAATCTGTCTGGGAATCTAAGACCAGTCCTTACCTCAGCAAGGAATTCCCAAGAGACCGAATCATATGCTTTTCGGAGGTTCACTTTAATCAAGCATCTCGGGGATATCCTCTTCCTGTTATACTTTCGCAATAACTCTTGAACCAAATGAATATTTTCAATCATACTCCGACCCTCCACAAAAGCAGATTGCGAATTATCTATAATTCCTCCGAGCACAGGTCGCAGCCTCGCAGCCAGGATTTTAGAAATCACTTTATAGATCACATTACAACAGGCAATAGGCCTAAATTCACTCACAGCTTTAGCATGAGCAGATTTAGGCACTAAAGCAATCAAAGTGTGATTCATTTGCTTCAGAAGAGATCCTGATAAGAAAAATTTCTTAACAGCATCACAGAACTGAACACCAATAATATCCCATGCTGTCTTGAAGAAGAGTGCACTATATCCATCCGGACCCGGTGCCTTGTCATTCCCAATACCGAACAGTGCCTCCTTTATCTCCTCCGAGGTAACCTCCTTCAACAGATCACAAGCTTGATGGGATGAGATAACCTCCCCACAATGAAGCACCTGTGGGTCAACATGCTCTACCTGAGAACTAGTACCCAGAAGTCCCTCGAAGTATCGACTAAATTCCAATGCTACCTCCTCCGTCGACTCCGTCAATGAACCATCCTCCTTAGAAATAGCCGCCACATAACCCCTCCCCTTGTTTCTTTTCACAATACTGTGAAAGAACTTAGTGCATTTATCAGATTTAGAAACATAGGTGCATTTAGCCAGCTGGTAAAAGTAGTCCATCTCCGCCTTAGATAAGGCCAATGCATTTTTACGTAACTCCACAACCTTTTCCCGAAGTTCATAATTATCAATTTGAGTTTGGATCTGTACCTGAGCCAGTTTAAGGAGTAACCTAGCCCGTTCAGCTCGTGAAGCAATATGACCAAAATTCCTCTCATTGAGAAGTTTCAACGGGGCCTTCAATAGCTTTAGCTTGCGACAAAACTGAAATTGAAGAGAACCTACTATCTCAATATCCCAGGCAGCTCTAACAGTCTCCCGAAAGTCCTCATGACCCGCCAAGAAATTCCAGAATCGAAAAGGTCTATTTACCGTTCGGGGCCGCTCCAGCAAAGAGACTAGTCCAGGGGAATGGTCCGATAGACAACCAGAAGGTAAGAATTCCACATGGCAGTAGAAGGCCCTCTGATGCCAAAGTGGGTTGGCCATCACTCTATCCAACTTAGACCATACAGTACCATTGGTCCAAGTCAGGTGGCATCCCGTGAACTGTAAGTCAGACAGTCCTAACTCATCACAACACTCAGTAAAGTCCTTAATTTGGTATTGTGACACCTCCGCACCACACACTCTCTCCTCCTGTCTCAAGATATTGTTGAAATCCCCCATCAGAAGCCAAGGCTCAGACAGAGTATCACCCCACCTAATTAAGTTCTCCCATAGGCTTCTCCTAGTCCCAATGGAATGGAACCCATAAACAAAACTAACAATGAAAGTTACTGATGATACCTTACATACCACCCTGCAGTGAATAATCTGAGGGAGAATCTCCAGAGTATCCAGCTGAATCTTCAATGGATCCTACAGGATTAAGATTCTACCTCCACCATGAGAACCAAAGTTGTTGACCTGCTTCCAACCTTTAAACCTCCTTTGCATGAACACTTCCAGTCCAGACTCTGAAAGTTTAGTCTCTAATACTGCCATTAAACCAATCTCCCTCTTTTTTACCAGTGCCTCAACACCCTTTTGTTTCAGGGGTAGGTGAAACCCCCTGATATTCCAAAATGCCAGCCTCATTTGGAAGGTTGAAGGGATTTCTCCTTCGTTTTTCCTTTAGCTACTGAGGCGAAGCTGAGACCCTTTTCTGTCAGTTTCCGATTCTCCCTCACAACCGCCTGACGACTCTGTGTCACCTCCACAGTCTTATTTTCCTTGCCCCCTACTGTGATCTTCTCCCGAATCTGGACCGAAGATTCCTCCAAGGTCGCCCCCAAACCGTGTCTCTCATCCTGAGATACGAGCCTGTCATAAGCCCCCGAACTGGTCACAATCTTCATTATATGACAACATGAGAATTCTAAAACGCTTCACATCCTTCGCAATAATTGTATCTTGATTAGTTTCGTGGACGGACGTCTAATCCCTTCATCATCAATCCTCAACTGTTTCACGAGTGCAATTATGAACTACTTCACAAGGCTGAAGATAACATGCTAGTGCCTAATCCTTCAGAGCTTGATGTGAATGACTTTGTTGCATGATATAAAATGCAAATATCTTGCGTGACGAAAATGGTGGTCCAAATACTCAGTTACCTTGCATCTGCCCAAAAGAAGCAAGGGTTGGTGGTGGTCCTGTGGCCCTGCCATGTCTCTGTCTGAAATCATATACAAAAAGCAGGGCCTGCATAGTGGAGACATAAAAGAGAGTAAGAGAATGCAATCAAGGATCAAGAATGGCTTCCAAAAACACAGATTGAGCAAAATTAAATCAGCCAACACAATCCACAACAATCATTTTGCATTAAGAAAGGAAGGACCTACTATTTTTGGTGAGTATCCGAATTCCATATAATATCTGTGCTAGAGTGCCAGCAAGTTGATAACATCGAAACGTAAATAACAATGGTATCACATCACCCCTCTAATAAACAAGCTTAAAATTATTCTGACTGACCTATTAGGATCAAGAGTTTTGTGACAATGTATCGAGAGCAAGATTTATGTATTTTATATATCTAGAAGCTGCTTTTTCTTTCCTCTTGAGGAAGTCTATGATTCAAAAATGCAAAATATTTGTTCTGAAACGAGTCATGCATGACCAACGTGACTGTTGAGTAACATAATGCTATACTTCTGAATACTGGCATGCTTAACTGTCAAGGAATGATGGATGCATTCAAACTCATATAATACGTAACATTCCTTTATACAAAAGAAACAGCAGTCAAACTCACTGAAAGTGTTTCCATTAGTCTTAACAGAATTGGTGCCACATTATCCTTCTGTTTTAATTATAAAGTGGGTGGGAAAAATTCAGCATGTTCCACATATCTACACACTTGTGCTTGAGAAGTATGCGCACATATGCATCTACACCAATATTATATCTATAATCTTTTATGCATGTATGTATATCTTAAACGCATGCGCATCCAATTGTATATCCACTAATATTCATGTTCCTTGCAAAAAAAAATGATAATAATAAAAAAAAAATGCAGCTTCTTTTCAGAATGCTGATAATCCTGTTGGTGTCTCATTATATCAACCAAGTGGAAACATTAAAATTAAAGGACTGTTGCTCCTTTGGTTAGCTAATTAATCAACACGCGGACATCATCCACCTGGCCCTACCACACAAAGCCTAAAATCCAAAATTAGTGTCTAATCGCCTATACAATAGATTCTGTCAAAAGCAACTTTAGCAACGGAGATGTACTTCTTTTGTTCGTATTCGCGACATATGTAAAGTATAAGCATTAGGGTGAAAAGTTCACCCATTAAGCATAAGAGTGGCAAAAAGTTGGGAAGCCAAGGAAAAGAAGTTAACAAAGCAAAATGTCAACCAATCAAGGAAAAATATCAGCCAAGCGAATGGCAAACGAGGCAGCAGCAAATCTTAAAAAGCACAGGGCGAAAACAATTATGTGTGCGTGACAAAAGACTAGGATGATTTGGAGAAGTTCAAGACAACAATCATGTAAAACAGTTTGGAAGACAAGTCCACACATGCGTGCATCATATCAACGTTTAAAAGCCTTTAAAAGATTTAATGGGGGGACTAGGCTGGTCTGCAGGGTACATCCGATGAAACCAGTCGGCTGCTAGTTTCGAAGGTTGTGAGGTTCAAAGCCAGGAAAGTGATGCATTATTATCAAATCATTCTCATTCACAAAGCAACTGTTGGAAAGATCAGGAGAAATGTAGTCAACTACGGATGACAATTTAAATTTAGAAAAGTAATTCCTACAGCTCAGATCCTTGATTATCATGCATGAGAATTTTGAAGGCACACAAAATTTCAGATCTGATGTTTGTTGGAAAGAGAGAGGATATTGTCGAGGAAGTCGACAAGGATCGTCGAGGGATCGTCGAGGAAGTCGTCGACGAAAGACGAAGGAAGGACAGCAGCAAAACAGGTTAACAAGGAAGTCGTCGACGAAAGACGAAGGAAGGACAACAGCAAAACAGGTTAACAGCAGCAGCAGTAGGAGTTCGGTCAACCGGCCCGGTCGACCGCCCGCAGTAGCAGAAGCTCGGGCGACCGGTCCGGTTGACCGGCATGCACAACATGCACAAAGGCATGAGCGGTCGACCGCCCGGTCGACCGCAGGAGGAGCTCGGTTGACCGCCGGTCGACCGACTGAAGTGACCCAACTCTCGGTTGGGAACGGTCGACCGGCCCGGTCGACCGGCGTATGGCGTCAGTCGACCGCCCGGTCGACCGACAGTCGGGTTGCGGGCTGTTTTGCTGATTTAAAAATCTGTTGTATTTAAACGGGATTTCTAGGGTTTTGTTGTACTAAGAAAAGTAGTACCTTTCTTGATACCCAGAGGTGTTGCATCCATTGTAATTGATTTTCTAAATCAACAGAATCTCTCTTTCATTGCCCCGAGGACGTAGGCAACAAGGCCGAACCTCGTTAATCGTTGTTTTCGTGTGTTTTTCTCTGAGCGTGTGATTTGTGCTGTTTTTGGGAGATTGTTCTTTGTGCTTTGGAGATTCAGGGATTCCTCTTCTGGTTGTTGTCGGAGCACAACAAGTGGTATCAGAGCTTCTCAGGTTTCGCTTGGGATTTTTTCTGGAGATTCGGAGGGCTTCGGGATCTGATTCGGTAGAGATCGTGTGTCGATCTCAGATCAGAGGTAGTCGTGTTCGTGGGATCGTGTGTCGATCTCAGAAGGACGCAAGGAGTGCTCAAGGAATCTTTGGTGGAGTAGATCCGGTGAGAAACTCAATCTAGGGTTTCGGGAAGAAGGTAAAAAAATTTGATTTTTATCGAAGTTGTGATCTATTTCCAGTTGGTTTTTTCCGCATAGATAGAGGATCAAGTAATCTAGATGGTAGAAGAAAGTACTTCGGTTAAGACCATGAATCCTCATCCGAGGATTGACGTGGTGAAGTTTAATGGCACAAATAATTTCAGGATGTGGAGATGTGAGGTTATGAATGCCCTGAATGCATCGAACCTCGAGGATACTCTCCTTCTGGAGAAGAAGAGAAGCACGACCACTGATGAAGAGTGGGAGAAGATGAACAGGTCTGCGTGTGGGTTGATTCGTTCATGTTTAACACAAGACATAAAATATCTTGCGTTACATGAGACATCGGCGAAGCATTTGTGGGAGACCCTTGAGAAGAAATATCTGACCAAGAGTATCGAATCTAGATTGCAGCTTAAGAGTAAGCTGTACCGGTTTCAGATGAAGAAGGGGAGCTCCGTGAATGAACACATCAACCGCTACACGAAGCTTCTTACAGATTTGGTGAACGTGGATGTCAAGATAGATGAGGAAGACAAGGCGATAATCCTCTTGAACTCACTCCCGGTGGAGGAGTATGAGACATTCACTCTAACCTTTATCAATGGTAGACAGACTCTGGACTATCATGAGGTGTTTTCTACACTGACAAGTTATGAGACGAGGAGAAAGGAGAGACACCCTTCTCAGTCAAGCTCATCAGCGGAAGCACTGGCAGTAAGAGGCAGGGGTTCATCAAGGAAGGGCAAGGAGGAAAGAGGAAGATCAAAGTCCAGTCCAGGGTTTAGGGATCTTAAAAGGAATCAGTGTGCCTTCTGCAGAGAGATAGGGCACTGGAAAGTGGACTGTCCGAAGTTCAAAGGGAAGAAGAAGGAATCGAAATCTGAGGCAAATCTCGCAAAGGTGGTTAACACTCAGAGCAGTAAATCACAGACAGATGGATCAGACTCAGATTCGTCGGTGCTCTCATTCTCAGTTACAACTCCCATCGTAGGCTACTCAGGTGAAAATGAGTGGAGCATGGATACATGTGCTACATACCATGTATGCCCCAATCGGGACTGGTTTACAAGCTTTGAGAAGCTGGAAGGATGTTCAGTCGTTATGGGCGACGATCATCCATGCATCATGGAGGGTGTTGGTACAATCCAAATCAGAATGTTTGATGGGATGGAGGGGGAGCTGAAGGAAGTGAGGTATGTACCTCAGTTGAAGAGAAACCTGATTTTCGTTGGAGCTTTGGAGTCATTGGGCCTTGTGGTGTCGATTAAGGAAGGAGTCCTTAGAATGACAAAAGGTTCGATGGTGGTGTTGAAGGCCGATCGCCGGAACAACCTATACTACTTGAAGGGTAGTACGGTGACAGGGCAAATGGCGGCTTCTACCAGTTCAGAGGAAGATTCAACCAGGCTGTGGCACATGAGGCTGGGACATGCAGGAGAGAAGTCATTGCAAGTTCTTTCGAGGCAAGGGTTATTGAAGGGTGCCGAAACCTGCAAGATGGAATTCTGTGAACACTGCATCATCGGCAAGAAGACCAAGGTAAAGTTCGGCACAGCATCACATTGCACCGAGGGGATTCTTGACTATGTTCACACAGATGTCTTGGGACCTACCAAGACTGCATCAATTGGAGGTAACTATTACTTTGTGTCGTTTATTGATGATTATTCTAGGCGGTGCTGGGTATATACCATGCGACACAAAGGGGAAGTCCTAGAATTGTTCATGAAGTGGAAGAAAAACTTGGAGAAAAGCACGGGAAGGAAGGTCAAGGTCCTCCGTTCAGATAATGGAGGAGAGTACAAATCGGATCCTTTCCTAAAGCTATGTCTTATGAGGGCATAGAAAGATACTTCACTGTACGAGAGACACCGCAACAGAATGGGGTAGCAGAGAGGATGAACAGGACTTTGCTAGAGAAGGTCCGGTGTATGTTGTCCAATGCCGGTTTGTCAAAGAAGTTTTAGGCTGAGGCATTGGCGTATGCATGCTACCTTGTGAATAGGTTGTCGTCGTCTGCGATAGGGGGGAAGACTCCTCTTGAAGGTTGGTCGGGAAAAGCAGCTGTTTAGACGAAGAAGGTGTACTTATTATGTGTATAAGAATGTATTTTATGTACCCTTTCTTGTCTCCGCTATAGTATAGGACTATACCGAGTCGAATCTCAGGGAGAGCTCGCGATGGAAGCTTTAACGTGTGGTAGTGAAGTGAACAAACGAGTATTCTTCTCTTGCTTATAAACTTAGTGAAGCAAATGAAAAAAAAGAAACTAAAAGAAGATGGATATGTTCATGGTGGAAAAGTCGTGGGAAAAGAAATCAAGAAGTGGATGTTGTGTTCACAAGAAAAGGAAAGAAAACTTAAAGAAGCCTGAATGAAAGAACACCATGACTAGCTTACCTTGCTAGCTTGCCAAGACTTACTAGACTTCTTGATAGCGAATGCGTGCCTAATGTTGTCACTCCATTGGCGTAGGGTTCGTCTAGCGTGTTGACCTAATTGCTTTCTCACTTGGAAGACGGTGGTTTAACCATCGGAGAAGAGAAGATCATACACTTGCAAGATGAAGTAGAGCAATCACACTTGAGTTAGTTAAGATGGCAAATCTAGTGGTAAACTAGTACATGGAGAAAGAATTAGCTAGAACAAGCCATAAGAAAGGTAAAACAAAGCATGGAAGTAAATTGCAAGTAATTAAAGCAAGAAATAAAGCAAGTAAACTAGAATCAAGCTCAAGTAGAGAAGTAGAGAATGGATCAATCCTTGTATAGCTCCAAGTGTCACTTCTTGATGATACAAGCTCTCTCTCTCTTACAACTCTCTCTTGCAATGAAATCTAGAGAGGAGAAGATCATAGAGAGCTAAAAAATCCTAAACAAAACCTAGCAAAATTACAAACTATTCACTAATCTCTCTCTCTTCTCTGATCAGTTTTTGCTCGCAGGTGAAGGTGGACTATTTATAGCACCCAGGTGAAGGATCCAGAAGCAAGGTTGTTGGCGCAAAATCCGAGGTCATAACGACCTAGATTTGTCGCGGATTGCCGCGGATCTGCCGCCAGATCTGGGCCGTTGGCTCGGATCTTTCTGTTGGGATCAGTTTGTTAGGTGGTTATCCACGTGGCATATCTAGAATCTTCGTTTGTTGGGCGGATCTTTCTGGATCTGGATTTGAATTTGGCTTTATCCTTTAAGCTTGGATTAATCACTTAATTAGTGTTAATTAAGTGATTATTTGGAAATCTCTCCATTAAGTGTGTACCTGCAAATATGTAGAGAAGAGGAGTAAAAATCACATATTTATTTGTAATATGCATGGGGATTATGATGTAAAATATGCAATATTGTGTACTAATCACACCCCCACACTTATTCTTTTGCTCGTCCCGAGTAAAACAAAGAAAAAGAAAATCTATACTACCAATTTATTGCACCACTTTCGCAGGTGACGCGATTGCACTGAGCATGTGCAACAAGCCGTTAAACCTCTAGGTTACCCTAGAGGAGGAGTGTTGTCTCCTGAGGGTTTTCAGCGGATTACACCCACAAAATCCATAAAGAAAGAAGACAAATGTTAGTATTTGAAAACGCATTTTGAATAAGAGACATGTTTACGAACTATTTTCGCAAAAATATAAGTGATCCTAGGTCATAAGTCCACCTATAATTATTCTTCCTTAAACTTAGTATCCATGCAAGATCTTGTCTTCAATTAAGGTAAGAATTCAAAATTGGATTGAATATTTTATCTTTCATAAAACCTAGATAGTATGCACACCGTGACAGTGAAGATTTCTGGGATTTCAACTCTAACCATAAAGCCATTTATTTATATATATATATTTCCTTTTTTTTTTATTCTTCCCTTAGTTTAGGCTTTCTAGTTCACCCTTGTAACGAGCCTATAACCGATGACTCCCAAACCAGATGGTTTTAGGGCACCAGATGAGAAAACATCCCTCGGGTTTAAGGTCTCGAGTGAAAAAGGCCACGAAACTAAAGGGGATTATTTATATGATCACCGTTAGGCGTGAATAATCATGCTTCTTGAGGCACAATTATCCAGCTTAATAAGTGAGATCACCGTTAGGCGTGAGTAACCATGCTTCTTGAGGCATAGTTATCCAGCTTAATAAGTGATCATTTATTTATAATTTCTTTTTTTTTCTTTTTTTTTTTATGGCATTTGGTCTTTGTTTCCATCCCAAGAAATGTGTAAGTGTAAAGTGCATATTATCTAAGGCAAAAATTCAAGATAAGAATATCTCACCAATTTTACTTACTTAGTCTATAATTTCAAACAAGATCTATTACTTCAACTAGATTTAAGATGTCATAATTAAGGCTTTCTTAATTCTCTAAGATACATCTTAATTTTCTTAAAAATAGAACAAAACTTTGTCTCTTATTTCAAAAAGTTTTTATTTTTTTATTATTTTTTTTATTTTTTTATTTTTTATTTTTATTATTATTTATTAAAAGAAGTGTAAAAGAAAGAAAATCTAAAACTCTAAGTTAGTAAACCCTCATTTTGTTTAGACGAAGAAGGTGTACTTATTATGTGTATAAGAATGTATTTTATGTACCCTTTCTTGTCTCCGCTATAGTATAGGACTATACCGAGTCGAATCTCAGGGAGAGCTCGCGATGGAAGCTTTAACGTGTGGTAGTGAAGTGAACAAACGAGTATTCTTCTCTTGCTTATAAACTTAGTGAAGCAAATGAAAAAAAAGAAACTAAAAGAAGATGGATATGTTCATGGTGGAAAAGTCGTGGGAAAAGAAATCAAGAAGTGGATGTTGTGTTCACAAGAAAAGGAAAGAAAACTTAAAGAAGCTTGAATGAAAGAACACCATGACTAGCTTACCTTGCTAGCTTGCCAAGACTTACTAGACTTCTTGATAGCGAATGCGTGCCTAATGTTGTCACTCCATTGGCGTAGGGTTCGTCTAGCGTGTTGACCTAATTGCTTTCTCACTTGGAAGACGGTGGTTTAACCATCGGAGAAGAGAAGATCATACACTTGCAAGATGAAGTAGAGCAATCACACTTGAGTTAGTTAAGATGGCAAATCTAGTGGTAAACTAGTACATGGAGAAAGAATTAGCTAGAACAAGCCATAAGAAAGGTAAAACAAAGCATGGAAGTAAATTGCAAGTAATTAAAGCAAGAAATAAAGCAAGTAAACTAGAATCAAGCTCAAGTAGAGAAGTAGAGAATGGATCAATCCTTGTATAGCTCCAAGTGTCACTTCTTGATGATACAAGCTCTCTCTCTCTTACAACTCTCTCTTGCAATGAAATCTAGGGAGGAGAAGATCATAGAGAGCTAAAAAATCCTAAACAAAACCTAGCAAAATTACAAACTATTCACTAATCTCTCTCTCTTCTCTGATCAGTTTTTGCTCGCAGGTGAAGGTGGACTATTTATAGCACCCAGGTGAAGGATCCAGAAGCAAGGTTGTTGGCGCAAAATCCGAGGTCATAACGACCTAGATTTGCCGCGGATTGCCGCGGATCTGCCGCCAGATCTGGGCCGTTGGCTCGGATCTTTCTGTTGGGATCAGTTTGTTAGGTGGTTATCCACGTGGCATATCTAGAATCTTCGTTTGTTGGGCGGATCTTTCTGGATCTGGATTTGAATTTGGCTTTATCCTTTAAGCTTGGATTAATCACTTAATTAGTGTTAATTAAGTGATTATTTGGAAATCTCTCCATTAAGTGTGTACCTGCAAATATGTAGAGAAGAGGAGTAAAAATCACATATTTATTTGTAATATGCATGGGGATTATGATGTAAAATATGCAATATTGTGTACTAATCACACCCCCACACTTATTCTTTTGCTCGTCCCGAGCAAAACAAAGAAAAAGAAAATCTATACTACCAATTTATTGCACCACTTTCGCAGGTGACGCGATTGCACTGAGCATGTGCAACAAGCCGTTAAACCTCTAGGTTACCCTAGAGGAGGAGTGTTGTCTCCTGAGGGTTTTCAGCGGATTACACCCACAAAATCCATAAAGAAAGAAGACAAATGTTAGTATTTTGAAAACGCATTTGAATAAGAGACATGTTTACGAACTATTTTCGCAAAAATATAAGTGATCCTAGGTCATAAGTCCACCTATAATTATTCTTCCTTAAACTTAGTATCCATGCAAGATCTTGTCTTCAATTAAGGTAAGAATTCAAAATTGGATTGAATATTTTATCTTTCATAAAACCTAGATAGTATGCACACCGTGACAGTGAAGATTTCTGGGATTTCAACTCTAACCATAAAGCCATTTATTTATATATATTTATATTTCCTTTTTTTTTTATTCTTCCCTTAGTTTAGGCTTTCTAGTTCACCCTTGTAACGAGCCTATAACCGATGACTCCCAAACCAGATGGTTTTAGGGCACCAGATGAGAAAACATCCCTCGGGTTTAAGGTCTCGAGTGAAAAAGGCCACGAAACTAAAGGGGATTATTTATATGATCACCGTTAGGCGTGAATAATCATGCTTCTTGAGGCACAATTATCCAGCTTAATAAGTGAGATCACCGTTAGGCGTGAGTAACCATGCTTCTTGAGGCATAGTTATCCAGCTTAATAAGTGATCATTTATTTATAATTTCTTTTTTTTTTTTTTTTTTTTTTATGGCATTTTGGTCTTTGTTTCCATCCCAAGAAATGTGTAAGTGTAAAGTGCATATTATCTAAGGCAAAAATTCAAGATAAGAATATCTCACCAATTTTACTTACTTAGTCTATAATTTCAAACAAGATCTATTACTTCAACTAGATTTAAGATGTCATAATTAAGGCTTTCTTAATTCTCTAAGATACATCTTAATTTTCTTAAAAATAGAACAAAACTTTGTCTCTTATTTCAAAAAGTTTTTATTTTTATTATTTTTTTTATTTTTTTATTTTTTATTTTTATTATTATTTATTAAAAGAAGTGTAAAAGAAAGAAAATCTAAAAACTCTAAGTTAGTAAACCCTCCCCCACACTTATTTCATGCATTGTCCTCAATGCATCATGATATATGTATGCATGAAACAAAAATGAAGAGGGAAGGAAAAAATTACCTTAAGGTGGTGGTTCCGGTGGTGGTCTGATTGGTCCACGAAACATGGTCCAATCATCTTTTCTTTGGGTTTTCAGGAACCCACCAAAAATAGCGAAAATATGACCCACAAGAATGATGTGTGCATGAAGGCTCTTTATTATGTACATGACCCCATCTAATTTTAAGATTTTCCTAATAATTTCAGAGTCAAATTTATCAAGATCCTTGTCCAAAAATGGTGCATGAAATGATATAACAGTTGACTTGGACTCTGGAAGGAATACCGACTCAGGATTATGATTTAAATCAAGTGATGGTTCAGGAGTCGAAGTGAGGTCAGAAATTTGGTCCAAGTCAAGAAATGGAAACTCAAGTCCACATGTGTTGTCCAACAATGGAATGTGACCTACTATGGGTGATATCTCTTTACTTCCAATTTTAAGAAATTCAAGCTCATCACCGTACAATTCTTCAAAACTTAAGTCAACATCTTCCTTAATAATTGTACAATCAGTTTCAGAAGTAAAGAGATCGAGAAAATCAAGGTCACATTTCTCATTGAGTTCAATTCCACAAGATGGAGAACTTGCCAAAATGTCAATAGAATCTTCAAAAGTGTAAAATTGGGCAAGTTCGACATGATCCTCACAGATGGGTGATTCAACTTCATTGTGAATTGGGACTGGATTCAATGTCGGCTCCGGAAAAGGATTGAAGTGAGGTAAAGATACCAGAGTCATTATGGAATCAGGAAGAAGAATTGAATCACTGAGTTTGGGTTCAAGATCACATTCCTCATGTAGTTCAATAAAATGTGGAGAACTTGCCAATTTATCAATGGAATTTTCAGAAGTGTAGAATTGGTCAAGTTCAATGTGATCATCAAAAAAGATTGGTGATTCAATTTCACAATGGATAGGAAATGGATCCAATTCCGACTTAGGAAATGGATTGAAATCAGGTAAGGTTATGGAAGTCATGATTGAATCAGGAAGTAGATTGGAATCATCAAATGAAAGTTCAGGATCAAATTCATGTTCCAGTTCAATTTCAGAAAAAGGAAAACTTGCCAAATTGTCAATTGGATCAGAAGTGTGGACAAGTTCATTTTTAGGAAATGAGAAACTTGCCAAAATGTCAACGGGATTTGAATTTTGGACAAGTTCAAGTTTAGGAAATGAAAAACTTGCCAATGTATCAATTGGATCTGAAGTTTGGACAAGTTCAGGTGAGTGTGCTGAAATTGAATCTGGATTTCCAAGATGACAAGAGTCTTGAGTCATATCAATAGAGTGTGGTATAACTGGATTAGTCAAATGTTGATAGGATAGAGTTTCCTCTTTCCTAAGAAGGTTATCCAATTGTTCTTTCACACTATTGATAGACTTGGCATGTGATTTTTGATATTGTAACATAGACTCTTGCAAGATGTCTATACTCTTTTCTAGAATTGATGTATCTTCAAATGATTGTTCTAGAATGGGAGTATAGGAATCTTGACTTTGGAAAGTTTGTGAATAGTGTGAGTCAAAAATGTGTGGTGATGGAAGAGTGGACTCACACAAGAAATCTTTACTCGTTTCCATGACAAATGGTTGTTCATTAGGAAATGGTGGAACTGAGTAAGACTCTTGAAAATACTGTGGAACTGGAGAGGGAAATGATTCTGGAAGTGTTTGCTCAGCTCTCTATAAATTAGCTTCTAAACTCCTTAATAAGTCAGATTTGTCTTCAAATGGAGGCTCAGAAAAAGGAGTGTATGACATGGACTCGGGAAATGAATATTGTGGACAAGGTGAATATGATGGACAAGGATTTTGAAAATTTGACTCGGGGTAAGTGAATCCCCAATGACTCGATGAAGAGTTGAAATTATTTTGGACATTATAATCATTAGATGGGGTGTATGGGTCGTATTGATTCGGATAAGGCCAACCCGGTGTATGTGGTTGGTGCATATTATAAAACACCGGGTTGGAATTATCCGAATAAGGAGATGGTGTGAAATATGGATTATTATTGAAAGAATTTTTGAAGGCCATATCACACAATCACAAACAAAAACAAACAAACAAAAGAAAAAATTTCTAACCTAAGTTAGGGTAGACTTAGACCTAGACGACTCCTAACAAATAGACTGTCCACGGGAGGTTTAGTGCAGACTCTAACCACAAGCTAATCAGCCAGGGAAGGGTAAGGTTGGTGGGAGGTTTTCCGTCCGGAGACGTTCCTTAATTAAGTAACCAGCAACCTTCGGGCTTTCGGCCCTCAACCCCTTTCCTAGACACCGATTTTACAAGAGTTAAATTCCAACACTTTTCCCCCTTAGGATAATCTCCTAATTGAGTCCGAGATGTCCCTAGGGCCAACGTCTATTTTTTTATTAAATTAGGCTTGGGTTAGTGAGTGCTTGGGTTTGTGGTTTTCGGGCTAAGGAAAGGGTAATGACCTCCCCCACCTTATCTTATTTACGGGTTATGCCCTTAAAATTGAATTGTGCAAGTGTACAAGAAATATAGCTAGGATACACTTAAAGCATGAAAATCAAGCAAGGAGTTTGTCCTAGTCTAAATGCAATGCAAACACGTACCTTGCCTCAAGCACTCTTCAACAGTAAAAGTAAAGAATTGAAGAGACACGTGCCTAAGATGCAAGTGTCTAAACAATTTTTAGCAATTTCAATCAACTTTTTACTGTTTTTTAATTAAGCAGGAGTAGGATGCAGAATACAGGAAATAAAGTATAGAAACAGATGTATTTTACAGAACCAGAGGCCCTGCAGAAAATTGGTGAGTAGTGAACTCCTTATTGCCGCGTTCCCACGGCAAATTGCCGTGGATCCGCGGCAATTTGGAGGGATCCTGGGCTCTGCTTTCTTGAGCAGAGGCCCAGGTCCACTTGTATGTTACTGCAATGAATATTTTCCTGTTTTCTTCTCCTGTAACCTGCAACAGAGAAGAAGAATCGTTTAGTACTTCACTTTAAACAAAAAAATACGTTGCTCTCCCCGGCAACGGCGCCATTTGTTTAGACGAAGAAGGTGTACTTATTATGTGTATAAGAATGTATTTTATGTACCCTTTCTTGTCTCCGCTATAGTATAGGACTATACCGAGTCGAATCTCAGGGAGAGCTCGCGATGGAAGCTTTAACGTGTGGTAGTGAAGTGAACAAACGAGTATTCTTCTCTTGCTTATAAACTTAGTGAAGCAAATGAAAAAAAAGAAACTAAAAGAAGATGGATATGTTCATGGTGGAAAAGTCGTGGGAAAAGAAATCAAGAAGTGGATGTTGTGTTCACAAGAAAAGGAAAGAAAACTTAAGAAGCTTGAATGAAAGAACACCATGACTAGCTTACCTTGCTAGCTTGCCAAGACTTACTAGACTTCTTGATAGCGAATGCGTGCCTAATGTTGTCACTCCATTGGCGTAGGGTTCGTCTAGCGTGTTGACCTAATTGCTTTCTCACTTGGAAGACGGTGGTTTAACCATCGGAGAAGAGAAGATCATACACTTGCAAGATGAAGTAGAGCAATCACACTTGAGTTAGTTAAGATGGCAAATCTAGTGGTAAACTAGTACATGGAGAAAGAATTAGCTAGAACAAGCCATAAGAAAGGTAAAACAAAGCATGAAAGTAAATTGCAAGTAATTAAAGCAAGAAATAAAGCAAGTAAACTAGAATCAAGCTCAAGTAGAGAAGTAGAGAATGGATCAATCCTTGTATAGCTCCAAGTGTCACTTCTTGATGATACAAGCTCTCTCTCTCTTACAACTCTCTTGCAATGAAATCTAGGGAGGAGAAGATCATAGAGAGCTAAAAAATCCTAAACAAAACCTAGCAAAATTACAAACTATTCACTAATCTCTCTCTCTTCTCTGATCAGTTTTTGCTCGCAGGTGAAGGTGGACTATTTATAGCACCCAGGTGAAGGATCCAGAAGCAAGGTTGTTGGCGCAAAATCCGAGGTCATAACGACCTAGATTTGCCGCGGATTGCCGCGGATCTGCCGCCAGATCTGGGCCGTTGGCTCGGATCTTTCTGTTGGGATCAGTTTGTTAGGTGGTTATCCACGTGGCATATCTAGAATCTTCGTTTGTTGGGCGGATCTTTCTGGATCTGGATTTGAATTTGGCTTTATCCTTTAAGCTTGGATTAATCACTTAATTAGTGTTAATTAAGTGATTATTTGGAAATCTCTCCATTAAGTGTGTACCTGCAAATATGTAGAGAAGAGGAGTAAAAATCACATATTTATTTGTAATATGCATGGGGATTATGATGTAAAATATGCAATATTGTGTACTAATCAGCAGCTGCTGACTATGATTTGCTACGGGTGTTCGGATGTCCAGCCTACTATCATGTCAAAGATGATAAGTTAGACCCAAGGGCAAAGAAAGGTGTGTTCGTCGGTTTCAAGCGAGGAATCAAAGGGTTCAAGATTTGGGATCCAACGGACATGAAGTTTCTTCTCAGCAGGGATGTCACTTTTGATGAGGCTTCCATGATGAAGCCTAAGGTCTCTCAGCAGGTGGAGACTAGCAAGACCAAGGAGCTATCGCAGCAGGTGGAGATTAATGCAAATCCACCATCTCTAGAGGATTCAGCATCGGTGAGGATCATTCCCAGGGTGACACAGGGCAGTGATCAAGCAGTTGTAAAAGATGCTGAAGATGTTGAAGAGGGTCAAGAACAGGTCATGGGTAATGTTCCTGACTCTACTGCAGTTGAAAGACCAAGGAGGAACACTAGGAGACCAGGTTGGCTCACTACAGATATGGTCGTGGCGTATGCACTTCCTGTCGTTGAGGAGGCTATTCCGTCCACCTTCAGAGAAGCTAAGATCAGTTCGAAATCGAAGATGTGAAAAGAAGCCATGAATGAAGAGATGAAGTCTCTCTACAAGAACGATACTTGGGAACTCACTAGGTTGCCCAAAGAGAAGAAGGTTATAGGCTGTAAGTGGGTGTATGCTAAGAAGCAGGGATCTCTCCAAGAAGATTCGGTGCGCTACAAGGCCAGGTTGGTAGCTAAAGGCTATGCTCAGAGGGAAGGAATTGACTATAATGAGGTATTCTCTCCTGTTGTTAAACATTCGTCAATTCGTATTTTATTGGCTTTGGTGGCGCGCAGTATGAGTTGGACCTTGACCAACTCGATGTGAAGACCGCCTTTCTCCACGGCGATCTAGAGGAGGAGATCTACATGACTCAGCCAACAGGGTTCAAGACTACAGGAAAGGAAGAAATGGTATGTAAGCTGAAGAAGTCGCTGTATGGACTAAAGCAGTCTCCTAGACAGTGGTACAAGCGGTTCGACAGCTTCATCAGAGGGAAGAAGTACACACGAAACCACTATGACCATGTGTGTACTACTACAAACTACCGACAGGGGAATATATCTATCTACTTCTGTATGTAGATGATATGTTGATTGCTTCGAGGTCGAGATCTGCTATTGATGCACTGAAGAGGGATCTATCTTCAGAGTTTGAGATGAAGGACCTTGGTGAAGCTAGGAAGGTGTTAGGTATGGAGATCACTAGAGACCGAAGAGTTGGCAGGGTGAGCTTGACTCAGAAGGGGTATTTGGAGAAGGTACTACAGAGGTTCAATATCGGCAAGGATACGAAGTCTATAAGTACACCTATGGCTCCTCATTTCAAGTTGTCTGCTAAGATGTCTCCGAAGAGTGTTAAAGAACGTGAGTATATGACTCACGTCCCATATGCCAATGCAGTCGGTAGCCTAATGTACGCTATGGTGTATACGAGACCAGATCTATCACAAGCTGTCTCCATGGTAAGCAGATATATGCATGATCCGGGACATGGTCATTGGGAGGCAGTGAAGTGGATCTTGAGGTACATCAAAGGAACAATTGATGTAAGTCTGGTATTTGAGAAGGACTCCACGGGAAAGCAAGATTGCATAGGATATGTTGATTCAGACTATGCAGGTGACCTTGACAAGCGCCGGTCTACAACAGGGTATGTCTTCACATTCTCTCAAGCGCCGGTGAGTTGGCGCTCCACACTGCAGTCTACCGTCGCATTGTCAACCACAGAGGCCGAGTATATGGCTATGACGGAGGCTATGAAGGAGGCAATCTGGCTTCAAGGCTTGCTTGATGACTTGGGCGTGGAACAGGATCTGCTGAAGATTAACTGTGACAGTATGAGCTCCATTTACTTGGCCAAGAACCAGGTCTATCATGCACGGACAAAGCACATCGACGTCAGGTACCATTTCGTTCGGGAGATTCTAGAAGAGGGTGATATCGAACTGTTGAAGATTCACACATCGGAGAATCCCGCCGACATGCTTACTAAGGTGGTGTCTGGAGTCAAGTTTGCACATTGCAAAGCTTTGCTCCATGTCCTTCAGGTAGCTTGAGCTTGCTGAAGCTCATTTGGATGAACTACGGATGGCTTGATCCCTTGGGCAGGGTACGTAGGCAACCACATTGGTGCAACCACTCTCGATTCGATGGACAGTTCGACTCAGATTTGGAAGAATTTTCACCGAGGTGGAGAATTATTATTGAAAGAGAGAGGATATTGTCAAGGAAGTCGACAAGGATCGTCGAGGAAGTCGTCGACGAAAGACGAAGGAAGGACAGCAGCAAAACAGGTTAACAAGGAATTCCTCGACGAAAGACGAAGAAAGGACAATAGCAAAACAGGTTAACAGCAGCGGCAGCAGGAGTTCGGTCGACCGGCCCGGTCGACCGCCCGCAGTAGCAGGAGCTCGGTCGACCGGTCCGGTCGACCGGCGTGCACAACATGCACAAAGGCATGAGCGGTCGACGCCCGGTCGACCGCAGGAGGAGCTCGGTCGACCGCCGGTCGACCGACTGAAGTGACCCAACTCTCGGTTGGGAACGGTCGACCGGCCCGGTCGACCGGCGTATGGGGTCGGTCGACCGCCCGGTCGACCGACAGTCGGGTTGCGGGCTGTTTTGCTGATTTAGAAATCTGTTGTATTTAAATGGGATTTCTAGGGTTTTGTTGTACCAAGAAAAGTAGTAGCTCTTTTGATACTCAGAGGTGTTGCATCCATTGTAATTGATTTTCTAAATCAATAGAATCTCTCTTTCATTGCCCCGAGGACGTAGGCAACAAGGCCGAACCTCGTTAATCGTTGTTTTCGTGTGTTTTTCTCTGAGTGTGTGATTTGTGCTGTTTTTGGGAGATTGTTCTTTGTGCTTTGGAGATTCAGGGATTCCTCTTCTGGTTGTTGTCGGAGCACAACAATGTTTACCTGCACAATCGATGATTCTCAATCAAGAAATGTCAAAAGTTATGTTGCACAGTTCATGGACATAAGACATGGACATGACACAACCACGTGGATAGGCGAGACTTTAGAAAACCTTGGATGCAAATATGTCTAGACAAGATAATAAAAATTGTGTGTGCGTAGAGAGAGAAACTTGTGTCATTCCGGAGGGATTTGAGCGTGAATCCTTCCCGCTCAAATACAACCCTCCGACATAACATTCGAATACAAGATTCACTTTGTTGAAGTTGATCTATATTATTTCAAGTATCTATAAACCAAAAATCAAGTATTTTGAATATTTTTTGCTTATCCACCAAGTAGTGTAAAATGGACGGCCGAAAGTAATGAGTTGGGTTGATCTATGTTTTTAGACATACAAATTCTCGATTCGGCTATTTGATCATGATCTAAACATTTAAAATCCCTATAAACCAATTTTTTATTAGATTTCAAATGTTTTACACCGTTAAACTAACCAACTCACTATTTAGGCTGTCCATTTTTTCCTATTTGATGGATGTGCAAAAAGTATTTAAAATACTTGATTTTGATTTATAAATGCTTGAAATAATATAGATCAATTCGAATGTCAGAGAGTTGTATTTGAGTTGGAAGGATTCGAACACGAATCCTTTCAGAATGACACAAGTCTATCTATATATACATGAATACTTAGAATAAGATACGGTATAACATCAAGCTTCATACAACAAATCATAACCTGTTTGGTTAAGGATGGAAGTGAGGAACTGAGGAAGTAGTAATAATTCTCTTTGAAACTTGGGAATTGGTT
>JAVJIF010006358.1:0-196828 GCA_038442645.1 Agave tequilana
CCTCCTAACTCTTAGTCAAACCAATCTTTCTTGTTTATTTAGGTAAAAATAAAGATTCTTAATAAGGTTCCCTTAATTCTTACAACCTTTTGGTATTTTTATAAAGAGTATGAATTTTTTTTCAATCTGGAGATTTTTTTTCGATAAAAAGAAACAGAATAAAAGGAAAAAGAAAAGTGTTAGCACCCCCCCTTATCTAATGCATTATCCTCAATGAATGTGTATGTAAATGCGAATGCAATAAATAGGGTGAAGAAATGATGTCACCGTTTACGTTAACTCGAGCCGGCCAAGGATGAATAGGCAAAAGAAATGTCCAAAAAATGGAGAAGGGGTAAGCATATAAACAATAAGATTTTTTTTTGGTTAGGTGTATGATGGGGCAAAAAGAGTCAGCACACTATCATCCGGAGTCATAGGCTCAGTGGTCATGAAGGGCTTCAGTCTTTGCCCTTTCACTTTGAATTCCGTGTTGTTCTTATGGTCTACAATAATCACAGCATCGTGTGGGAAAATGGTGCGCATAATGACGGTCCAGACACGATCTTCAGCTTCCCCATGAAAATATGAAAGCCTAGAGTTATACAGCAGAACCTTGTTGCCTGGGGCAAAGTTTTTCCGGGTTATGATCTGGTCATGGAAAAGTTTAATCCTTCTTTTGGTGATTCGAGCATTCTCATAGGCTTCATTCCGTATTTCCTCTAATTCTGAGATCTGCAGTCTCCTTAGCTCACCGGCCCTACTCAGATCAAAATTGAGTTATTTAATGGCCCATAGGGCACGGTGTTCTAACTCACAGGTAGATGACAGGCTTTTCAAATACGATTCTATAGGAGACATTCTCAGAACTGTCTTAAAAGCAGTGCGGTAAGCCCACAATGCATCATTAAGTTTGACCGACTAATCCTTTCGGTTCTGTCGACATTCTTTTCAAAAATGAGCTTGATCTGTCGATGGGTAACTTCGATCTGCCCATTTGTCTAGGGATGATACGGAGTAGATAACTTGTGATTGATGGAATATTTTCGCATCAGTGCTTCAAAAAACTCTGTTGCAGAAATGATCCATTATCAGTAATTATCGCTCCCAGGGGGTGCCAAATCGGGAGAAGATGTTCTCTTTGAGAAATTTGACAACCACTTTGTTATCATTGGTCTTTGTAAGCACAGCTTCTCCCCATTTAGAGACGTAGTCTACAACAACCAAATGAACTGGTTGCCGAAGGAATTAGGAATGGTCCCATGAAGTCGATACCCCAAACATAAAAATTTAAACTTCTAGGATCGGGTTTAGGGCATCATGTCTCTTCTTGAAATTTTCCCAATCTTCTGACATTTGCGCATGATTTGTAAAAATGGTATGAGTCTTTGAACAAAGTGGGCCAGTAAAACCCACTTTGTCAAACTTTCTCTGCAGTCTTGCGGCGACGGAGTTTCCTTCATCACAATTCAAAGAAGGATATCTATACAACGTCCACCGCTATTTGACGGATCCAACTACAACTATTGGAAGTGTAGAATGAAGATCTACTTGCAATCGCTCAACTACGAACTATGGGACAAAGTAGAAGCACCGTACACCAAGCCGACAACCACTACACTCTTAGAGTGATGATCAAAGAAGAATGCAAACCTTGATGCCAAAGCGATGATGCTTTATTCTGTGCCTTAACCAAAGAAGAATTCAACCGTGTATCAACAGCCACTTCTGCAAATCGAATATGGCACACTCTACAGGTAACACATGAAGGCACAAATAAAGTTAAGGAATCTAAAATTTCTGTTCTTTTCCACAGGTTTGAAATTTTCAAAATGAAGGAGAACGAAACCATCTCAGAAATGGTTACAAGATTCACCGACATAACCAATTCCTTAGCATCCTTGGAAAGGGATACACCCAAGTCGAAAAAGTCGCAAGATCCTTCGTGCACTCACACCAAATTGGGAGAAGAACAACATAAAGAAGCGAATGATCTCTCAACAATGTCTTAGAAAACCTTATTGGTAATCTAATGGCATATGAAGTGCAACTCGAAGACAGAAAGAAGGATGAACAACAATCTCTCTCAAAGAAGAAAGAACTTGCCTTCCATGCATCTCAGACACGGACAATTCAGATGACGATGAAGAGGAGATGGCATGCTTTCAAGAAAATTCAGAAGATTCTTAAAGCAAGGTAAGTTTAGATGTTTTAATTGTAATAAAACAGTCATATGAAGAATGATTACCCATTGCTCAAAACAAAGGTAAATTCAAGAGCAAAAAGTTTAGAAAGAAGAAAGATTACCAAGCATCAGGGAAAACAGAGATTCCTCTTCCTCTGATGAAGAAGAAACCACTGAACATGCCACATCTGTTACATGGCGCTAGAAGAAGATGAGGTACAATATACTGAACTTTTAGATGCATTCCATGAATTATTCAATGATCTAAAGAATGAAAAAATGAAAAATAAAGTTTTATTAAAGGAAATGAAAACTTTTCAAAGAAAATTCATGTTATGTCTCTCAAGTTTCTTCTATAAATTCTCAAAAAGATGATTTTGAAAAAGTGATATCATCATTGAAAAAGGATAATGAAAATTTTATAAAAGAAAATATTTTGCTTAAAAGAAAACTGTGTCTTTAAATGAAAGAATTTCTGTGTTAGATAAAGACATGTTAGTTTCAAAATGAAATATGAAGAGATTTTGAAAAATGTGACTAAGTTTAATCAAGGAAAAGAAATTGAATGATTTGTTATCATATCAAGATGTCACATAATCATTATGGTCTTGGATTTTTTGAAAAATCTTCATATGTTAGTAATCCATATAATTCTTTTGTGAAAAGTTTGATAATATTGCAAAAAGAATTAGAATAAGTTTATATGGATTCCTAAAAACTTAAGCATTTTTGACAAAAATACTTATATCGCATCATACATACATGATATATGTAATTCATGCAATTATGTGTATATTAACAGATGGAAACCAAATTTAAATTGGGCTTGGTCTCCTAAAGGTTAATGCTTAACTCTTATGATTGGTACCATTTAATGTTTATCTTTCAGGTACCATATAAGAAGTTTGATGAGAACAATACTTCAAATATTTATCATATATATACATGTTACAATATATTTGTTGCAGGGGGAGAACACAAGTGTTTCTATATCTGTTATAACCCATTTTCTGCAGGGGAGAACATATAACTCATTTTCTGCTGGAGAGAACATATAACTTATTTTCTGCGGGGGACATTTGTGCACACAAAGTGTCATCATCAAAAAGGGGGAGAATGTTGGAACTTACTTTTGATGATACATTTGTGAAGCCATATCATTTGGAGCTCTATCACAAGACTATTCAAGAGTTCTTCATGATCAAGACTTTCCAAAGAGAGTTGATAATGATGTGTATTATAATGGTTGATAGCATGTTAAAAGCCTTGAAACGCACACAACATCATAGTCTATTAGTCGACTTATAGTCATACGTAGTCGACTTATCCTTGGTATAGTCGACTTATATAATTCCCTAGTCGACTATCTTTTTTGTCCTGAAAGATCCCAACTCTCTGTTTGTCACTGTTAGTCGACTTACATTTATATAGTCGACTAATAGATGTTGTAGTCGACTTATACCTTCCCTCTAGTCGACTAGTTTCAGTTTTCAGAAACTTGTCTATTGATTCAAACTTGACCTAGTCGACTTGGTCTCTTCTATAGTCGACTAACCTTGAGAAATTTGCCTACCCTAGTCGACTAACTCATATCTCAAGTCGACTAATGATAGTTTCTGACTGTTTGGACAGTTTCTGTTTTCTGGTATTTCCTTCAACGTTATCCAACGTTTAAACATTCAAATTTGTCCTAATAACTACCCTAACTAACCATAGAGTTCATCTATAAATAGGGTTATTATCTTAGGTTTAATATACCAATTAAAATAGAAAATTTTCTGACCAAAACTCTGCCAAAATTCTGGTTTTCTGAAAACTGTTCCTACTTTCTGTTTTCTTCACCAAAGTCCTACTCCAAAGTGAAGATTTCTGAAAGTCAACCTATAATAGCCCCTGTCCACGATCACATACAGATTCAAGGCTTATAGGAAAGTTTGTAATCACTCAAAAGAAGCATTGTATAAGAGCGTCTTCTGGTGTAGAAGAGAAGTTATACAAGGTGTTGTGGTCTTCTTTGTTGTAAGAAGAGTTGTATACATTTGGCAAAGGGGATTTGTCAAGTGGGATACAAGGTGTTGATTTTAGGTGTACAAAGTCAAAGGATAAAGGAAAATCTCAAGCGGGTGGCTTGGGGACTGATGTAGGTCACGAAGACCGAACCAGGATAAATCACTCGTGTTTGCGTTTGCTTAAATTTTCTGTGATTTATTTTCCTTATTACAAGTTCGCTTATTTCTTTAACACTAATATTCTTGTGTGAGTGTTGACATTGTATTTAGATCCACACTTGGCATCATCTCGGGACTAACAATTGGTTTCAGAGCCCTGCATACCTAGTCAACAACCATACAAGGATGGCGACGGAGTTCCCTTCATCACAATTCAAAGAAGGACTTCTACACAACGTCCACCGCTATTTGACGGATCCAACTACAACTATTGGAAGTGTAGAATGAAGATCTACTTGCAATCGCTCAACTACGAACTATGGGACAAAGTAGAAGCACCGTACACCAAGCCGACAACCAACTACACCTCTTGGAGTGATGATCAAAAGAAGAATGCAAACCTTGATGCCAAAGCGATGATGCTTTATTATGGGCTTTAATCAAAGAAGAATTCAACCGTGTGTCAACAGCCACTTCTGCAAATCGAATATGGCACACTCTACAGGTAACACATGAAGCACAAATAAAGTTAAGGAATCTAAAATTTCTGTTCTTTTTCACAGGTTTGAACTTTTCAAAATGGGAGAACGAAACCATCTCAGAAATGGTTACAAGATTCACCGACATAACCAAATCCTTAGCATCCCTTGGAAAGGAATACACCAAGTCGAAAAAGTTCGCAAGATCCTTCGTGCACTCACACCAAATTGGGAGAAGAAGACAACCACAATAAAGAAGCGAATGATCTCTCAACAATGTCGTTAGAAAACCTATTGGTAATCTAATGGCATATGAAGTGCAACTCGAAGACAGAAAGAAGGATGAACAACAATCTCTCTCAAAGAAGAAAGAACTTGCCTTCCATGCATTCTCAGACACGGACAATTCAGATGACGATGAAGAGGAGATGGCAATGCTTTCAAGAAAATTCAGAAGATTCTTAAAGCAAGGTAAGTTTAGATGTTTTAATTGTAATAAAACAGGTCATATGAAGAAGGATTACCCATTGCTCAAAGCAAAGGTAAATTCAAGAGCAAAAAGTTTAGAAAGAAGAAAGATTACCAAGCATCATGGGAAAAGAGATTCCTCTTCCTCTGATGAAGAAGAAACCACTGAACATGCCAACATCTGTTACATGGCGCTAGAAGAAGATGAGGTACAATATACTGAACTTTTAGATGCATTCCATGAATTATTCAATGATCTAAAGAATGAAAAAATGAAAAATAAAGTTTTATTAAAGGAAAATGAAAAACTTTTTCAAAGAAAATTCATGTTATGTCTCTCAAGTTTCTTCTATAAATTCTCAAAAAGATGACTTTGAAAAAGTGATATCATCATTGAAAAAGGATAATGAAATTTTATAAAAGAAAATATTTTGCTTAAAAAGAAAACTGTGTCTTTAAATGAAAGAATTTCTGTGTTAGATAAAGACATGTTAGTTTTCAAAATGAAATATGAGAGATTTTGAAAAATGTGACTAAATTTAATCAGGAAAAGAAAAGTTGAATGATTTTTTATAATATCAAAAGATGTCACATAATCATTATGGTCTTGGATTTTTTGAAAAATCTTCATATGTTAGTAATCCATATAATTCTTTTGTGAAAAGAAAGTCTGATAATATTGCAAAAAGAATTAAGAATAAGTTTATATGGATTCCTAAAAACTTAAGCATTTTTGACAAAAATACTTATCGCATCATACATACATGATATATGTAATTCATGCAATTATGTGTATATTAACAGATGGAAACCAAACTAAAATTGGGCTTGGTCTCCTAAAGGTTAATGCTTTACTCTTATGATTGGTACCATCTAATATTTATCTTTTAGGTACCATATAAGAAGTTTGATGAGAACAATACTTCAAATATTTACATATATATACATGTATGATATTGTTGCAGGGGGAGAACACAAGTGTTTCTATATCTGTTATAACCCATTTTCTGCAGGGGGAGAACATATAACTCATTTCTGCTGGGAGAGAACATATAACTTATTTTCTGCAGGGGGGCATTTGTGCACACAAAGTGTCATCATCAAAAAGGGGGAGAATGTTGGAACTTACTTCTGATAATACATTTGTGAAGCCATATCATTTGGAGCTCTATCACAAGACTATTCAAGAGTTCTTCAAGATCAAGACTTCCCAAAGAGAGTTGATAATGATGTGTATTATAATGGTTGATAGCATGTTAAAAGCCTTGAAACACACACACACATCATAGTCTATTAGTCAACTTATAGTCATACGTAGTCGACTTATCCTTGGTATAGTCGACTTATATATTTCCCTAGTCGACTATCTTTTTTGTCCTGAAAGAACCCCAACTCTCTGTTTGTCACTGTTAGTCGACTTAACAGTTTATATAGTCGACTAATAGATGTTGTAGTCTACTTATACCTTCCCTCTAGTCGACTAGTTTCAGTTTTCAGAAACGTGTCTATTGATTCAAACTTGACCTAGTCGACTTGGTCTCTTCTATAGTCGACTAACCTGAGAAATTTTTACCTACCCTAGTCGACTAACTCATATCTCAAGTCGACTAATGACAGTTTCTGACTGTTGGACAGTTTCTTTTTCTGGTATTTCTTCAACGTTATCCAACGTTTAAACATTCAAATTTGTCCTAATAACTACCCTAACTAACCATAGAGTTCAGCTATAAATGGGGTTATTATCTTAGGTTTAATATACCAATTAAAATAGAAAATTTTCTGACCAAACTCTGCCAAATTCTGTTTTTCTGAAAAATGTTCTTACTTTCTGTTTTCTTCACAAAAGTCCTACTCCAAAGTGAAGATTTCTGAAAGTCAACCTATAATAGCCCTTGTCCACGATCACATATAGATTCAAGGCTTAAGGAAAGTTTGTAATCACTCAAAGAAAGCATTGTATAAGAGCGTCTTCTTGGTGTAGAAGAGAAGTTGTACACGGTGTTGTGGTCTTCTTGGTTGTAAGAAGAGTTGTATACATTTGGCAAGGGGATTTGTCAAGTGGGATACAAGGTGTTGATTTTGGGTGTACAAAGTCAAAGGATAAAGGAAAATCTCAAGCGGGTGGCTTGGGGACTGGATGTAGGTCACGAGGACCGAACCAGGATAAATCACTCGTGTTTGCGTTTGCTTAAATTTCTGTGATTTATTTTCCTTATTACAAGTTCGCTTATTTCTTTAACACTAATATTCTTGTGTGAGTATTGACATTGTATTTAGATCCACACTTGGCATCATCTCGGGACTAACAATTGGTATCAGAGCCCTGCATACCTAGTCAACAACCATACAAGGATGGCGACGGAGTTCCCTTCATCACAATTCAAAGAAGGACATTCTACACAACGTCCACCGCTATTTGACGGATCCAACTACAACTATTGGAAGTGTAGAATGAAGATCTACTTGCAATCGCTCAACTACGAACTATGGGACAAAGTAGAAGCACCGTACACCAAGCTGACAACCAACTACACCTCTTGGAGTGATGATCAAAAGAAGAATGTGAACCTTGATGCCAAAGCGATGAATGCTTTATTCTGTGCCTTAACCAAAGAAGAATTCAACCGTGTGTCAACAGCCACTTCTGCAAATCGAATATGGCACACTCTACAGGTAACACATGAAGGCACAAATAAAGTTAGGAATCTAAAATTTCTGTTCTTTTTATACAGGTTTGAACTTTTCAAAATGAAGGAGAACGAAACCATCTCAGAAATGGTTACAAGATTCACTGACATAACCAATTCCTTAGCATCCTTGGAAAGGAATACACCCAAGTCGAAAAAGTTCGCAAGATCCTTCGTGCACTCACACCAAATTGGGAGAAGAAGACAACTACAATAGAAGAAGCGAATGATCTCTCAACAATGTCATTAGAAAACCTTATTGGCAATCTAATGGCATATGAAGTGCAACTCGAAGACAGAAAGAAGGATGAACAATAATCTCTCTCAAAGAAGAAAGAACTTGCCTTCCATGCATTCTCAGACACGGACAATTCAGATGACGATGAAGAGGAGATGGCAATGCTTTCAAGAAAATTCAGAAGATTCTTAAAGTAAGGTAGTTTTAGATGTTTAAACAGGTCATATGAAGAAGGATTACCCATTGCTCAAAAACAAAGGTAAATTCAAGAGCAAAAGTTTAGAAAGAAGAAGATTACCAAGCATCATGGGAAAACAGAGATTCCTCTTCCTCTGATGAAGAAAAAAACACTGAACATGCCAACATCTGTTACATGGCGCTAGAAGAAGATGAGGTACAATATACTGAACTTTTAGATGCATTCCATGAATTATTCAATGATCTAAAGAATGAAAAAATGAAAAATAAAGTTTTTTTGAAGGAAAATGAAAAACTTTTCAAAAAAATTCATGTTATGTCTCTCAAGTTTCTTCTATAAATTCTCAAAAAGATGATTTTGAAAAAGTGATATCATCATTGAAAAAGGATAATGAAAATTTTATAAAAGAAAATATTTTGCTTAAAAAGAAAACTGTGTCTTTAAATGAAAGAATTTCTGTGTTAGATAAAGACATGTTAGTTTTCAATGAAATATGAAGAGATTTTGAAAAATGTGACTAAGTTTACTTAAGGAAAAGAAAAGTTGAATGATTTGTTATCATATCAAAAGATGTCACATAATCATTATGGTCTTAGATTTTTTGAAAAATCTTCATATGTTAGTAATCCATATAATTCTTTTGTGAAAAGAAAGTCTGATAATATTGCAAAAAGAATTAAGAATAAGTTTATATGGATTCCTAAAAACTTAAGCATTTTTGACAAAAATACTTATATCGCATCATACATACATGATATATGTAATTCATGCAATTATGTGTATATTAACAGATGGAAACCAAACTAAAATTGGGCTTGGTCTCCTAAAGGTTAATGCTTTACTCTTATGATTGGTACCATCTAATATTTATCTTTTAGGTACCATATAAGAAGTTTGATGAGAACAATACTTCAAATATTTATCATATATATACATGTTATGATATATTTGTTGCAGGGAGAGAACACAAGTGTTTCTATATCTGTTATAACCCATTTTCTGCAGGGGGAGAACATATAACTCATTTTCTGCTGGGAGAGAACATATAACTTATTTTCTGCAGGGGGGCATTTGTGCACACAAAGTGTCATCATCAAAAAGGGGGAGAATGTTGGAACTTACTTCTGATAATACATTTGTGAAGCCATATCATTTGGAGCTCTATCACAAGACTATTCAAGAGTTCTTCATGATCAAGACTTCCCAAAGAGAGTTGATAATGATGTGTATTATAATGGTTGATAGCATGTTAAAAGCCTTGAAACGCATACACACATCATAGTCTATTAGTCGACTTATCCTTGGTATTGTCGACTTATATATTTCCCTAGTCGACTATCTTTTTTGTCCTGAAAGATCCCAACTCTCTGCTTGTCACTGTTAGTCGACTTAACAGTTTATATAGTCGACTAATAGATGTTGTAGTCGACTTATACCTTCCCTCTAGTCGACTAGTTTCAGTTTTCAGAAATTTGTCTATTGATTCAAACTTGACCTAGTCGATTTGGTCTCTTCTATAGTCGACTAACCTTGAGAAATTTGCCTACCCTAGTCGACTAACTCATATCTCAAGTCGACTAATGACAGTTTCTGACTGTTGGACAGTTTCTGTTTTCTGGTATTTCCTTCAACGTTATCCAACATTTAAACATTCAAATTTGTCCTAATAACTACCCTAACTAACCATAGAGTTCAGCTATAAATAGGGTTATTATCTTAGGTTTAATATACCAATTAAAATAGAAAATTTTCTGACCAAAACTCTGCCAAAATTCTGGTTTCTGAAAATTGTTCCTACTTTCTGTTTTCTTCACCAAATTCCTACTCTAAAGTGAAGATTTCTGAAAGTCAACCTATAATAGCCCTTGTCCACGATCACATACAGATTCAAGGCTTATAGGAAAGTTTGTAATCACTCAAAAGAAGCATTGTATAAGAGCGTCTTCTTGGTGTAGAAGAGAAGTTGTACAAGGTGTTGTGGTCTTCTTGGTTGTAAGAAGAGTTGTATACATTTGGCAAAGGGGATTTGTCAAGTGGGATATAAGGTGTTGATTTTGGGTGTACAAAGTCAAAGGATAAAGGAAAACCTCAAGCGGGTGGCTTGGGGACTGGATGTAGGTCACGAGGACCAAACCAGGATAAATCACTCGTGTTTGCGTTTGCTTAAATTTTCTGTGATTTATTTCCTTATTACAAGTTCGCTTATTTCTTTAACACTAATATTCTTGTGTGTGAGTGTTGACATTGTATTTAGATCCACACTTGGCATCATCTCGGGACCAACATTTCTTTGTGTTGAGATCCCTCCTGTGTAGAGGTTGGATTGGTGGGAGTTGGGTACTCCGGTCTTGTGTAGACCAATTGTAATCCCCTTGGGTGTAAAGGTTCCGGTGTGGAAATTCCCTTTGTGGATTTAGTGGAAATCCTTCACCGTGGTGGAGGCGGAGACGTCGAGCAGTAGCTCATACATCATAACAAATTACTTGTGTTTGTGATTGGTTTCCTATTGCTTTTCATTGCTTTTCACTCCTTACTTGTGATATTGTTTGTTTGCTCTTCACCATTTCAATCATTTCATTGACTTGCATTTTTCGGTATTTACTCATCTCAATAAGAAAGTAATTACGCGCCTCAACTCATAATCTAGAGGAATCAAAGAGGAGAAGTTCTAGAGCCCTTCACGGGGAATTCGACTTCAATTTCTTGTTTTGAGTGACCGTTTGCATCATTCATACTTATTTAAAAAGATCACTAGATTAGCATTAACACCTATTCACCCCCCCCCCTCTAGGTGTTTTTCATAGTAGAACCTTGTCTCCTGGGGCAAAGTTTTTTCGGTTGATAATTTGGTCATGAAAAATTTTAATTCTGCTCTTTGTAATCCGTGCGTTCTCGTAAGCTTCATTCTGTATCTCCTCCAACTCTAAGAACTGCAGTCTTCTTAGTTCAGCGACTTTGGTCAGATCAAAATTGAGTTGCTTAATAGCCCATAACTTAACTGGCAGGTGACAGGCTTTTCCGAATACAATTCTATAAGGAGACATCCCTAGGACCGTCTTAAAAGCGGTTCGGTAAGCCCATAACACATCGTTTAGCTTGACCGATCATTTCTTTCGGTTTTGTCTAACAGTCTTTTCCAAAATGAGCTTGATTTGTCGATTGGTCACTTCGACTTGCCCATTTGTTAGGGGATGATACAGAGTGGATAAATTGTGAGCGATGGAATATTTCTACATCAGAGCTTCAAAAACTCTATTGCGGAAATGCGACACATTATCACTAATTATCGCTCTGGGGGTGCCAAATCGGGAGAAGATATTTTCCACGGGAAATTTGACAACCACCTTATTGTCATTGGTCTTTGTAGGCACAACTTCTACCAATTTAGAGACATAATCTACAGCAACTAAGATGAACTGGTTGCCGAAAGAATTGGGGAAGGTCCCATGAAGTTGATACCCCAAACATCAAAATTTTGACTTCGAGAATCGGGTTCAGGGACATCATGTCTCTTCTCAAATTTTCTCAATCTTCTGACAATTTACACATGATTTGAAAAAGTGGAATGAGTCTTTGAACAAAGTGGGCCAATAACACCCACTTTGTAAAACTTTCTCTGCGGTTTTGCGGGGACCAAAATGTCCGTCGTGGCAAAAGCTAACCACACTCCTCTGTTCTTCCTCTGGTATGCATCGTCGAATAATCTGGTCGGGACAGTACTTAAAAAGATACGGCTCTTCCCAGAAGAAGTACCGTACTTGGGCAAAGAAATGACACTGGTCTTGTTTTGTCCAGTCAGCAGGTAATTGTCCAGTGGTCAGGTAATTGACTATGTCCACATAACATGGTTCCTTAAAAATGGCCAAGATGTGCTCATCTGGGAAATCCTCATTGATCGGAGTTTGTATTTTCGGTGCATTTGGAATTCTTGACAGATGATCAGCTGCCACATTTTCTATACCTCGTTTATCCCGAATTTTCAGGTAGAATTCTTGAAGTAAAAGGATCCACCGAATCAATCGGGCTTTTGCTTCCTTCTTGGTCATGAGGTATTTCAATGCCGAGTGATCCGTGAAAATCACCGTATTTGATCCTAACAAGTAGGGTCGGAACTTTTCTAACGCAAAGACAACGGCAAGGAATTCCTTCTCGGTCGTTGTATAATTCTGTTGGGCGTCATTCCCTACTGAGTAGTAGATCACGTGCTGCCTATTGTTGATGCGCTGTCCAAGAACAACGCCGATAGAAAAATCAGAGGCATCGCACATGATTTCAAACGGTTGTGCCCAATATGGAGTAGAAATAATAGGCGCAGATACAAGGCCTTGCTTAAGCTTCTCCCATGATTTGAAACATACTTCGTTAAAATCAAAGGGCACGTCCTTTACGAGCAGGTTGGTTAAGGGCCTAGCGATTTTGCTAAAATCCTTAATAAATTGTCGGTAGAACCCAATATGCCCTAGAAAGGATCTGATATCCTTGATGCTTTGGGTGGTGGAAGCTTTGCAATCACTTCTACTTTTGCCTTGTTCACTTCAATTCCTCTCCAAGAAATCTCATGGCCTAAGAGAATCCCCTGTCTCATTATGAAATGACATTTCTCCCAGTTCAGAGTTAGATTCTTTTTCTTACATCTTTGCAGAACTAACTCCAGATGATGAAGACATTGATCAAATGAATCTCTGTAGATGGAGAAGTCATCCATAAAAATCTCAAGAAAATGTTCTACCATGTCGGAGAACAAACTGAGCATGCACCATTGGAATGTCGCGGGAGCGTTGTATAATCCAAAGGGCATGCGTCGGTAGGCAAAGTTTTCAAATGGTCAGGTGAACGTAGTCTTCTCCTGGTCTTTTGCAGTAATAGGGATCTGATTGTATCCTGAGTACCCATCCAAGAAATAATAGTACTCATATCCAGCCAGGCGTTCAAGCATTTGGTCGATGAAGGGTAGCGGAAAGTGGTCTTTATGAGTTGCCGCATTCAACTTTCTGTAGTCAATACAAACATGAATCTTGATAGGCAGTCTTGTTTGTACCAACTCTTTCTGCTCATTCTCTACCATCGTAAAACCAACTTTCTTGGCGACCGCATGAACCGGGCTAACCCATTGGCTATCAGAAATGGGATAAATGATCCCATTGTCTAATAGTTTCAAAATTTCTATTTTTACAGCCTCTTGCATCAGTGGGTTAAGCCTGCGTTGTGGGTCCCTCCTGGGAATTGCTTCATTGGTTAAATGAATTCTATGTTGAACTATTGCTGGACTTATCCCTTGATATCTTTCATTGTCCATCCAATTGCTTCCCTATGTATCTTCAGAATAGACATTAAGCTGTCCTCTTGTTGCTCAGTCAGATGGGATGCTATGATGACTGACAGAGTTTCTCTTCCGCCCAAGTAGGCGTACTTGAGGTATTCAGGTAAGGCTTTTAATAGGGAAGATATTAATTCATTGGAGGTGATATCTAGAATTTCGGTCCTGGAATGGGGTACACTTGGGTTAGATGCCCAGTCCACTGTCGAATCTACGATCTGGTCTAGGTTGAAATCCTCAGATTCCAGATCAAACTCACTCTCTGTTTCCATCTCTATGCTTTCTTCATGTTCACTGTTCAAATTTTCAATGGAATTGACCTAAAAAGTCTGATCATTTATATCCCTGGGCTGTCTTTCAAGATTGAAGACATTGACTTCCTTCGTCATATCTCCAAAGGTCAATCGCATGAACCGGTCCTATAGTTGATTATGGCATTGGTTGTAGTAAGGAATGGGCGCCCTAAGATGACCGGAGTTTGAGACCGCGGATTTGACACAGGTTGAGTCTCAAGTATAATGAAGTCAACGGGGTAGATGAAATCCCCGATCCGGATAAGGACATCTATGATTTCCCCCTTCAAGGTTTTCACAGATCGGTCAGCTAACTGAATGGTGACTCGAGTTGGACTCAGCTCGCCCAACCCAATTTGTTGGTATACTGAGAGAGGTAGCAAGTTGATACTTGCTCCCAGGTCAAGGAGCGCTCTACTAATTTTATTTGTCCTATGGTGCAGGAAATTGTGGGACTTCAGGATCTTTGTATTTCACCGGAATGGGACCAGACAGAATTTGGCTTATGTTGGTTGCCAAGAACACTTTCTGGGCACATTTTTCTTTCTCTTCTTTGAACACATATCCTTAAAAATTTGGCATAGGCTGGGACTTGTTGGATAGCATCAAGAAGAGGCACATTCAGTTTGACCTGGTTAAACATCTCAAGTATCTTCTCCATGTGCATATTCTTATTATTGTTCCTAAGCCTATTGGGAAAGGTGCTACAGGTTTATGAACTTGTTAAGTAGCTGTGTCTTTGTCAGATGTTTGTGAAGCAGATTGGGGGAAGCTGGTAGATGTGAAGCAGGAGCAGGATCAATGTGGGAAGGATTTTTCTGTTGGTAGACCTGGTTGTCCACCTTCTTTCCTGAGCGAAGAGTATGAACAACATTGCACTGGTTGATCGAAGGATTCTGAATTTCATACGCTTGATGGAGTTGTTAGGGTTAACTAGCGGCTGACTAGGAAATGTACCCTTTGGTCTTTCACTTAGAGAGTTAGCCAATTGACTCATTTGCATTTCCAATCTCGATATAGCCTGTGCATGGTTGCTCAATGTTTGTCCCTGATTTTACATGAAGGCAGTTTGAGACTTCATAAAAGCCTCCATGCTCTCCTCCAATTTACTGAATTTCTTCTCAATTGGTGAACTTTTGTAGGAGGAAGATGGAGCTTGACTGGGAAAATTCGATGGATGATTAGGATGGTGGAGATTATTGGGGAAATTTGGCCTAGGAGACTTGTTCTGGGCCCAAGAGAAATTTTGGTGATTTCTCCAACCGGGATTGCATGTTTGTGAGTAAGGATTATGTGGCGGCCGTGAGTAGGCCATATTCATGTATTCCGGCGGCACTTGATGAGTCTGAAAAATAGGACACTCTTCAAAGATATGGTTCGATGCCTGACAGTATGAACAACCTGGATTGTGAATTGGTAGTGGGTTGATTTAGTTGACATTGGCTGGCTCTTTTGTTTCTAGAGCCTCTGTTCTCCTCATCAGGGTAGCAATCTTAGCTCTACAACTATGGATGATTCTAAGGATAGGAGCCCCCCTTTTGAAGCTATGGACTGTGAATTTCTTGGTTTTTCTGAGGTTGGCTCCCATTGCTGGGTTTTCTCAGCTAAATCCTCAAACAAATCCCAACCCTGATCTTCATCCTTTTGCAAGAACCCTCTCTGACACATGGTTTCTAACAGGTTTTCATTTGATAATCTAAACCATCATAGAGAATCTGATACTGATGCCATTTCTCTACACCGTGATGAGGGCACTGAGCTAGGAGATCTTTGAAACGCTCAAAGTATCTCCAAAATGGTTTGCTCTGTTCTTGCCTGAACTACATGATATTCTTTCTAATGAGGGCAGTTTTATGGATTAGGAAAAATTTCTTCAAAAGGCCTTGACGAAATCGTCCCACGTTGTAACTGAATCTACAGCCAAATGTACAACCATTTTTTAACTAGGTCCTTTAGGGAGAAGGGAATGAAACATAACCTAACGACATCATTTCCTAGCTGGGGAACGTGCATCATGAGACATACTTCTTCAAATTCCCTAACAAAGAAGTATGCATCTTCCGATTCTAAACTATGAAATTTTGGAAGGGTGTTAATGAACTGGGGCTTTAACTCAAAGTTATTTCCATTCGCCTTAGGAAGTTTAATACAAGATGGTAGTGAGGTTCTGATCGGGTAAAACCTGTCCTATAGTGATGCCATCACCGGTTCTGGATGCAAGGGTAGAGAAGTATTTCTGGTTAATCTGAAAGTTACAGGATCTCTCATCCACTCTTGCATACAGCATACCACAAACAACGTATAGATAACAAACAATTGAAAAGAATAAAAAACAAATAAAAGAAAGAAAAATAACCACCAAGCCTTAGTCTAAGGTACCTGAACTAGACGACTCCTAACTGGTCGATTCTCCGGGGGAGTTTGTTACAGGAACTTGACTATAAGCTAATTGACCAGGAAAGGGCAAAACTCGGTGGGGGGTATCCGGGAGTGAGCCACGGGCCTTAATTACGCCAATCCACAGAGCTTTCGAGGCTTAACCTCTCAATCCCTTTCCTTAGACACCAATTTTGCAGGAGTATAGTTTTTGCAATTTCCACCCTCAGTTAATCTCTTAGTGAGTCCGAGATGTCCCTAGGCAACGTCTATCAATTTTTAGTTAAGGCTTGGGTTGTGTGAGTGCACTTGGAGATGGTTTTTGGGCTAAGGAAGGGTGTTGAAATCCCCACCTTATCTTGTTTATTTGGGTTTTGCCCTTAATGTCAATTGTTCAAGTGTCCAGTATATTCACAACAAGATAACACTCAAAGCGATAATTACTCCAAAATGTTGGTCATATTCTATATGAATGCATACAACCTTTCTCCAGCACTCTTCAACGAAACTGAAACGAATTGAAATAGACACGTGCCCTAAATGCAAGAGTCTAATTCGATTTTCAATTTAGCAACAAATGGATTTCTGTTGAATTATTAAAAGTTTAAAGGTGAAGCATGCAAATGAATTAAAAACTTGAGAAAGCAATTTGAGCAATTTTCGGCAACCCTGCAAAAGATCTTTCGCTAGTACTTCAATCGGAGAAATTCATTTTTACACGAATTCCCGAGGGCAAATGAATTCCTCGTGCAGTGGTCTCTGGCCACCAATCTTGCTTCTCGTAGTAGTTTGCTCCTTGGTACTCTTACACACAAAAACAAAGAAAAATCTTTAGTTTTGAACAATAAAACCGTTCCCTCCGCGGTAACGGCGCCAAAATTTGATCGGCAAAAAGCATGCATAAATATAAGTAAAGGAATGTGGGTCGATGTTACTGCTTTTGCGATTCTTCCGTAGTAGCAAGTGGCTATACAGGTCGTATCCACAAGGAGGGAGAGCGATGGAAGCTTTGATGCGGCTTATTTGTTCAAAGTAAAGAGAAAGTTCTTTGTTTCAAATAAAGAATTGAAAAGAAAACAAGTATTGTTTCAAAAATTGTTTGGATTGGTTTGTAAATGTGGATTTTCTTAATGGTAAAAACGCATGGCTAACTTTCTACTAAGTACTCCCACTAATCTCTAACTTCTTGACGATGTAGCCTCACGATGGATCATAGGCAAGTATAACCTTTATACATAGGAACTATTCATATTGGAGACTGAATGAAAGTCCTTCCTTTAACTTAGCTTTACACGGCAAAACTTGAACATTCCCTTATCAAGCTCCAATAGAAGGCGAGAATAAGGAAAGAAACAAGTGCATGAATGGTATCGGCAAAGATTAATAGGAATACCTCTAACTTACAAACACAAAAGTTCACAATCTATAGATTATCAAAAACCCGTTAAGCATGAAATATAAAAAGGGAATACTTGTAAGTAAGTTAACGTTAGAACCCTCGTCTTAAGATGTCATAGCTCTCGTTTGCACAAGGCTTGTTTGACACTATTGACTCATTTGGGTTATCAATCAAGTTGTTAGAGATTAGTGGGTTAGTAGTTAGTTAGCCATGCAATGAAAGAGTTAGTTAGACATAAATAAGAGAAGAAAATAACGAAAGAGAAGAAGTAAAGAGAAAAAGTATTACACTAAAACGAGAAAGTAAAAGCAAATGAAAAACAACAAGTAAATGGAAAGAAGAAAGAGAAGTATTACTTGTATAAGCTTATCACCTTCAAATACAACTTGTACACACTCTCTCTTTCACTCTAATGGCTAAACTAACTAGAGGAAGAAGAAAACATAAAAACAACTACAATATTAGAAACAAACTAACAACAATGCTCCAAAAACTCTGGATATCTCCAAGAAGAACCCCCAAGTGGGGTATTTATAGGTACCAAGGGAAAGGGGGCCAGGGGGCTACCCCTGGCCCGAGGCATTAGCGCGACCGTGCCAGTACGGCTGCGGAAGCGCGGCCACAGCCGCGTTTCCATGGCTATACCAGGGCGGCGCGCGCAGAGCCGCCTGCTATGTGCGATCATGTCGGTCTCCTGTCAGCTGTACTCTCCGGATTTCAGATTCCAGTTGACAGAATCTCCACCTAAAGTCAATGGCTATTTTGTAGGATTTTAATCACCCATTAAATGGTGATTTAGGGTCTTCTTCTTCATTGCACACCATGGACCTAGGATCACACAAGTAAAGCATTATTAGCAGTATTTTATATAAGATAATTGTGCAGATGTGATAAAAATTATGAAATATTAGAGACTAATCAGCCACCATAGCTCATGACGATGGATTTTAGTCTCAATCTGTATCATTTCATATCGTCTTGATGATGTAATATGGAAGAGACGGGAATCAACTCTTATGGGCTATGCGCTGATTGCCTCCACTTCAAGGTAACATCATCGACACAGACTTAAGGTAAGTATTTGGCCAGATAACGTAAGTATTTCTTTTAGGTTTTTCTTTCTTTTCGTTTAACTTTTAGTTTAATCACCTACACCACAATCTCCCAACTCTTTCATCACTCTTTTTAATTTCTTTGTATAAACTCATTTTCTATTTTCTCCACCTTCTCAATCTACCACTTTCTTCCAAACTTGTCTTTAACCTATTTTTTCTTTTCTTTTAAAGAACTAAAAAAAGATCTTTAACTATACTTTGTAGCATAAAAGATAACTTACTAAAAAGCTTCCATCGCTGGTCCCTCCTTGTGGATCACGACCCGCATAGCCACTTACTATTGCGGTAGAATTGAGTACTTGCACTACCTATTATAAAGTTCTGAAATTCTGTATTCTTGTGTGCAGGTAAAAACTCAATCCAATTTTGGCGCCGTTGTCGGGGAGGGACGGTAAGTTATTCCCTTTTTAGGTTTACATTTTTGGTTAACTTTCCTCTTTGTTCTTGGTGTACAGGTTTAACAACAAGAAAATTTTTGCTGCAGTGGACATATAAGTGCCCCTGAACTCTGGTTTAGAAAGCAGAGCCCAGAGCCCTCAGATTTGCTACATTCCAGTGACAATCTGAGTGAACTACTAACCTATATTTTTGTAGGTTGGTTGATTTGCAAAATTAAAATTCTATAGCTATTTATTTCCTTGTTTGTTTCACTGTACATACTTTCTAACCTCAATAGTAAAATGATATTTGTTAAATGCTAAAAACAGTTTAAACTTTGCATTTAAGCACGTGTCTAATTCGTTTATATTTTATATTACTGTTGAAGAGTGCTGGAGCAAAAGGTACGTATGCATAGCATTTAATTTAGGAAACATTCTTGAGCGATTATTTGCTTGTTGAATGTTACTTTTCTATATCCTGCACACTTTACACAATCAATCTTAAGGGCTTGTCCTATAAACAAGATAAGGTGCGGGAAGTCATCACCCTCCCTTAGCTCACAAACAATCTCTTCACTCACTAACCCATGCCTAACTAAAACTGAGTAGACGTTGGCCCTAGGGACATTTCAGACTTAATAGGAGACTGACCTAAGAGGGAAGTTGATTAGAATTTAACTCTTACCAAATTAGTGTCAAAGGTTGGGGATTGAGGGGCGAAACCCCGAAGGTTGGTAGTTTGGTATAATTAGGCCTGTTGCATAGGCACGGATACCTCCCACTGATCTTGCCCCTACCTGGCCGATTAACTTGTAGTCAGATTCAACAATATATCCCCCCGTGGACAGTCTAACCAGTTATGAGTCGTCTAGATCTAAGGTCTACCCTAACTTAGCTAAGATTTTTTCTTTTTATTTGTTTATTTTTTGTTTGTGTTTGACATTTCTTGTGTGATATGGCTTATAACAACAATTTTTTCAATTTTAATGGTAATCCATGTTACACCCCATTTGACTCGAATAATTCCAACCAAATTTTTTGCAATATGAGCCAACCAAATACACCGGGTTGGACTTATCCGAATCAATACAACCCATGACCCCAATCTTATGACCATAATTTTTAAAATAATTTCAACTCTTCACAGAGTCAATGGGGATTCACCTTCTCCGAGTCTAATTTTCAACCAACTTGTCCTCCTTATCCACCTTATCCACAATTTTCACAATATTCATTCTCTGATTTTGTTTCCTATACTCCTTTTCTAGACCAACCCATTGAAGAAAGATCTGAGCTAAAAAAAGTATAAAAGCCATGTAGGAGGCCGAACGAAAATTTCAGGCCTCCCCAATTCCACTATATTTCTAAGATTCATACTTACTTCCACCAGTTCAAAATAGAAAGCCATCAATCTTGGAAATGAGTATGCGTGAGTGATTTAGATTTTCCTGCACACAAAAATACAGAATTTCAGAACTTTTATAACAGTAGTGCAAGGTGCTCAATGCTACCGCAATAGCAAGTGGCTATGCGGGTCGTGATCCACAAGGAGAGGCTAGTGATGAAAGCTTTGTTTAGCAAGTTCTCTTTTAGGTTACAATCAATGGTTAAAGTTCTTCTTTTAGTTCTTGAAAAGAAAAGAGAAAAATGGAGTTAAAGTGAGTTGGGAAGAAAGTGGTAGATAGAGAAGGAGAAAATAGAAGTGGATATGTACAAAGAAATTGAAAAAGAGTGAACAAGATGTGGATGTTGATGGTGTTGGTGATCTAAGCTAAAGAATTAAAAGAAAGAAAACTAAAAATTACTTACCTTCTTTGGCACAATACTTACCTTGAATCTGTGGCAATGATGTTACCTTGAGTAGAGGCGATCAGCGCATAGCCCATAAGAGTTGATTCCCGTCTCTTCCACATTACATCATCAAGACGATACAAGTATGAAATGATATAGAATGAGACTAAAAATCCATCGTCATGAGCTATCGGTGGCACTCGCAAAGGCAAGGCTCTTACGACGCTATAAGACTCACTTGGATAGCAATTGATACCAAAAGAAGCAAAGAAGAAAGGAAGAACAAGAACACAAAAAATAAAGAAGAACTTACAAATGCAACTATAGATTCAATCTTGTAACAATAAGAGAAAAGAAGAATAACTTACACCAGTGTCACTCTCAGTACATGCTTCACTCTCGTTCTCCTATGAAACTCTGATCTCCTTTGAATTACATAAATAAAACTGAAAATTATATAAAAAAATAAAAACCTACACTAAAAAGAAGGAAAAACTGGCCTAAAGTCTATCTCTTCATGATCACTCCCTGTACGCTCTGAAAACCCAGTATTTATAGGCAAAACCCAACGGGGAGGGGTGTACGAAGATAGGGGGAGCAAACGCTCCCCCAACTGAAAAAACAAGGCAGCAGAAACACGGCTTTGGCTGCGTTTTCATGGCCTGGGTGTGGCCAGGTGGCCACACCCGGGGGTACAACTCCTTGTTTTACGTTTTGACTTTATCTAGTTCTGGAATTCCCGTTTCAGCTCCTAGATTTGACGAAACGGCCTTTGATCGCTGGCTTTAACCAATTAATTTGTAGAGATTTGCTTTAACTGGTTTTCAACCGATCTGATTTGCCCTGTTCTTTCCAGATTTTCTAATTTCGAATTAATTCTGAATTAAATCAGAATTTTGATGGGCATTTGGGCTCGTTTGTCTTCCTTTCTTTAAGCAATAGGCTTGCATATAAATTAGAAAATATTTAGGATTAAAAGCAGAGTTTATTATATAATAAGTATGAGAATATGATAATAATTATGCAATATCAGCGACCGATCACATCCCATACCTATCTTTTACTCGTCCTCGAGCAAAACAACAAAACTAAACCAAAGATTATTAGACCACTTTAGCAGGTTACGCGATTGCACTGAGCATGTGTAACAAGCCGTTAAACCTCTAGGTTTTCCCTAGAGGACGAGTTTTGTCTCATAAGGGTTTTCAGTGGATTACACCCACAAAATCCATAAAGAAAGAGAAATAAAGTGTTAGTATTTTCGAACACATTTTGAAAGAGAAAAAATATTTGAAATATTATTGTAAGAATTAAGTAATCTATAAGTTATAAGAAAATCAAAATTTTCATTCCTAACTTACTCTTTATTTAAAAATTTGTTATCAATCAAACTAAGGAGTCAAATTGCACTCCTCATCTAATCTATCACTTTACCCTAAGTCATATGCACCTTCGTGAACGTGAAAATTTTGTCTAAGGGCTCTTTAACTCTAACTCTTATACCTTATTTATTTATTTATTTTATTTTTGGTGGTATTATTCCTTAGTTCTATTAGGCTTTCTAATTTGCCTATGCAACGAGCCTTAATCGGTGACTCCAAACCAAACGGTCTAGGGCACAGGGTGAGAAAACACCCCAAGGACTTAAGAACTCGAGCAAATAAGGTCACAAAACTAAGAATTTTATTGTATGAACCGCCTTTAGGCGTAAATACTTATGCTTTATGAGGCACAAATACCCAGCTTAATCAGAGGAGTTTATATATATATATTTCTTTTTTCTTTTTTTTCTTTTTTTATAAGGCATAAGAATCTTTATTTTTGAAGCTTAAGTGTGTAAGTGTATGAAGCATGTATATTTCATCAAGGTAAAAATTAAGACTAATTTACTTTAACAAATTTTTTCCTAACCTTAGAAATCAAACAAATAATCTTATTTTGACCAAGTATAAGAAATCCTAATTTTGATTTTCCTATTCCTTAAAATTGACTTAATTTCTTACAAAAAATATGTCAAAATATTATTTCTATTTTCAAAAAGTTTTTAAAAGTAAAGAAAATGTTAAAAAGAAAATTTATATAAAGGAAAACCTAAGTTGTGTTAGAACCCTCCTCCACACCTATCTCATGCATTGTCCTCAATGTATGAATTAATGCATAGATGCATGAAAAGAAGAAAGGGAAGGAAAATATTACCTTAAGGTGGTGGTTCCGGTGGTGGTCTGATTGGTCCACGAAATGCGGCCTAATCTAATTTGCGTAGAGTTTGGAGGAACCCACCAGAATCTCTCTAATATAACCCACTAAAATGATGTATATATGAATGATTTTTATTAAGAATTTTACCCCTTCTAATTTTCAAATTTCACAAATAATTTCGGAGTCAATTTTATCAACACCCTTGTCCCAAAATGGAGTGTGAAAAGATGGAATGATTGACTTGGACTTAGGAAGTACGGGAACTAATACCGACTCAAAAAAGTGACTTAAGTCAAGTAAGGTTCAGGAGTCGAGATTGATTCAGGAAGTGGGTCCAAATCAAGAAGTTGAAACTCAAGTCGACATTCATTTTCCACAACGGAATGTGACTTAATATTGGTGATTCAAGTTCAAGAATGATAGGTGTGGGAATCAAAACTGACTCTAAAATATTACTCAAGTTGAGTAACAAATAAGAGTCAATATTGATTCAAGAATTTGAAGTGGATCACAAATTTGAGAATCTAGGTCACATTTCTCATTGAGTTCAATTTAATAAAAATGAGAACTTGTCAATTTATCAATGGGACTTCAAAAGTATGAAATTGGTCAAGTTCAATATGATGATCATACAAGATTGGTGATTCATTTTCATGATAAATTGGCACATGATCCAATGTTGACTCGGGAAAAAGATTAAAATCAGGTGAAGACACCAGAGTCATTATTGAATCAGGAAGTAGAATTGAATCACCAAGTTGAGGTTCAGGATCATATTCATTCTCATATTCAATTTCAGGAAAGGGACAACTTGCCAAAATGTCAATGTGGTTTCCAAAATTTGGAGTTTAGACAAGTTTAAATGGTGTGCTGAAATGGAATCTTATTTTCTAAAACAACATGATTCTTCGGCTCTAACAGAATAGTTAGCGACATCAGAAATGGTCAAACAGAATGGAGAGTTTGGACCATTATATCTATGTCATGATTACGAGCGATTTGAGCTTGAGTCATGACTTCAAGTAGCTTTTCATAGTCGATTGGTTCATCATTTTATTACGATTGGACTTGAAAAGATGAAGTTTTGTTTTGGAATTTGGGTGAAATTGTGAGTCCGTCAGATTTTGTGATTGTTGCTTGGACTCACGCATACTCATTTTCAAGATTGATGGTTTTCTATTTTGAACTGGTGGAACTGAGTATGAATCTTAGAAATATTGGGGACAAGGTGGATAAGGAGGACAAGTTGGTTAAAAATTAGACTCGGGGCAGGTAAATCCCCATTGACTCTGTGAAGAGTTGAAATTATTTTGAAAATTATTGTCATAAGATTAGGGGCATGGGTTATATTGATTCGGATAAGTCCAATCGGCACACTAGGTTGGTTAAAATTATGATATGTCGGGTTGGTAATATCCGAAAAAAAGGTCGGGGTGTAATATAGATTACCATTAAAATTGAAAAAATTATTGTTATAAGCCATATCACACAGGAAATGTCAAACACAAACAAAGAAAAATAAACAAATAAGCAAACAAATAAAAAGAAAAAAAATAACCTAAGTTAGGGTAAACCTTAGACCTAGATGACTCTTAACTGGTTTGACTGTCCACGGGGGTATATTGTTGAATCTGACCAAAAGTTAATCGGTCAGGTAGGGGAAAGATTGGTGGGAGGTATGCGTGCTTAAAGCAACGGGCCTAATTATGCAAAACCACCAGCCTTCGGCGTTTCTCCCCTCAATCCCCAACCTTAGTTACCGATTTGGCAAGAGTCAGATTCAAATTAAATTCCCCCTTAGGTCAGTCTCCTATTTGAGTCCGAGATGTCCCTAGGGCCAACGTCTACTCATTTTTAATTAGGCTTAGGTTAGTGAGCGAGGAGATTGTTTGTGGTCTAAGGGAGGGTAATGACTTCCCCACCTTATCTTGTTTATAAGACAAGCCCTTAAATCAATTTAGTGCAGTGTACAAGTATATAGAAAAAAGTAACACTGAAGCAATATTTCATACAAGAATGAACCTTATACTAAATGCTATGCACACATACCTTGGCTCCAGCACTCTTCAACAATAAATAGAAAATTTAATGAAATAGACACGTGCCTAAATGCAAAGTCTGAATCATTTTTAGCATTTACAATCAACATTTTACTGTTGTGTTAGAAATATATGTACAGCAAATAAGGAAATAGATAGCTACAGATATTAAACTTTGCAATTCAGCCAACCTGCAGAAAATACAGGTTAGTAGTTCACTCAGATTACCACAGGAATGTAGCAAATCTGAGGGCTTATGGGCTCTGCTTTTTTTTGGGAAGAGTCCAGGGCCACTTATATGTCCACTGTAGCAAAAATTTCTTGTTGTTAAATCTGTACACCAAGAACAAAGAAGAAAGTTATCAAAAGTGTAAACTTAAAAAGAGAATAACTTATGGTCCCTCCCCGGCAACGGCGCCAAAATTTGATTTAGATTTTTCTTGCTCACAAAGATACAGAATTTCAGAACTTTTATAACAGTAGTGCAAGGTGCTCAATATTACCGCAATAGCAAGTGGCTATGCGGGTCGTGATCCACAAGGAGGGACTAGCGATGGAAGCTTTGTTTAGCAAGTTCTCTTTTAGGTTACAATCAATGGTTAAAGTTCTTCTTTTAGTTCTTGAAAAGAAAAGAGAAAAATGGAGTTAAAGTGAGTTGGGAAGAAAGTGGCAGATAGAGAATATGGAGAAAATAGAAATGGATATGTACAAAGAAATTGAAAAAGAGTGAAAAGGTTTTGGATGTTGATGGTGTTGGTGATCTAAGTTAAAGAATTAAAAGAAAGAAAACTAAAAATTACTTACTTCCTTTGGACAAATACTTATCTTGAATCTGTGGCAATGATGTTACCTTGAAGTGAGGCGATCAGCGCATAGCCTATAAGAGTTGATTCCCGTCTCTTCCATATTACATCGTCAAGACGATACAAGTATGAAATAATATAGAATGAGACTAAAAATCTATCGTCATGAGCTATCGGTGGCACTCGCAAAGGCAAGGCTCTTTTGATGCTATAAGACTCACTTGGATAGCAATTGATACCAGAAGAAGAAAAGTAGAAAGGAAGAAGAAGAATACAAAAAATAAAGAACTTACAAATGCAACTATAGATTCAATCTTGTAACAATAAGAGAAAAGAAGAACAACTTACACCAGTGTCACTCTCAGTACAAGCTTCACTCTCGTTCTCCTATGAAGTCTGATCTCCTCTGATTTACATAAATAAAACTAAAAATACATAAAAAGAAAAATAAAAACCTACACTGAAAAGAAGGAAAAAACTGGCTTAAAGTTTATCTTTGCATGATCACTCCCTGTACGCTCTAGAAAAGCCCAGTATTTATAGGCAAAACCCGAGGGGGAGGGGCGTACGAAGATAGGGGGAGCAAACGCCCCCCAACTCCCCCACTGAACAACGAGGCCGCAGAAACGCGGCTTTGGCCGCATTTTCGCAGCCCGAGTGTGGCCAGGTGGCCACACCTGGGGGGTACAACTCCTTGTTTGTGTTTTTGACTTTATCTAGTTTGGAAATTCCTGTTTTAGCTCCTAGATTTGACGAAATGGCCTTTCAAATTAATTCTGATTTCAAATCAGAAATTTGATGGGTTTTTGGGCTCGTTTCTCTTCCTTTCTTTAAGAAATGGGCCTGCATATAAATTAGAAAATATTTAGGATTAAAAACAGAGTTTATTATATAATAGTATGAGAATATAAATAATTTTACAATATCAGCGACCGATTACTGAGTCCGTGCAACAATCACAAAATCTGATAGACTCACAATTTTGAAATTACACCTAGAGGGGGGTGAATAGGTGTATGGCTAATCTAATGACAAATGATGCGGAATTAAAAACTAATTACAACACACTTAGTGTAACCAAAGAGTGTAGCCGAATTCCTGCTGAAGGGCTCTGGACTATCTCCTCTAAATTCCTCTAAATAAGAGTGAGGTGTTATATGAAGCTCTCTTGGTTGAACACAAGTGAGGCACATAAACAAATCCAAGCATATAAATGATATGAACAATATGAAATGATGCAAGGCAGAATATAAGAGAGAGAGTTAGAGATAGTGGATCAAATGCAAACACAAAGATATGTTTCGAGGTTCGAGCACCCAGCTCTACGTCTCCGCCTTCACACAGAAGGATTTTCACTAACTCGTCCACACAGGACTTTCCACACAGGGAACCTCCACTGAGGATTTGGGTAAATACAATTTGGTAGTACACAACTCTCTCACCAAATACAACCTCTACACTTAGAGGCTAGGCACAAAGCTAACACAAGATCAACCTCTCACTAGAGGGATAACAACAACCCAATTGCACAACCTCCTCTACACTTAGAGGGAAAGGTACAAAGCCAAGCGAAGATAAGGGTTTACAACACTTGGTGATCTCAAAGAGCACAAACCAAATCTTTCTCACAAAACAAGATCCTAATAGATAGGATAGATAGATAGCTCAAGTGTGAGAAATAAAAAGTGTTTTGGAAATGAAAACAACAAAGAAAAACACTTGGGAAAATCATAAGATAGATGTTGAAATAAAGATCAAAAACTAATTCCCAAATACTCTCTTTTTCTTTGAATTTTCCACCACTTTAAAAAAAAAAGATTGATCTTTTAAACCCAAAAACTCTTTTAAAACTTGTAGCTAAAACACTTAAGAAGATGAAGAATTTTGCTCTTGAAAATTGTTGTCCAAAACTAGCTCAAATTGGGGGTATTTATAGCCTCCACAAAATTCTACCCCGTTGCAATCTGGAAAAGCCCAGATTGCCCTTCTGGTCGACCGGGCGGTCGACTGGCCAACGGTCATATTTATGACCGTTGAGCCACCGGTCCGTCGACCGGCGGTCGACCGGACACTGAAAACAGAGAGCAGAGCTCTCTGTCGGTCGACCGGACGGTCGACCGGGGCCATTTCCAGAGAGCAGAAGCTCTGTGGCGGTCAACCGGGCGGTCGATCGGCCTCCCAGCCTGGGCTACGTACACGTTCTGTGCATGTCGGTCGACCGGACCGTCGACCGACTTCTTCTGCCTCGGTCGACCGGTCCGGTCGACCTAGCCAGTCCAGCAAATTAGGAATTTAAAAACTTGGCTTTTATTATCAAATAAATCCCATAAAAACACATAAATTTCACAAAAATAAGTTCTTATTAGATCTTGGAAATACAAATATGTGTGACAAAATTTAACACATATTTTAAACATTTGAATCATTTTTGTGTTCTTGAAAATTTGCCCTAAACCAAAAACCGTATTTTACAAAACTTGAATTTTTGAAATGGAAATCCGATTTTTCAAAACACATGTAAATACAAAAACATGATAAACAACTTTGAAGCATATTGTTATGGATAGAATCCAATATACATATAAAGATTTATATCTATATTTTTGATATGAAATCCAAAAATAAGTTTTATTTAAATACAAAACTCCAAACTCATGAAATAGACTATCAAAATAAGTTTTTCTAAATAGAAGAAGCATAGATGTATATAGATCAAATCTAACATATATTAAACCATGTAAACTTGTTTTGATTCTATCTATTCATGAAAACCATATATATGAAAAATCGAAACCGGTTAAACCGAAAACAAACATGAAAGTTTAAACAAGTGTGTGTATGTGTACTTGAGCATAACAACACTATGTAATCTTTACAATGATCTAAACACAATCTTAAGCTAAACAAACAGAAATCTTCTTGTAGAACTCCTTCTCCAAGTCGACTCGATCCAAACACGATCCAACGAGCTTGACTCCAACCGAGTGCTAGATGCGATCTTGACGCGCGAGCTCTTGAATCACCATGTGAAAGCTCCAAAACACCTTTGTTGAAGCTAAACACCTACTAATATCTTGATCAAATAACTGAAACTAAATATCACAAGATTATTAGTAAACAATAACTACATGAGTTAATCATCATCAAAACTAGAGTGAAGGGCCTCTAGGCCAAAAATCTCCTCCTTTTTGATGATGTAACGCCCCAATCCCGCAGGTACGGGGACATTATGGCGACGTACATACGTGAGGTGAAAACACACTCACGCGTACGTTAAGCCTCAGTACAGGACATAGCCACCATATAGACAAGTGTTCCAGCAGGAAATAAGTACAAGAATACCTGCAGAAAGAGGTTAGTTATCATAACAGATATGAAAACAGGGATAAATAAGATACTGGAAATAAATCACCAAATACCTATAAAGTGTCTCGATGAGGAATCTCCTATGTGACTCCAAGGCACTATCTGATAATACGGTAGCTCGGATCTCCAACTGGGCATGCAAACCCAGGGTCGTCAGAAAGCGACCTAGTGAGTGGTAAAATGAAGGAGGTAGTAATATGTACTATAGTAATACAAGCACAATAATAAATAATACATGTTGTTGTAATAGTGATACTATATCCTAAGCATATAATAAGCATATAAGTAGCAGCAGAAGTATCTAAACATGAAAGATATAAGCATGTTATCTTTTAATACCATCACTACCTAACCGGTTATCATCTGGTCATGTCTTTAGGCGTGTCCGGTTTATATCATAAATACTGTCGTCTAGTGGTGACGTGATAGCAGTGACCATATAGGTGGGCATATGCAATATGAACATGCAGGTGGGCATTTGTGAAATAAAAATCAGAAGGCCGGTTATCGGTATCGGTCGACACCGACTACGGAGATTTTCCAAATAATCCAGAAAATTTCCAGAAAATCCTTAAAAATCTTAAATATTAGAAAATTATTTTTGAAACTGAAATCGACTCAATCGGACTACCACGGAGGTCAAATCAATTTTGTACGTCGTATCGGGTACTGATACGGTGATACGTACTCCAGGGATCAGGGGTTACAGATGATGACAAAACTCATGGAGTTATATATGCAGGGATTAAAGTTAAGCTTCATAGAAGCTCCCCTTAACTCATGCATAACAATAAACAATAAAGATATGTCGTGAATGCTCAACATAAATATGCATAAACATGATATTTGATACCAATGAAATAAACATGTTATTGATACCAACAAAAGATGCTCTTGATATCAATGATAAAAGATAACAAATTAAATAAACATGCATATATAAAAGTTCCAAATTTCTCTCCCCCTTTTTGTTAATTCATCAACAAAGGGGTACAAATACTAAAAAAACATAAATAATATTTTTCTTTCTTTTTGCACAAATCAAAACAATAAAGGTGTATATGTTGTATACATTCATGAAGAGGAGAGACGTGAAGTTAACTCCCCCTGCATACATGCATTTATATGAAAAGAGATGACTAAACCCTAACCACATAAAACATAATATACAATGTATAAAAAGAGATGTGAAGCTCCTCCTACACACGTGTAAGACATAGATAAGAGCGGTCAAGCTCCTCAATATGAGATACACTCAACATGAATATATATATATATATATAGAAGATGTTAAGCTCCCCTTGCATATAAGCAATACATATCAAAACTTATGATACCAATTATGAAACCAATTGAAAATAAACAAAAATTTTTAAGATACCAAAAGATACTAATTGAAATATCTTGTAAACTTTTGATACCAATGAAAATGAAACATTGTATGTTTTGATGCCAATTGAAATATATATATATTGTAAATAATGATATCAATTGTAAACATCTTGTAATTTTGATACCAAATGAGAATATTTTGTAATTTTGATATCAATTAAAGTGAAAGCCAAATATTTTTATGTAAACAAAACTCATTTCAATATAGATACCAATTTAAAATGAAATATTGATACCAATTAAAAACAAACCAACTGTTTGGTTAAACAATTCATTTTACAATAAAGATACCAAATTTTAGAATAAAGCCAATTTAAAATTTTCGATACCAATATTAAAAATGTTAGCATATTCCAAATTAAAATATTTTTCATTAAGAGCATAGGAAACCAATTGAAAAATAATATACCAAATAATATTAATGATGAAAAATGATATTAATCTAATTTTATGTCATAAAGTGTGGGAGTAAGATACCAATTGGAAATACAATCGATTGAAAAACTAAAACATGAAATTTTCTCCCCCTTTATGAGATACTAATGAAAATGATGCATAAGCTTGTATAAAATACTAATTTAAAAACTAATAGTCATTAAGGAGTAAATCAAGCTTAGCATAAACATAATTTGTGCTTTAAATATAAAGATGTAGTAAGTACAAGCAAATCATATATATATGTATGAAAAAGTAAATACCAATAGAAATTGATACTTTTTGATGTTTTGAAGCATACATATATAGAAAACAAAGATGAGATACAAACATAAAAATATCAATTGGGATGCCAATTAAAAAATATGATGAGAATCAAGTATATAACTCATGCTACCTCCCTTTCATGCACATGTTTAAATTGATTTTTCAATAAAGAGCACAAGGCATGGTCGCCCCTCCAACCGCCCTTGATGGGTAGGGGTTTTTAAAAACAAGTTTGAAAATAATTATAACATGTTTGAAAACTCTACCACATGAAGAATAACGCAACTAGTTTTATGAAAAACTTGAAAATAGTACGAAATCCTTCAAGTAAGGAATAAAATAAGAATATGTTCTATGAAAAATATGTAATTCATACGATCATCAACACTCAAATATCAATAAAGCTCACATAATCTAATGAAAACAAATCATGAGTAAACATCAAATATTGTGAGTGTACAAAGTCATGTAATCAATAAAATCATGGAATAAGGCAATTAAGCTCAATGTAAATTCCTTTATTAAAAAAACATGAAAATTTAATTTTCATCAAAATAATACTAACTCCAAGGCATATGTATGTTTTGTCAAAACAAAAGGTATACATACATATCCAAACACAATTGAGTCTATAAAGAGATTTTGCATGAAAGGCAAATGACTTAAGGTTATACATGTATATCCAATAATTTTGATAAAATTAACATATACATGAAGCTAAAACATATCATCATGAAAAACATGTCCAAAAATAGGGAATTACAAGTCAAAACGCAAGAGTCATCAAAACTAGGCTATACTAGTACATCTAATGAGTACAAATGAGCAATCAAGTACAAACATATAATAATCTATTTGTGACTCACTAGTTGCACAAGTATATACACAAATTTTAATGAAAGGTTACATTTAAACATGTAATCAAATCATGAAGCATAAAACAAAACATATATCAATATAATCATTATATAAATACACATGTACTAGACTATGATATACAACATAGCTAAACTATAGAGAGAACACAAAATATGGGTCCATATAAATATGGGTGTATCTCAAATACTATACATGTATATCACTAATCTAAATTTCATGGCATTTAACATAATAATCATGAAACATCAAAACATGCTAAAAATTAATTATGAAAGCATGTAAACGAAATGGGAGTTTAGAGATCGTTACCAAAAACCATGAGGGCAAATCTCTAGGTCCAAACCAAGGTGGTCCTCCCACCAAACTTCCTTGAAAGTGATGCATCCAAAATTGTCACTTTTAAGCTCAGAACACATCCACCTCAAGGCACCAACACTCTCACGTTAAGTGAAAGCCCATACCTACATCAAATACCATAGGGGTAGATTTTGATACCTATACTATATTGGGTCCATGGGGGTTAGCTCCTTTCCTAACCCAAACAAATTTGTTTGCAAAATTTGAATCATGTATCCTATCATAATAAAATTTTGCAAGGTAGCCCTTATGTCCACAATGTGTACAAGTGTACACATGAGCATACATAGTGTTACGAGTGTGAATGTGGGAAGCATGTGTATGCCGTGGTTTGTGTGCATGCATAGGTGGAACTTGTTTCTTGCGAAACATGGATTCCAAACGTGTGTGGTTCATGACATATTTGCTCAAAGTGGAGCCCAAACAATCAACACTCTTCTTTAAAATATTTATTCATTTTTAATAATAGTAGAAGAGGTTCATGCAATAGATACACTAGGTAATAAAGCATGGAAAACATGTGTGTCAATATCATTTTTCAAAGAAGTGTTTTTCTTAGAAACCAAATCTAGCTCTTTTGAAATAGAAGCAATTTTGTTTTTCAAAATATCATTTTCTTTTAAAGTAAAATCAAGTTTTGAAGACAAGATCTCATTTTTCTTCAAACATTATTGCAATCATTTTTATTTTTCAAATTTTGTTTTCATTAAGTGCAAGTTCAAGTTGGGATTTCAATGAGTCACGTTCATTTGAAATCTCAACCATCTCTTGCAAAGTTAATTCAAGCTTTGAAAATAAATCTTTATTTTCTTTATTTAATCCAAAGCTTTTCTTTTTCAAAACTTTATATTTTTCAAGCAATTTTTCACATACAATAGAAAGTTCTTCATTTAATGCATCGGCATCAATAATATCATCTCCTAAAGAACTAGCACAATCATCTAGTTGAGTTTCCGAATGTACCTCAAGGGAGTCATTCCCTTAGACCATGTAGCAACGTTGTTCGAATTCATCCTTACTAGATTCTTTCTCTACAATGTTTGGTGTTTAAAGCTTTGGAGAGGTCAAAATTTTCCACACTGCAAAGACGGAATCACAATGAGAAACCATATTTAAATATTCTTTGTTAAGTGATTTTCTAAGTGCCTCTAGAGCTCGTGCATTTGCCTCTAAATGCTTACTATTACTAAGGTAAGATTCCTTGGTAATGGTAAGATAAACTTTCCAACCTATAGCTTTTAAATGTCAACTCATCCTAACCTTCCATATATCAATTTTAGAGAGATCAAACATGGGAGGGTTATCCATGAGTGCAAACTATATGTGTGCAAATGCAAATGATAGATTAGCTAACTAAGATCTCACTCCTAGGTGGTTTAAACCTAATATCAGGAGCGTAGGCTCTGATACCAATTAAAATTACACCTAGAGGGGGGGTGAATAGGTGTATGCCTAATCTAATGACAAATGATGCGGAATTAAAAACTAATTGCAACACACTTAGTGTAACCAAAGAGTGTAGCCGAATTTCCGGTGAAGTGCTCTGGACTATCTCCTCTAAATTCCTCTAAATAAGAGTTAAGGTGCTATATGAAGCTCTCTTAGCTGAACACAAGTGAGGCACACAAATAAATCCAAGCATATAAATGATATGAACAATATGAAATGATGCAAGGCACAATATAAGAGAGAGAGAGTTAGAGATAGTGGATCAAACGCAAACACAAAGAAATATTTCGAGGTTTGAGCACCCAGCTCTACGTCTCCACCTTCACACAGAAGAATTTTCACTAACTCGTCCACATAGGACTTCCCACACAGGGAACCTCCACTGAGGATTTGGGTAAATACAATTTGGGAGTACACAACTCCTCTCTCACCAAATACAATCTCTACACTTAGAGGCTAGGCACAAAGCCAACACAAGATCAACCTCTCACTAGAGGGATAACAACAACCCAATTGCACAACCTCCTCTACACTTAGAGGGAAAGGCACAAAGCCAAGCAAAGATAAGGGTTTACAGCACTTGGTGATCTCAACGACCACAAATCAATTCTTTCTCACAAAAACAAGATCCTAATAGATAGGATAGATAGATAGCTCAAGTGTGAGAAATAAAAAGTGATTGGAAATGAAAACAATAAAGAAAAATACTTGAAAAAATTACAAGATAGATGTTGAAATAAAGATCAAAAACCAATTCCCAAATACTCTCCTTTTCTTTGAATTTTCCACCACTTTAAAACAAAAAAGATTGATCTTTTAAACCCAAAAACTCTTTTAAAACTTGTAGCTAAAACACTTAAGAAGATGAAGATTTTTGCTCTTGAAAATTGTTGTCCAAAACTAGCTCAAATTGGGGGTATTTATAGCCTCCACAAAATTCTGCCTGTTGCAATCTGGAAAAGCCCAGATTGCCCTTCCGGTCGACCAGGCGGTCGACCGGCCAACGGTCATATTTATGACCGTTGAGCCACTGGTCGATCAGCTGGTCGATCGGACACTGGAAACAGAGAGCAGAGCTCTCTGCCGGTCGACCGGGCGGTCGACCGGGGCCATTTCCAGAGAGCAGAAGCTCTCTGGCGATCGATCGGCCTCCCAGCCTGGGCTGCGTGCACGTTCTGTGCACGTCGGTCGACCGACTTCTGCCTCGGTCGACCGGTCCGGTCGGTCGACCGGCAGATAGTTCGTCCAACAAATTAGGGATTTAAAAACTTGGCTTTTTATTATCAAATAAATCCCATAAAAACACATAAATTCCACAAAAATAAGTTCTTATTAGATCTTTAAAATACAAATATGTGTGACAAAAATTCAACACATATTTTAAACAATTTGAACCATTTTTGTGTTCTTGAAAAATTGCCTTAAACCAAAAATCGTATTTTCCTAAACTTAGATTTTTGAAATGGAAATCCGATTTTTCCAAAACACATGTAAATACAAAAATATGATATTTAAACAACTTTGAAGCATATTGTATATGGATAGAATCGAATATATATATAAAGATTTATATCTATGTTTTTGACATGAAATCCAAAAATAAGTTTTGTTTAAATACAAAACTCCAAACTCATGAAATAGACTATCAAAATAAGTTTTTCTAAATAGATGAAGCATAGATTTATATAGATCAAATCTAATATACATTAAACCATGTAAACTTGTTTTGATTCTATCTATTCATGAAAACAATATATATGAAAAATCGAAACCGATTAAACTGAAAACAAATATGAAACTTTAAACAAGTGTATGTATGTGTACTGGAGAATATCAACACTATCTAATCTTTACAATGATCTAAACACAATCTTAAGCTAAACAAACTGAAGTCTTCTTGTAGAACTCCTTCTCCAAGTCGACTCGATCCAAACACGATCCAACGAGCTTGACTCCAACTGAGTGCTAGATGCGATCTTGACGCGCGAGCTCTTGAATCACCATGTGAAAGCTTCAAAACACCTTTGTTGAAGTGGAAGTTTTCAATAGAAAACTGAAGCGCATCTTGGAGAAAACAGTTAACATATCATGACGTGATTGGTCAGTAAAACTCGATGATGCTTTATGGGCATATCAGACTGCGTTCAAGATAGCAATCGGGATGTTCCCTATCAAATGATCTAAGGTAAGGCATCACCTTCCAGTTGAGTTGGAACACAAGGCTTATTAGGCAATGCAATTACTCCATTTTGACATACGAGTGGCGGGAGCGAAAAGGATGTTGCAACTCAATGAGATGAAAGAATTTCGCAACAATGCTTATGAAAATGCAAGGATCTACAAGGAGCAGACCAAACAATGGCATGACAAGCATATTATATTAAATTATTTCAAAAAAGGGTAGAAAGTACTACTCTTCAATTCTCGTCTCTGTCTATTCCCCGCCAAGTTACGCTCGAGATGGTCGGGTCCTCTTGAGATAATTCAAGTACTGCCACATGGGGTAATTGAAATTCATAGCCCGACAAAGGGGATGTTTAAGGTAAACAACCAAAGACTCAAATCATACATGGAAGGCTACTTCACTAGACACAACATTTCCGTCCTCCTTGATGAGGCACCTTAAGCATGCAGGAGAAAGTCTAGCTAATGACTATAACTTAACACGCTTCTTGAGAGGCAACCCAAGTATTCTAACTTCTCTTATTAATTTTTCGAATTTTTAATCTTCTTTAGTACTAACTTATGTCTTCTGTATGTCAGGTACCCCTCTCTGTTGACTGATCTAATACTCCCAGATGAATCACAAAATCACCATAAACAAGAGTACCAAAAGACAGAGCATGAAAGAACCAGAAGTTCAGTCTGGCAGCCGAAATTTCGGCCAGCCAGCTGAACTCTGGTAGACATTTAACTAGGAATCTTTCAGGTGTACTCTTTTCAAATTATCTGTTTTTCTAGATCTGTTTCTGAGATATGTGATTTTCAAAATTGAATTATTTTGTGATAAATGAAGATCTTGATTTAAAAATGGATTTCTTGTTCAAATTTGAAAAGTTTGGGGTGATTCTCAATCTTGATTTTGTGCATGGGGACATAGCATAATTTAGGTACGGGAGTAGGGGTCAAATCTTCCTTTTGAACTTTTTTAAATCTTTCCTCAATTTTTTTTACTTTATCCTTTCCTTTTTTTATCTTCTTTATTTCATCCTCTTTAAAAATTTCAAAAATTTTCAAAATTCAGATTCCAAACTCCCTCATCTTTTCTCAAGAGCATTCAGTTTCCAAGATCTTCAAGGATTCAAATTTTGAATTTGAAATTTAAATGAAGTGTAGTTTTGAAAAAAGTGTATATACATCTTCTATATAAACTAACTTCAACCTTCTTTTGTTTCTCACAAATCCGAGTCAAACCTCTCAAAACCAGAGCATTCTACAGCCAGAAGAAGGAGTTCCAGAGACCTCAGCCACCAGATTCGCGAAGTTCGAGACAGGAGTTCGAGACAGGAGTTCGGCCAGGCAGCCGCACGTTCAGGCAGGTAGCCGAACTTTGGCAGAAACTTTTCCCTGAATTCTTCAGGGACAGTAAGTGCTTTGTTTCCCCTCTTTTACAGTTCTCAGTTTTTCAAGTTCATTATGTCTAAAATTTTTACTAAGCACAACTTTTTTCTTGTATTCGAAGAATTTGGGATATATTTTTTTGATTAAATAAGGGCTAAGAATTGGTGATTATCTGTTGCATTCTAATACTTATGAATTTTATATTCCTGCCCTAGTACAAGAATTTTATGATGGATTTTCTGAAAATAACATTGATAGGAATCAAAGAATAATTGAAGTAAATTAGAGGGGGAGATTAAAATCTTGCATTTACAAACTATTTCTGAACTAAGGGGTATTCCTATTGTGAAAGGGACTCAAGAATCGGGAACTTGGAAAACTACACATTTAATGGGAGAACATTGCAAGGTACCTCAAGGGGTTGGCATTAGCACTAAAACAGTATATAGGAATGTGTATGCGTTATGTAGATGGTTAAATCGTAATGTCTTGGGTGTATCACATGTTTCATCCTTTTACAACCAAATTTTACATATTGTCTACATTTTGAAGACTAAGGAAAAAGATTTTTGTATGTGCTACACACTATTGGACACCATTGCTAGCGTTAAAGATAAATGAAAGACCTTTATACCACTACCCATTCTTATCACACAAATTTGCATGGAATGGATGCTTGAAGATGAATTTAATCATGCTATAAAAGATAAAATTAGCATTCAAGCTGAAACTATTTCTTCATCTTATAATGCTTTAGTGCAAATTAATTGGGTACCTTCCATGCTACAAGAACGTGTCCCCATTGCATCATCATCATCTAATGAATCAAAAGATGAGGATGGTGAATTCTTGAATCAACAACCACCCAAAGATAATCGTGTATTTATGCATTTAATTTGGGAGTGGATAAAAAGAACATACAAGTTGATAAAGGGGCAGAATAAGATGAAAATTGAAGAGAAACGTTTTAGGAGGACACGTTCTAAAGGAGGTAGTAGTAGCATGGGAAAGAGAGGGAGACGTGCATAAGGGGAGTTGTATAGTAGGATTTTCTTATTTTATTTTATTTCTTTATTGCCTTAAAAAAAAGTTTTTGTGGTAAGTTGACCTAGTTGTAAGGGATTTAGTAACCATAAAAGTTGAATTAGATATGCAATATCAATTTGATGGAATTTTAAAGTCTTTGAGTAGAGATAAAAACCATTTAGAATTTGTCCATATGAATATACATCTTATCTACACTTACACATTTGTTTGAGCTTGGGATAATGATGATTACTTAATACTTGAAAAAAAAACTTAATTATTGATTAGCTAGATGCTTTGACCTTAAGAAGCCTTTGTATTTACACGAAAGATAGTTAGGTAAAGTGAAAAAAATATTTAAAAAATTATATGTATTAACAAGTCTAATGATCAATTAGTTAAGTATCTTGGCCTCAAGAAGCCTTGATATTTACACGAATAATAATTAGATAAGTTATATGTATGAAAAAAAGAAAAAAAAAAGAAGTGCTTAAAGGGCAACGAAGTGGTAATACTTCGAAACTTCTATATTGTAAAAAAAAGAGTTTAAGTATGAAAAGTTTGAATCAAAATCCCAAGTTAAGAACTATACACATTCATGAAGATGCATAGGATCTGAAAACTTAGGAAGGATGGTGATATAGGCTAAGATTTGAAAATCTCTACAAAGTAGATGATAGAATTCTTGATAAGAAATTGAACTTAATAATGAGAGTTTATGGTAACTAGAGAACTTATACATAAGTGATTCTTATCACTCCAAAAATATTTTGTCTTCCTTTACTTTTATCTTTCTTTTTCTATTTTCTTTATTTTGGTTATCCTTAATTTTTATTATCCTTTTTATCTTAATATCTTCTTATCTTTTAAATTCATTCACCGAATTTTGTGGGTGTAATTCACTGAAAACCCTCACGAGACAACACTCGTTCACTAGGGTAACCTAGGAGTTTAACGGCTTTTTGCACATGCTAAGTGCAATAGTGAGTCCTACGAAAGTGGATTAGGATTTTATTTTTAGAATTTTTAGTTTTTCTTTTTCTTTTAGATTTGGATTTTGCTCGAGGACTGGCAAAAATAGGTATGGGGGTGTGATGTGTGTGCTTTATATACATGTTTTACATTACTTTATGCCTATTATTTGTCATATTTAATGTTGCATGGGTATTTTGATAGTGTTATTTTGTAGATTTTAAGTCAAGAGCAAATTAGAAGAAAAAGAGTGAAAATTGGCAAATTGGTGATATCAAGTGAACAAAAGAGATGCAGAATCAGAAATCTGAAGCAGAGATGGAACATCTCAACAGAGCCTTCACGCAAAATCAGAAATTCTACAAAAATCTAGGGCTGAAATAGACCAAGAGTTTGGTCACCCAGCCGTATATTTCGGCCAAGCAGCCATGGACCAGTCAATGGGAATGCCAACTCAGAGGTCAACATGAGTCAAAAAAGAGAACGCCAATACAGCAAGAAATTCGGCCAGCCAACAGAATTTTCGGCCAGCTGGCCTAACTATTGCGGTGCTTACGGATAGAATTTTCTCAGAAATTTGTGTAAATTAAAAAAAAAAACCTAGATTTTTGTATTCGATTAAGATTCTACTGCTCTCTGCTCTATATAAATGCTGCCAAACCTCTTGCAAAGATACAATTTAATTCTCTCTTTAATTTTGAGCGAAAATAAATAAAATTCTGCTGTTAGCCATTAAATCTCAGAGTACTTTCAGCAGAGAATTCTTGAAGGCTTTATCTTTATTGGTGTTCTCTTGTCTTTCTCTTACTTTTATTTTTATTTGCTTTTATTCCATGATCTATTCTAATATTATAATGTATTCTATTTTCTTAGTCATGAACTAATTTTCTTTAAATAGGGGCATGATGTAGGGATTGTATTGATGATATGGTATTGTGTTTTGTGCAAATTCTCCTACATGCTTTATAAATTTTAAATCTTTTGCATGCTAAATTGTTAATCTTGTACTTTATTGTTACAATCGGTGCGCACAATTGATTAGAAGGTTAGGTTAAAGTCTGAGATGAGATAACCTAGCAACAGCTTATAGGATTAACAATCATAACTCGAAACATTGAGACGTAAGAGTTATGCAGTCAAGTAGGAATATCCATCACACTTAATGTATCTTTTGACTAGCAATCAACTAGATCGAGAGATTGTGAATTCTAGATTTAGAAGATAGAATTGGTATTATTCGAGAGAAAGTACTGATTAGGATAAGGAATTTCGATTGTTAGCATGAATAGGATGAATTAGCACAAGCATAATATTTTATCTGATTACAATTTTCAAAATCATTACCCTAGTTCTTTTCATAATTAAAATAAACATTTTTAGTAATAGTTTAATTACAACATCTTTGAACTAAATTGATTATTCAAATAGAACTAGGAAAGATTAAGTTGTTACTTGAACAACAATACTCGTGGGAATGATACTCTACTCACTACAATATTACTTGAAAAAGATTGGTACACTGGCCATTCGAATCCGCACACCAGTATGAATAGTACGAATGGAGCTCACGAGTTACAAAAGAAAACTCGAGAGTTGAGCAAGGCCCTGGAAGGATAGGGCCTTAGACGGTCTATCGATGATCCACGCTTCAGTTGTGCATCTCTGATCAGCATCCGGGAGAATCCTCAGCTCCAAGCTTCGGAATCTGGACATAAGGATCCAGGGAGTCAGAATTCCCCAGCGAGTGGTGAGGTGAATGCCAAGTGGCGTGCATAGGTAATCACACGTGTGTCGAGAAATCCGAGTCACAAACTTGCATTGGAAACCTTGTCGTAGGCACAAGCATACAAGAGCAGATAAGAATGTAATAGGTAAAGTAAATGTGGTAAGACTAGTTATATAAGCCTAAATTACCAATCCGTGAGGTTAATACGTCGAAGGAATAATACAAATAAGGAAACCCTCATATTTATACAATATATACCTCACGTAACTGTATCCTGAGTTCATATAACCTGGATTGACTCCTAAACTACGAAAACATCATAAAACCGATAAAAAACCAATAAAATCGATAATACCGAATACAAGCAAAACTAGCATACAGGCTCGATTTACGGCTTCATGAGATTAGTACATCGAAGGAATAATCCAAACAAGGAAGATATATACCTTTACCTCATGTTACCGTACTCTGAGCGTGTACAACCCGAGTTATAAAATAGCACAGCAAGTTATTGATTAGCACTTTATTATTATTATTACTCGCCCTAACCATATATCTAGGTATGTGCCCTAGCATCCCAACACACATACATCCATATATGAGTAAGTTGAGGTTGTTATTGGAAACTGATGATGAGACCAATGTGTTATGTTTACAGCGGATCCCGTACATACCCGGGACCACAGCCCAGGATGTTCTGATGCTGACCTGGAACCTGCCGCTAGGCAAACAGGAAGGTGGGTCTTATATTATGCCCATTTAGGAATATAACAGGAGGTAGGGAGTCAGCACTCCCCTCGGATTCATGGAGGCCCTCAGGTAGATCCGAAATTTGGAGTTGCGCAACATACCTAATACTACAGTAAACATATTCACCACTTGAAATCCATCAGTTTTCCCCTTACCCGATGTAAGATGGCCTTTTTATAGTTTATTATTATGCAATTATCATATTATGGGAATAGCAGGAGCAGGACAGGTTCAGGAATTACCGAAGTAACAGGAGTACATAAGTACTAGAAATACAAGTCACTGTATATAATACAGGATAGCAGGACAAGATTCCCGAGATATGAAAATCACAAGATAAGTAGTAAGGTTTCAGGTGATAAGTGTATCAAATAGGTGTCAGGTGATAACAAGATGGGTCAAGTGATAGCATGCAGGAGTCAGGTATCAAGTAATAGCATGTCAAGTATAAGCACAGTAGATATCAGTATACAAGAAATAGTATCGATACAAGGGATCGATACGCATACAAGAAAACGGTACTGATACAGAGGATTGGTACGAATACAAGAAAATGATACTAATACGAGGGATCGGTATGAATACAAGAAAATGGTACAGTTAGAAAAATAATATAAATACAGGTTTCGAAACCTTCACAACCATCAAGGAAAGAGTAATAGTTGAATTGACAAATAGACAAGTGGGCATGCAAGCAAGCGTACATTCAAACGAAGCTAAACAAGCTGGAGCGGGGCTAACGCACAGTGCTAAATGCTATCATGCCCGATGTGTTATTGCTCGCGGCAAACCTTCGATAACGTAACAATCGCTCGTGGCGTAACTACACTTGGACATAGTTAGTGATAGAGCGTTGAGCGTTAGGCTCACCTACCAGGTGGAGTATGATAGCCCGGAGGTTGAACGTAACCCGACGGTTGGGTTAGAAAGCCCGGAGGCTAAACGCAGCCCGGAAGCTGGTTATATTACCTACAGGAGATGTTAGAATCACGCAGGCGCACATATAAACGTGATAATGACTAGACTATCGTAGAGTAGTGAAGCCCGGAGGTTGACAGAGCCGGAGGCCGAGTAGAGAGCCCGGAGGCTAAACGACCACGAAGGGTCAGCCACACATGGTATAAAGCAGTAAAAGGCAATCTCGCAGGCATGGCATATATACAGGAAGTAAACTAGCTAAGTACAAACATTCGTCACAGGCATATACATGTACAATACTGGGCACTCGGTTACATACAAATACAAAGGTACAACCCAATACAAAATACAGATACAAACTCAAAATATAGAAATAAAATACAGTCGACCCGACGAAGCGGGAAAACCCAAAACAAGGCGAGGACACTCGCCTAAATCTTCGAAAAAGGCGTGAAGTCTGGAATCCCAGAAACTCGCGCACTCACCGTAATATATTAAAATATATATAAATATTTTTAGAGAGAGAAAGAAAATAAGAGAGAGGAGAGAGAGAAGTGAAAGAAAGCAAGAGAAAGAGGGAGAGCTGGAGAAAAAAAAAGAGCTAGAGAGAAAATCTAGAGAGAGAAAGCGAGAGCTAAAATCTAGAGAGAAAGAGAGAGTTAGAGAGAAAGTGGCCTAGAGAGAAAAGCAGAATTTAGAGATAGATGAGAGAGAGAGAGAGGATTAAGGGGGAGAGAGAGAGAAGGGAGATGGAGAGAGGGGGCAGTAGAGAGAGATACAGTAGATAGAGAAAAAAAAGGGAGAGAGAGGTGGGGACTGCTGCCCCCTTGCTCACGCACAGGGGGCCAGGAGGTCCCCTGGCCGCGCATGGACACCGGCGGCGCCCAGCCCGAGGGTGGCGCTGGTGGCGTTTGGTGGTGAGTGATCAGCCAAATAGAGAGAGAAGAGAAGATAGGGCAGGAGGAGGCGAGAGTTGGAGATGGAGGTTATGGGGGATTTGTGGTGGCTGGCCGAAAAAGGAGAATGAAAGTGGCGTGCCAGGGGTCTGACCAGAAGTATGGTCGCCCGGGGCGCCCAGTTGCTGGTGATGGCATCAGGTCCTGGAGGAGGAAGAGAGAGGTATAGTGAAAGAGAGAGACAGAGTGAACATAGAGAGAGATAGAGAGATTAGGGAGAGTGAGTGAGGAATTAGAGAAAGAAAGAGGAGATTTAAGAAGAGGGGGAGAGAATTTGAGAGGGGAAGGGGATAGCCCCTACGTCGCCAGCCAGAAAGAAGAGGAGGAAGAAAAAGAGAAAGAAAAAGAAGAAAGAAAGGAAAAGGAGAAAAGAGGAAGGAAAAAGAAAAGGAAACAGAAAAGGGAAAAAAGCAAAAGAGAGAGAGATTGATAGGGAGTGATGGAGGGGAGGTACAATAAATGAAGGGGAGCAGGTCGGTTGGTGGAGTTGGGTGAAAGGAAAAGAAAAAGAAAGAAAGAAAGAAATGAAGATATCTTAAAATTATAATATTAAAATAATGTCGGAAAATATCGACTGTTCCAGAAAAATCCCAAAAATACGCAGAGGTAGAAAATATCATCCTGAGGAATAATATGAAATCAGTTTTCAAATATAAAATCCCATTTTCAAAATAAAATCCTAGAATCTACCAGCGATACTGCTGACACCAAATCTGGCCGAGTTTCAACAATTTCAGAAAATTCTCCAAAAATAAATTAAGGTAGAAAAAAATGATTCTAAGAAATAATGTGAAAGCGGATTTTAAAAATTCAACTTCGTTTGTAAATTAAAATTTCTGAAATCGCCCAGCGATATCGATCGATGATTGCACACTTTTATTGCATTATTCTTTATTACATTCCACATTTATCATATAATAAATCTGCTAAATTCCTTTTCTGTAACGCCCCGATCTCGCAGGTACGGAGACGTTATGGCGACGTACATACGCAAGGCGGAGATACCCTCACGTACGTACGCTAAGCCTCAGTACAGGAAATAGCCTCCATATATACAAGATTTCCAACATTAAATAAGTACAAGTATACCTGCAGAAAGAGGTTAGTGATCATGATAGATATAGAGATATGGAAATAGAAGGAACTAAAAACTAAATAATAACGATACCTAGGAATGACATCGATGACGAGTCCTATGTGAATCCAATGAAATATCTGACAAGACGATATCTGAGATCTCCAACCTGGGCACGCGAACCCAGGGTCGTCAGAAAGCGACCTAGTGAGTGGTAAAATGAAGGAAGCAGTAATATATACTATAATAATACAAGTACAATAATAATATATAATACATGGTTTTGTATCGGTAATACCATATAGTAGGCATTTAATAAACAGTAGAAATATAAAAATGTCATATTTTAATACCATCACTACCTAGCATGTTATCATCGGGTCATGTCTACAGTAGTATCCAGTTTTATATAATAAATAATGAACATGCAGATGTGCAGCATGCAACAGAACCATACTACCGGGTTGTGCATATATAGTAATGATGTTTGCAAGGTATACATAAAGCGGAGTATATGCAATACAGAATATAGATGTACATGAGTAGTGTACAGAAAGTGTAACAGGTATCAGGAAGTGTAACAAAGTATACAGGTAACATGATAATGGACAAATGATCAGGACTAGTAACAAGTGCAACTAAACAATATGATATGTGTATCTGGCAAATCATGTTATTTATACAATAATAACAATCAGTACCACCTGGTATTTTAATCAATCTCTTACAGTGTCCCATACCACTGGCAGTTCATACTGGAGCCCGCACTCCAGTAGAACCCATCCGGACATGGCATACGGGTACCATTATCCAAACGAGAGAGTGATTAAATAACAAGTGTTCCCGACGTCACCATTGTTTATACTATTTTATTATGTTAATTGGAAACCCAATAGTAAAGGAGCTCTAGTCAGGTGGGTGTACCCCGTGCATACCCGGGATCACGGCCTTAAACAGACCCCTGGCTGCTGAGACCAGGGCCAGCCCACTAAGGCTGTAACATGTAATAGAAACTAAATGAGCTAAAATAATAACGGGAAACGGGAGCTCATGAGTTATAACAGACGGTAGCCAGCACTACCCCATCCCCTGTAGTGGGACAAACAATGGATCCAGACATCCACCCGACAAGATCTAGTCAACCGTCAAGTCTCCCCATTCCCAAGTTATTTTTATTATCTTTAACCACACAGTATATTCGGAACAAGTCTCGTACATGATACATGTAACACGATAACACGATATGAGCTCTGTTGATAGCATATAACGAGATAACGGAAAATAGAAAACAATAGATGTGGGATTCTAGAGGTGGCCCCCGTGGCTTGGATCCACGTGGTACTTAGTTCTACACATCGCATATCAACAGCTCACATGTCCAGTAACGGGAACACCAATATCAGAACAGGAAATAATCATGTAACGGGAAGACAGGACGGACTACTCATGTAACAATAATCCATGTGACATAAACAATGTTCAATATAACGAGAATACAAGAATATCTATGAGCAATAATATAATCCATGATCCATGTAACAGGAATACATAGACAATCAATGCATGCAGACCGATGAGTCTATATAACAGTGGTATAAGAACATGAAGTAACTGTGTATAGCATATCCATGTAGCGGTGTTCGGTGTAATAGCATATCAGTGTATCAGTGGTTTACGAACATGCAGTAATAGTGGCGTGAAGATCCGTAGCTGTGTCTAATGTAAGTATTCAGTGTATTAGCATGTCCGTGGAACGGTGATACTGGCAAGTAAAATGACAGTGTCGAGTATCCATGTATCAGTGGTCATGAACATGAAATGATAGTGTCCTGTATAGTGTATCAGATATTGACATGCAATACCGTGTCCAGTGTATCAGTGGGTCGGTAATGGTGCCAGTGTAATAGTGACAATGTCTGGTATAATGGAGTACGCGTGTATCAGTGTACATATAGTAGTATTGTGTAACCATACTAGATGTACATGAAGTGACGAGGTCCAGTGCTGTGATAGGGGTAACTATAATAATTTTTACGGTATTAATCAAAATGGAAAAGTAATCACTCAACTAATTAAACATGAATAATATAATTTATAAAACAAAAACACTCACAAACTAGCCACGGGAAGCTCTTTTCCACGATCGCAACGGATCCAGAATCGTCCAATTCGGAGTTCGGATGCTTCACATATCGCCCGAACACCAAAAGTAATAGAAATGGGTCAAATATGTAATAAAGATATCTCAAATGCAAATATTATAAAGTATGAGGGGGTTTTCTATAATATTACCTTTATTGGGTTTTGGATGCGGGTTTGGGCTCTTAACGGGTCGGGTTTAGATCCACAACCCATACCCATAAATTAAGTGATGGGTTATTGGGTTGTTATTGGGTTTCAAAACCCTACCCAATAAGACTAATGGGTTCGGGTTCACACCCGAACCCAACAAAGAAAGTAGCAATAGCAGCAGCGGCAGCTGCTGTTGTCGCTCACCAGTTGGCCGCCGGCTGGCTGGCCAGTGGCGCCCGCCGCGGCCCAGGTCGGCGGCGCCCTCCGCAGTCGTAGCCTATCGCGGTCGGCGGCAAGGTGAGGTAGAAGAGGAGTGAGAGAGAGAGAGAGAGAGCAAGAGAGAGAGAAAGAAGAAGAAAAAGAAGAAAGCAGGAGAAGAAGAAGAAGAAGAAGAAGAGGAACAGGAAAAAGAAGGAGAAGAAGGAAAGAAGGAGAAAAAAAAGGGAAAAGAAGAAGAGAGGAAAGAAGGGGTGGCACCCGGGCTAGGGGTGCGGCCAGCGCTGCCCCGGGTTGTCGGCGACCTGGCTGAGCTGCGGGCGGCGGTCAGGCCCCCCACCAGGCTTGAACAGAGAGGGGGAAAGTGAGAGAGCGTGAGGAGAAGAGAGTGAAAGAGAGAGAGAGAGAGAGAGATGATAATGAGAGAGAGAGAGATGATAATGAGAGAGAGAGAGAGACAGTGAGAATATGAGTATTTAATTAGAGGGTAGAGAGATTAAAATGGGTTAGAGGGAGATTAGGGGTGTGGTTAATTGAAGTCGATGGAGAGAGGCGGTGGTTAGGCGGTGGGAAAAATCCAGAGAATGGGAGAGAGAAAAAGAGAAAAAGAAAGAGAAAGAGAAAAGATTTTTATATTATTTAATTAATATTATGTTATTCAGTAAAATTTGACTAGCTCCGTATGGTTCCCAAAAATTACATAAAATAGAGAATATTATCTTAAGATATAATATGAAAACGATTTGAAAAAATTCAGTCTGGTTTGCAAATAAAAAATCTTGGAAGGTTTTACCGGTATTGGGCGACACCGGTTCGGCCCGAATTTTGATAAATTCAGAAAAATTCTAAAAAATATCATAACATAGATGATACGAATCTAAGACAAAAGGTGAAAGCAGATTCTCAAAATGTAACTCTGTTTGTGAATTAAAAATCATAGAGTCGATTACCGGTATCGGTCGACACCGACTATGGAGATTTTCCAAAATAATCCAGAAAAATTCTAGCAAATTCTGAAAAATCTAAAATATTGGAAAATAAGATCTGAAACTGAAATTGACTGAATCTGACTAGCAGAAAGGTTAAATCAATTTTGTATGCCGTATCAAGTCCTAATACTATGATCGTACATCAGGGAGCAGGGGGTTACATTTTCTTAAATGTCTATTTTGCAGAAGATAATCATGGGAGAAAGAGGGAAAAAATCAAATCAATATCAGTTAAATTCAGATTTAACTAGATCTATTTGGTTAAAGGAGGATGAATTGGTAAAATTCAGTTTTTGGTGAATCAAGTGGTTAAATCTAAAGATCAACCGAGGATAACATCAAATACATAGTCCAATCTAAAGGGATAAATGGATAGAGAGAAGATCAACGGATGAGATGAAGCAAATTTGACTCAGATTCTGACTAGATATATTTTAGTATTTGAATTATAACTTTTGCTACCAAAATTAAAATCTAATGATTCAAGCTCTGAAGTTGATCACTATTTCTAATTCTGTTATTTGATAAGTTATATTCAGCAATCAACACGCCAATAAGCTGCAGATCAGAACTAAATATCCACATCAAATCAAGTTTGGAGATAAAGGGAGGATTCAAATTCAGAAATATCCAGCTTTCCCTATCTTCATAATCCTCTAACATCTACATTTCTCCTATAAATACCTACAATTTCAAAGGCAAAAGGGGAAGGACCAAGCAGAGAGTAGAATTTAGGCTAATTTGTAGTTTGTAACTTAGGTTTTTTTTATTTTCTTTCATGTAATTTTTATTTTCTTTATGTAACTGAAAGGAGAAGATACTTTCATGGAGGAATGAGAGCAAGCTTGTACTAAAGGTGACACCGGTGGAAGTAATCTTTTCTTCCATTGTTATTTGAATCGAATCGAAGTTTCTTTTTTCTTCTTTACTCCTGTTTTCGATTACTTCTCTCTTCTGTGTTTGTGTATCCAAATGAAACCGATAGCCTCGAAGTTTCCTTGCCCTTGCAAGTGCCATTGATGGCTTATGGTGATGGATATCCATTTCTATGGTAGTGTAGCTTACCCCTTCAATTCATAGTGTAATACGAGAATGGGGAAAATCCTATTTGTCATACTTCGCTCGCCTTCAAGCAAAGGTACATCGTCGATATGGGTCAAAGGTAAGCAGGCACCGAAGAGGTAAGTAACTTTTTTAGGTTTTAGTTTTCTTTTCTTTTAATTTTAGTGTAAATTACCAACACCACAATCTTTCAAATTTCTTTCACTCTTTTTCAATTTCTTTGTATATATCCACTTTCATTTCTCCTCCTTCTCTATCTACCACTTTCTTCCTAACTCACTTTAACCTAATTTTCCTTTTCTTTTTAAAGAACAAAAGAAGAACTTTAACCATTTGTTGTAGCATAAAAGAGAACTTACTAATAAGCTTCCATCGCTAGTCCCTCCTTGTGGCACGACCCGCATAGCCACTTGTTATAGCGGTAGAATTGAGCACCTTGCTCTATTATTATAAAAGTTCTAAAATTCTGTATTTTTGTGCAGGTAAAAACTCAATCAGTCAACACCAAAACAGGTCGAACTTTGATAAATTCAGAAAAATCTCAGAAAATATATTTAAAGTAAAAATATGATTCTAAAAGCAATGTAAAAGCAAAATCTAAAAATTTAACTCTGATTGTAAATTAAAAATCCTAAATCAGCCAATGATATGGTCGACACCGATTTTGAAGATTTTACAAATTAATTCGAAAAAATTCCAAAAATCATGAAAATCTAGAATATTGAAAAATGATATTTTTGAAACTGGAATTGGTCAAATCTGACCACCAGAAGGACCAAATCGAGTAATACACTAGGATCGGGTCCCCGGTTCAGATTTGGGCTAACTCCGAGTCCACAAATCCAGATCCAATGAAAAACAATCACATAAATAATCATAAAATAAAAACAAATACGGGAAGTAAATTGAAAAAATATGATCGAGAATCTGAATACATAACTAAGTACGTATTCTGGGAATAGGGTGTTACATTTCATCCACCTTACAAAAATTTTGTCCTCGAAATTTCGATAAGGGAAAAATGAACACAAAAAGATAGGGATGAGGTTTATACCAATTAAGATATGAATAACTAAGGCTCCCAATAGACTGAATAGGACCTTGGGACTAGATGCCTTTATACTTCCTGTCTTATCAATCTTCTGATGGTGACATACTAACACTGATCTGATAACTGCTAATAAGAGAATACCGCCAGAACTTTAGGAGACTGACCTTCTAAATAATATGAAGCGAACTAAATTAGTGGGATGATCAATAATATTCCTTTACACTATGATATAATGTTGATGAAATTCATAGAAATCCATAAAGGTGATATAGAATCCTTGCGTGGCTTGAGGCTGTACTTGATAAAGAGTCCGCAGTAGAATTTCTCGAATGAGCTGCATACTTTCCTTACTCCGGAAGTAGACCAGAAGATTGAAAGTAAAGAGAACCCCGACAGAAGAGATTATGAATAGAGAAAACCAATAATAACAGGTTTTGAATACTAAGAGCTAATACTCTGAAAGTCATAACCTAGAATATAGAACAACCATCTTCTGAATGATAACTCGACCATAGATAAAATACTTAGAGAATACTTAAGCCCTGCAAGGTTGGCCGAATAGATCGTCGGTAAAGGTTATGACAAGTTGGTGTAGATGCGGCTAGAAAACCCGGTTCACTAAGTCCATGCAACATATTAGGCGGGAGGAATCTGGAGAACGAGGTTAGGATGTTAAACACTGTCGAAGCCAGCCACGAGCGAAGTTAACCCCAGGTGGGGCCATTGCGTAACACAACATCAGGCGCTAGACGCTAGGGTCTGGCAGAGCTAACACTCTGTGAGGCTAGCACTAGGCGGAGCTTACATGACGAAGCCAGCGCGTAATACAACAGTAAATGCTAAGCGCCGGATGCAGCAAAGCCCACACAGGTTGATCTCGTGTGGCTAGATCACGACTCTCGCTTGGCGAGGCTAGTAGGGTCCGTGACTCGCCAAATCCAAAAAGACTGTTAGGCATTGTGGCTCTGAAGGACATGATCAAGAATTCTTAATAGCCGAGATGAGTCATGAATGCTGTCTTCTAGATAATAGTCTGACTATGGATCGATTCTGAAAACACCTGAGCTTCATAGAGTTTGATTGAAAAGATTGTATAATAGGTTCGTTCTGCCCTCTACTGCTACATCTTCTAGTCTATTCATATCTTAAGTTGGTATAAAACTACAAAAACCAGAATAGGGAAAATGGTTGAGATACGGGAAATAAAGAAAGGACGGTTAAGAAGAAATAGATAACTCTGCATTTGTAGTTGGAGTGCATAATCAGGACTCATGCATGCCAGTTGCAAATTTCATTACCATTAATTTGCCGACTGGTTGTACTGTGGATATGAGAGACTAGGCTCTGATACCATCCTGTAACGCTCCGATCTCGCGGGCACGGAGACGTTACTATGACATATATACATAAGTCAAAAATATCCTCACGTATATACGTTAAGCATCAGTACAGGCAAGAATCAGAGTACGAAATACATGGTGCATTATACATTCCAACATATGAGTACAATTACAAACTTATCACAGGATATGACATAATATTACAAGAATATTACATCACCGATGGCGCGAATGCGAGATTTACAAGGAGATATATATGTATGAACAATATGAATGGCGCTCGCGAGTTACAGAAGGAAAACTCGAGAGACGAGTAGGGGCCTGGAAGGATAGGGCCTCAGGCGGTCTGCCGATGATCCACGCTTCAACTGAGCATCTCTGATCAACATCCGGAGAATCCTTAGCTCCAAGCTCTGGGATCTGGACATGAGGATCCAGGGGAGTCAGAACTCCCCAGCGAGTGGTGAGGCGAATGCCAAGTGGCGTGCATAGGTAAGCATACATGTGTCGAGAAATCCGAGTTATAAACATGTATTAGAAACCTTATCGTGGGCACAAGCATACCAGAGCAGGTAAGAAGGTAACAAGTAAAGTAAATGTGGTAAGACTAGTTATATAAGCCTAAATTACCGATCCGTGAGGTTAGTGCGTCGAAGGAATAATCCAAACAAGGAAACCCTCATATATATACTATATATGCCTCACATAACGGTAACCTGAGTTCATATAACCTGGATTGACTCCTAAACTACGAAAACATCATAAAACTGATAGAAAGCCAATAAGACCTTTAATACCGAATACAAGCAAAACCAACTATACATGCTCAATTTACAGCTTCATGAGATTAGTACATCGAAGAAATAATCCAAACAAGGAACACTCATATATATATCTTTACCCCATATTACCATACTCCGAGCATGTACAACCCGAGTTGCAAAACAACATAGCGAGTTATTGATTAGCACTTTATTATTATTACTACTTGCCCTACCCATATATCTAGGTATGTGCCCTAGCGTCCTAACACACATACATCCATATATGAGTAAATTGATGTTGTGATTGCAAACTGATGATGAGACCAATATGTTATATTTACAGTAGGTCCCGTATATACCTGGAACCACGGCCCAGGATGTTCCGGTACTGACCCAGAACCTGCCGCTAGGCAAACAAGATGGTGTGTCTTATATTATGCCCATTCAGAAATATAACAGGAGGTAGGAAGTCAGCCCCTCGGATTCCTGGAGGATGATTAGTCTCCAATATTGCATATTTCATATCACATTTTCATACTTATTCTTTATAAAATTCTGCTAAATAATGATTTTCTTGTGTGTTCCTAGGTGCATGGTGGGGAATGAAGAAGAAGATCAAAAATCCCATTTATTTAGTAATTTTTAGATCCTAATAGAACCATTGACTTTGGAAGCCCATTCTGCTGCTGCAGGGAGCAGAAAACAAGAAACCAGAGATCAGAACATAACCCATACTGTAGATACAAGGCCCACACTGCGGCAGCGCGCGAGCAGCCGCAGCATGGCCGCGGAAATGTGGCCATGTCATGGAGCCCAGCATCGTACTTCGACGCGTGGCCCCGTATGGCCCAGTATGGTCCTCCTGTACCACTAGTTTTGCCTATAAAAAACCCAGTATTCTCCAGAGCATGAGGAGAGAGTTCTTGAGTGTAGTTTTTAGGGTAGTTTCTTCTCCTTAGGATAGTTTAGGTTAGTTGTTTTACTTCTTCCACTTTTGTATTTTTTATTTCTTGTAGATCTTATAACGGGAAGAGAGTAGTACATAGGATGAAGCAAGAGTTCTTGTAATGGAAGATGACAATCTATGAATGTTCTCTCTTTATCTCTCCTTGTTTTCTTCTCTCTAACTCCTTTTATATGCTTAGCTAATTTTCTCTCACGGTAACTAACTACTAGCCACTAACTTGCTTACTCCTTGCTTGATAATCTACATGAATCTAATAGCCTCTCCTTGGCCTTGCTCTTGCAAGAACCATTGATGGCTCATGATGATAGATTCTAACACTCTAACATCCTAACTCTCTAACAAGCTAACATTATTTAATTCCATGCTTGCTCTTATTTAGTTTTGATGGTTTAGTGTGTCTTGCACTTGTTTATTGAGTTTGGATGTGATGAGTTATCTTATGGGTCATGCTTTAAAACGCTCTTGAACCAAGAACTAGTGATGGCCAAGGACACATGTGAGGCAACTATCACTAAGAAGTTAGCATGATTAGTGGATCCATTAGTAGTTAGTAGCGATGGGTTTTCTTTCTTTTTCACTTTGTTTTAGAAATACTATCAAAAATCACAAATATCTTCTCTTCTATATTCCCACTTTCTTCATGTTTCACTATACTCTTCTCTTTTCATTCTTTATTTTCTTTTTTGTCATTCTTTAAAACATAGAAGAACCGTTAACACACACGTGAACAGACCAGTGAAGCTTCTATCGCCTTCCGTCCTTATAGATTTGACCCGTTTTGCCTTTATGTTATAATAGAAGTATCGAGGAAGCCAAAGCATTGTAGGCTGTCTAAAAATCACCAAGACAAGCCACCAAAACGCAGAGATCCAAGATCCAGGCGCAAGGCTAAATGTGACAATCAAGACGCGAAAGTCCAAACCCGCGTCTCAGCATCAAGGCGTGTTGGCTCAACGCCCGCGTCCCAGCATCAAGGCGCGTTGGCTCAACGCCCGCGTCTCAGCATCAAGGCGCGTTGGCTCAACGCCCGCGTCTTAGCAACAAGGTGCCCGCACCTTGGTTGCAACCACCCCGATTATGGCGCCATCCACCGCCCATGTAGCGGGGAAGTTGGCCCTCATCGTGGAGCACTTTTAGGGGGCACGATCACCCCCTAAAAACCCTATAAATAGCCCTGTCACTATTGAAGAGGGGTCGGATTGGGCGATAAAAAAAAAGGAGAGATCATCAACAGAGAGAGAGAGCTCGACTCTTCAAGCCAGCTTGCTGCGTACAAGTTGCTCTTCGCCTACCTTCTCTTTTAGAGTTTTGGTGGACGGGGCTGAGTTACTCCCTCTACCTGCCAAGGAGAAGATTCCTTGACGGTACTGACGGTCATCTGGTCAACGGAGAACAAGATTCACTCTCCACCGCCACACGAAGAACCCAGCACTAAACAAAGGGGGAATTCAAGATTCAATATTCTCCCTCCCTTGTAACCGGAAGATTAGCCTGTTGTAATTTTTCATCTGATTCAAGGAAAAGTTGCTCCAGTCTGCTTTTACAGTTTTTCGCGTCCAACAAGAGATGGCGACCCCGCTGGGGACCACGTTTGTCACTGACGAACAAGCCGTGGCGCAGGATGATCTCCTCCGTAGGGGGAAAATGGTCGAGACACTTGTTGTGGAGTTCGACCAGGCGAAGTATGAAGAGTTTCTCTCTTCTGGCTCCAAGAGCCCAAGACCCGCGTCTGTCGCAGGGTCTCGGCGGGGAATGACCCAGAAGCCCGACCTGAAGCTCTCTTGGACGCCGCTGCTGTTGCCCACTGTGCCCAGCAAAGTTCACGCGTCAACGCCTCTCAGAAGGCCCGCGCGATCCCAAGCACAGTTGCTGTTGCGACCAACTCCGGCGCACAGAAAACCCGTGTCAACGTCTCTCAGGAGACCCGCGTGGTTAAACTCCCTGGTGCCCAGCATCAGGATATTGTTGGTTTCTCTCCACCTCCTCGACGCAATCGAAACGCTGAGCGTCGACAGAGGAGACGTACGCGTCAGCTACAAGTTGGAACCGTTGGTTGTCCAACTGAAGCTGGACGCGACGTACAGTCTCGCGCCTTACCCGCATCACGTCCAGTACGTGAAATCCGCGTTTGGCGGCCCAAGCGCGCAACTCCTCAAGTTGAGTCCCCTGAGGACCAACTTACCAAACGCCAGAATAAAGCTTCTACGTCTCGTCAAACGCAAGAAGCACGCGCCCAGAGACGAGGCGCCCTGCAGCCCACTCTCTCTCGCGCGCCTCTACCCGGACGCACCAAACAGCAATGCGAGACCCGCGTCTCATCTCAACAGAGACGCCGGACGCGCGTCCCACAGCCGAGACGCGGAAACCGCGTCTCTGAAGTCTGCGTCCAGACTGCACAGCACATGGATGCCTCCCGTCTTCGACGTTGCGAGGCTAATCTTTTCAATTCCCCTCCTATGGATTTGAGGGATTACTTGACGAAGAAAAGAAGTGCCAATCAGGTCACTTCATCATGCTGTTGCCAACGGCTCATCTCCATGCTCTCAGAGTGCCATTGCGAATCAGGCGTACACCAGCAGTCTTTGGTCAGACAGCTGACCCTGATTCCTCCGTCAGCTAAAAGAAGACGCTCCCACAGAAGGAGAACCTTCTCTGACGTTGAGTACCCCGAGCTCACTGCAAATATGACAAGCAGGAGCAAGGGAAAACAAATTGCAGCCGGCTCAGATGACTCCGAGTCTGACTCTGAACCGGAAGGAGTGTATCGACACACTCGTACCCGGACGGGAGCCATTCCCCCAATTGACTATAATGCCTTAGCCCACGGCGTTAGAGTGAATGATTCTCATTCCGCCGTAGCGGAATCAAGGGCTTCGAACTCTTCCGTCGAGAAGGAGACCTCTGCCTACATGACAGGCACTCCTGAGGAGACGGCAAGACGTATAGAGCAGGTCCAGAAAGCACAAATGGACATGATTATTTCTCAGCAAGCGTCGATTGACTCCCTCAAGCAGGCGATTGCACAACTGCTGGAAGACAGGAGGAAATCTCCTCCTAGGAGGTCAAAGGGCAAAGGGAGAAAGGGAGGAAGCTCATCTTCCGAACCTTCTGAAGAGAGGCAGCAATCTACCTCCAGTTCGTCCAAACCCTCGTCGCAAGTAAAAGGCGACCAAGACCCAGAGAAGGCTCATGCTAAAAGGATGAGTCAATTGGAGGAACGCCTCAATGCCCTTGCCAGTCGCAAAGACCTCCAAGAAGCTGGAGTGGTCCGGCCCTATCCAGCTGAGTGGGATCTAGTCCCGTACCCTCCTAAGTTCAAGGCTCCAACCCTCCAAACCTTTGATGGGAAGGGGTCCCCTAATCAGCACATCTACTACTTCAAAGCCCAAACCGGGAATGTAGTAGATAATGACGCCATCCTGGCGCGACTATTCATCGGCACCCTGAAAGGGTTGGCCTTTGAGTGGTTCATGAAACTCCCGGAAGGTTCTATCAAGAACTGGGGCGACTTGGAGAAGCTGTTCTTAACACGCTTCTTCGAAGATGACTCCGAGGTCACAATGCCCACCCTGTTAGCTACGAGACAGCGAAAGGGAGAGTCCGTCAAATCTTTCGTGGAAAGATTTCGGAACGTGGCACTCCGGTGTCCAAGCGGTATGACCCAGGCCACCCTGGTGGAAACGTGCCGCCACAACCTCCAAACCTCACTCCTTGCTCAAATAGGAGTTGCTGAAAGCCGCACCTGGAGACAATTAGTCCAACAAGGTGAACAGGCTGAGGAGATTGTTGCCCGCGTCAGGGCAGAAGAAGGCAAGCCCAGGCCGGAAAGGTCAACTAGGCGAGCACCAGACACCTCCCTCCAGACGAAGCGGAAGGATAATTTGGCGACGGAGACCAAATCTCCCACCAAACCTCAACCAGCCAAGGCGAGTGGCTCTTCAAGCCAACCCCGCGCCAACAAGCAGTATTCCTTCAAGGAGGAACATGTCGATTCGCTCTTCAAGCTACTCAACAAGAGCAACCGACTGAAGCTCCCTGAAATTAGGCGCCCGGAAGAAGTCGGCAAGACTGACAATCCCAACTACTGCATGTACCACAGGATGTTGGGACATCCTACCAAAAGCTGCTACGTCTTCAAGGACATCCTTCAGACTCTGATTGACGCGGAGGTGCTAAAGCTCCGACCAGAGCAGAAGAAGGTCACGGCTAATGTGACGTCGGTTCTCCAGTTCGGGAGACAACCTCCAACACCTGCGGGGGTAACTCCTATTCCAAAGGGAGAATTAAGAGTGGTCAACACAGACCCTCACCAGCAGCAGGAGAAGGGCTTGGTACCCGTCCCTACGCCTCAAGGGGAAATTATGTGGGTCCACCCTGACCTAGCGGACAGCCAGCAGTGGACTACTGTAACCAACAGGAAGTCCAAAGGCAAGGCAAAAGCTTCGTCCTGCCATGTGGTATGTGCTTCCTCCCGAGAAGCAGAGGATGATGTTCCCTCACTGACTGATTCAGAAGAGGAAACAATAGTCTTGGCCGCAGAGCCCAACCAACCAATGACGGGGACTCGTTCAGGACAGTGCTACTTGAAGCAGTACGGCGAAGTGGCGGCAAACCCTCCACAACCGGCTGCAGAGCCAACTAGGCCCTCCACGAAGCCACCAGTGGAGAAACAAAAAGAGACTCGATTCTCTTGAGCTCTTCAAAAGGGTATAGCGGAAGGATCCACAACGCCTTACCGCTTTGATGTCTTGGCTCAATTGGCCAACATCCCGGCGCGGATCACCCTGTATGAGCTTCTAAGACTATCAAAGTCGACCAGGGAGGCTCTACAAGAAGCTCTGGCAAATGCTGAGGTCTTTATGACCCAGGTGCCAAAGGAGGAAGATGTAGAGAATTGTCTCCACACCTCCCAGAATGCTCCCTGCATTACCTTCACGACAGATGATATGCAGGTTAAAGGGAAGCATGATCGACCCCTGTACTTCATAGGTTATATCGGATCATCTGAGGTGAACCGCATTCAGGTAGATCCAGGGTCCGCATTGAGCATCATGCCCCGCCGAGTCATGCAACACCTCGGCATCCCTACCCACCGTCTGAGCCCTACACAGACGACCATCTACGGGTTCAATGCCAACGGCACCCGTCCGATGGGGAAGATCAAGCTCAAGTGCCAGATTGGGAGCCTCAAGTCGGAGGTGACGTGCTACGTTATCGACGCCGACACTTCCTACAATCTGCTGCTGGGACGACCATGGATTCACCGCAACTCCATCGTTCCCTCCACTCTTCACCAAGTCATGAAATACATTGACGCGAGTGGGAAGGTGCAAACGTTGGTTGCCGAAAGGTATCCGTTTAAGGGGGTCGAAAATTATTTCACGGACTCCCTCCTATATCAGGATCCGGTGGACGAAACCCCGCAACTGGAAGTGCCAGACTCTGGTAATGAGGCTGACACTGAGCCCGAGCAAGAAGAGTGCCTGTGGAAGTTGGAACCACTTGTAAAGAGCACTAATAAGCTCGATGTTGATAATACCACCGACGATGCAGGCGGTTGGTATATTAATGAGAATTTAGACTTTGAGTATTTTTCTGCGTGTGCATCCGATTCAATCCCATCGGATACTAGTATCGACGTAGACGATGATATCTGGTCGGCGATGGATGCTTTGACATCATTGCATGTACCAGTAAAATCATCTTTCGGGACATACCAGGATAATGGTGATGTGCAGGAATCTATATTCATAGTTCCGACAAGACGAAAAGGCCAAAAATCAATCCTTTTCGGGCGAATGACGACTGAACCAACGCCCCGCGAAGAATCGGAAAGTGAGGAGGAATCCCCTCAGCTCAGTCATTATGAACCAAAAGCGCTCAAAATGATGAAATGCATGGGGTATGATCTAACCAACAGACCCGGGTTGAACTTCGGCAAAGGAAGGAGAACGCTACTTCGATCCTTTGTGCCGAAAGGGAAGGCCCCCGATTATTATCATCGGACGCGCCGGGGGTTGGGCTATGTATCAACTCCATTTCCATCAGCCTCCGATTCTCAAGAATCGTCAAGCAACGATTACTCTTCAGACACATCATCTTGGGAGTCAGATGTCAGTGTCGGCAACATCTTCAAGGAACTTTCAGTGAACATGGTTTCGACAAGTCGCCTGGAAGATGGAAATGAAGAAATGATCCAATCTGATACAAATCCATGGATCAAACATTTAAATGCTCTTTGGGATACCCACTTTGAACAGCGTGAGCCACCCACAGAAGACAAGGTTGTTCAGATCAATCTAGGAGATGAGGCTAACCCTAAGCCCATCTTCATAAGTGACAGCCTGTCACCATCGGAGAAGAAGGATTTAATATCTCTTGTACAAGAGTATATAGACGTCTTCGCCTGGAATTATGAGGACATGCCAGGACTTGATCCTCAAGTGGCCATGCACCGCCTCAACATCAATTCGGACGTAAAGCCTGTCAAACAACAACAGCGACGGTTTCGCCCAGAAATAATGGAGGCAATTCAATCAGAAGTCAGAAAACTTATTGATTCTGGCTTCATCAGGGAAGAACAACATCCCGACTGGGTAGCCAACATCGTCCCCGTTTCCAAGAAGAACGGGAAGATCAGGATCTGCATCGACTTCCGCGATCTAAACGAGGCCTGCCCCAAGGATGAATTCCCATTGCCGATCACAGATGTCATGATTGACAATACTTGTGGATTCGAACGAATGTCCTTCATGGACAGATTCTCAGGATACAATCAAATCAAAATGTATCCTGACGACGAAAAGCACACCTCCTTCAGGACACCCCTAGGAGTGTATTGCTACACCGTCATGCCCTTCGGACTGAAGAATGCAGGGGCAACCTATCAAAGGGCCATGAATGCCATTTTCCATCAGCAAATACGCAAAACGGTGGAATGTTATGTTGATGACATTGCGATGAAAAGTCGTATTAAAGGAGATCACATAGCTGATCTGAAGGTGGTCTTCGACATCATGCGGGCTCATCAATTGAAGATGAATCCCACCAAGTCCTTCCTGGGGGTAGCCAGTGGCAAATTCCTAGGATTTGTTGTGACTTCCACAGGAATCCATTTGGACCCGAAAAAAATCCGCGCTATCCAGGAGATGCAACCCCCAAGAAACCTCAAGGAACTCAGGGGTTTACAGGGTCGATTGGCGTACATCCGCAGGTTCATCTCAAACCTCTCCGGAAGATGCCAACCCTTCGCTAAGCTGATGAAGAAGGGTGTCTCATTCATTTGGGATGACGCTTGCCAACAAGCGTTCGAGGAAATCAAGCAATACCTCACCCAACCACCAGTCCTGGCAGCTCCAGTATCCGGAAAGCCGTTTTTGGTGTACGTCCGAGCGATGGATCATTCTTTGGGAGCTCTACTAGCTCAGAATGACGATCAGGGACGTGAGCAAGCAATCTACTATCTAAGTAGAACAATGATCGGAGCCGAACATCGGTATAACCCGATCGAGAAGGAATGTTTGGCACTGGTGTTCGCTATCCAGAAAATGCGACACTATCTGGTAGGCCAGACTATAAATGTCATATCAAAAGTCAACCCCCTGAGGTTACTTATGACAAAGCCTTCTTCACTAAATGGCCGGCTGGAAAAATGGGCCATGTTGCTATCCCAGTATGATATGCACTTTCTGCCGCAGAAAGCCATTAAGGGACAGGCGGTGGCAGACTTCCTAGCTAAACACCCAGATCCGAGGGCAGCCAAAGTCTACGAGGATCTCCCAGACGAAGTGGCCGAAGTCTACCTGACTCAGACATCGTTCGAAAGTCAAGTGTGGCAACTTTTCTTCGACGGTGCATCAAGGACAAGCCCCAAGGGACACGTAGTGGCGGGGGTAGGAGTAGTACTTGTCTCCCCACAAAATTATGTGATCCCCCGAGCTGTCTCGCTAACGGAGCCTTGTTCCAACAATGTGGCGGAGTACAATGCTCTATTGATTGGGATGCAGCTCGCCGATGAGATTGGCGTTAAAAATCTCGAGGCATACGGTGACTCTAAACTCATCGTCAGTCAAATTCGCGGGGAGTACGAAGTCAGACATGAAGACTTAGTACCCTATTACAACGCAACTATCCGCATGGCCGAGGGGTTTGCTAACTTCTACATCGACCATGTATCGCGCAGGCAAAATGCGCACGCCGATTCACTCGCATCCCTTGCAGCCTCCTTAGCTCTTCCAGCTGGAGCAATGGAGAAGATATTCGTCTACAGCCACGACCTGTATTGCCTGAGAAATGCTCTCGAGGATTATCAGGAGTCAACGGGAGGTCGTCACCGTGAAGAAGCACTTGAAGCATCAACCGGTCCAGAGCTTAAAGACTGGCGATTCCCCTATATCGACTACGTCTTATACGACATCCTGCCTGAAGACACCAAAGAGGCGGCTGCCATTCGAAGGAAAGCCCCCAAATTCTATTATAATGCGATTACGCGAACATTGTATCGTCGATCGCATGACGGGATCTTGCTCCGGTGCCTCTCACCAAAGGAGGCTCAAGGGGTATTGAAAGAAGCCCACGACGGCATGTGTGGAGCCCATCAACCTGGCCCAAAATTGGCACATCGACTCCAAAGGTTGGGTTACTATTGGCCCAAGATGGTTGCCGACGCCGTCGCCTATGCCAAAAGATGTCACGCTTGCCAAATACATGGAGATTTTATCCATCAAGCACCAGGGTACCTCCACTCTACGACCTCTACATGGCCATTTGAGATGTGGGGGATGGATGTGGTTGGTCCTATCAGCCCACCATCATCAAAGGGACATCGGTTCATTCTAGCAATAACCGATTACTTCTCCAAATGGGCCGAAGCCATTCCTTTGAAGGAGGTGAAATCGTCGAACGTGATCAAGTTCGTGAAACATCACGTTATTTACCGTTTCGGCGTACCTCGGCGAATTGTCCATGACAATGGACCCCAGTTCATCAGCCAGGCATTCCAGAGATTCTGCGCTAAGTTCAGAGTCCAGAGTGTGTCTTCAACGGCATACTATCCTGCCGCTAATGGCCTCGCAGAAGCTTTCAACAAGACCATTGGCAAGCTTCTCAAAAAGTTCGTCTCGAAGAGTCAACGCGACTGGGACGACAAGCTAGGCGAATGCTTATGGGCCTATCGCACAACAGTGCGAACCCCGACTAAAGCCACGCCGTTTTCCTTGGTATACGGATGTGAGGCCGTGCTTCCCCTGGAAATCCAAATTCCATCTCTACGCGTCGCCTTGACAGCGGAGATGACGACAGAGGAGAAGCATCGACAGCGACTCCAGAAACTGGAGGCCTTAGACGACAAGCGTCTGCAAGCCCAACAGCAAATCGAGCTCTACCAAGCTCGAATCACCAGAGCCTTCAACAAGAAAGTTAAAGTACGAACTTTTAAGAAAGGCGATCTTGTCTTAGCCGTCAGAAGACCCATGGTGATGACGCACAAGACAAAAGGAAAATTCCAACCCAAATGGGAAGGACCATTTGTAGTAGAGTCAGTCTACTCAAATGGGTCATATCGCCTCATAACTTCAAATGGCGATACACTCATGATGCCGATCAATGGCAGGTTCCTAAAGAAATACTATCCTTAGATGGTATTCTTCTGCTGATCAAGTTAAAAGTACACCTCTGATCAAAATAAGAGGAGCTTCTTCATTGATATCCAACGCCTCCGACGGCTAAGGATAGAGGAAAATGTTGGCTTTTAAACCCAACATAAGTCTTCAACAACTCATCATGCTGAGGGGAATAGCATGGCTAGCCCAACTCAAACGGTAGTTGGTAAAGGCACCTCAAATCCGTTGATAGCTGGGGGTTTGCTAAAAATCCTAAGTGGACTTGATTCCACTCTTTCCTCCAAAATCCCTTACCAATTCTCATCCACAGAATGATAGGACCACAAAAAAAAATGAGCTAACAATCGTTGCCAAGTTAACACCATACCTCTGGTAATGAAATACCCCTTGTAGAGTACAAATCTTGCTTGTCAACTCTACACTTTGCCAAGTTAACACTACACCTCTGGCACTTCGAATCTCACTTGTCAATTCTCATCCATAGAATGACAGGTCCTCAAACTGTTTTCGGCTCAAGCCAATTCTTGTCAAGTTAATATCACACCTCTGACAAAACTATTGTTTAAGTTAACATTATACCTCTAAGCAGTACTTCAAGTTTCTGCCAGGTTTAATATTACACCTATGACAGTCACTTTTCTTCAGTCTTCCACATCGAAGCTGAAATGAATGATGCCAAGTTAACACTACACCTCTAGCATCTGAGTCATCGCTAAGTTCAACAATACACCTATGGCCATGACCTTTCCTCGACTTCCTTGTCCAAGTCGAGATGACCAATGCTAAGTTCAACATTACACCTCTAGTATTACCTCACTGTCAAGTTAAACATTACACCTATGACAGTGACACTTCTGAGTTAAGTTAATATCACACCTCTGACTCATATCCTTGTCAAGTTAACATTACACTTCTGACAAGACCACTTTCAACCCGTTAAGTTAATATCACACCTCTAACGGTAACAAACCTTCCTAGACTCTCCACGAGTCTAATCTCACTTGTTATTCTCTTCAATAGAATAACAGGTCCACCTAAAAACACTGTTAGGTTAATATTACACCAATTAACAGTGTTTTCATCAAATCCCCAGCTGAACTCGATTAAGTTAACTCTAAACCTCTGATCAGAGCTTACCCTCCCTGGGGGTACCAATTCTACTTGTCACTTTCTCTTATAAAGTGGCAGGCCCACCAAAGATTATTTCATCTCTGTCAAGTTAATATTACACCTCTGACAGTACTGTGAAAGTTCCTGAAATAGGATCTCTTCCTCCACAAAGTTTGACTTATTAAAGTTACCATCATAATTTTAACAAAGTCAAAGATTCTTTGCTTCTACGAGTCTAAGACAAAAAGTTCAAGACAAGGAAAGAGGCAAAAGAAAAGTGTCGCTTTTATTTATTTCCAAACATATGAAAGTGATACAGTAAAAACGCTCTCTTATACAATAAGATTGAGTGTTACAATTAAGGAGTACAAAGAAGTCCCTCTCTCTCTTTCTTAGAGGTTGCATTCACTCCTTATAAGCCGCGTCTGATTCCAAGTGCGCGATGTTTTGTGGCTACAATAGAAGCTGGTTACACCACAATGCATGATGTAAACATCGAAAGCGCCCTAGCTGACTAAGCTAAGAGCAATGGTGTTCTTGAGGTCTGGTGGCAACAGAAAGTCCTGCAACCCTTCGTTCATGAACATCTCTTCCCCCAGCAGACCATCCAGCAGACATGACGAGTCCTTGATGTGACTTCTGGAGTGGGAGAGGAAGAGGATCTTGTCCGCCACCACAACCGCCGGAACCCTCATCGCCGTCATGCATAGCCTGACCATCTCTTGCCAGCAGGCATGAATGGTGAAGCAGATCTGAAGAGACCTTGGCGAGGGTTGGGTCCTCGTCAGAGATGTAATATACTCTCTTATAGGTGACGAGGACCATAATATACTCTCTTATAGGTGAACATCGAACAAGTTCGCCGGCCAAAGCATCCTTCCAGGGGTCCAGCAAACCAGCAAGTCTACCTGCAAGGAATGAAACAAAGGAATCAGAACAATCTGCAACTTAGTATGTTTCAACAGAGAAAAACTAAGTCGCAAATGTAGACTGCAGACGCGGGAATGATCCACGCAGTCAGCCAAGCAGACGCGGGAATGATCCACGCAGTCGGCCAAGCAAACGCGGAATGACCCACGCGGTGAGCCAAACTGCTGCGTCAGCAGAGACAAACGCGAATCAAAACGCGGTCTCATTCTGCGCCCAAGTCGAAAGCACAGACGCCTAAAAAGCACAGACGCCGAAAGTTGCCATCTTCTTGTTGAGTGAACAAGAGTTGCAAGGCTCGGGTCTGAAATCTTTTTTTTGAATTCGTCTAAGGCAGTAGCCATAAAACGCGCCAAGACAGTGACTTTAAAACGCAAACTTTGTGAACAAAACCGGCGCCAAGTGACAAGGATTTCAGCACTTGCGTCCAGAGAGGAAGTTGGCAACGCAAATTCCAGAAGGAATGCACCAACTCATACTTCATGGGAAAAGTCCAGATAATGATGATGCCAAAGTACAGGCCATGGTAGATTAAAATATCATGGCTAATCGGGACGGCGTACCAACAGAGGCCTCTACCAAGAGTCGGGCTCTCTGCGTCCAAACGCGGACATGAAAGGCGATCAAAGAGACGCTTCCGTTTGAAGAGACCAAACAGAAGCATGAAAGCTCTGGGTCATCTTCATCCACAGAGGTACCTTCATCCATGGAGGCAAGCCCCTGATAGGGTTCTTGAAGAGAGAAGGCAGAGTCCCTTAGAGTACTCGTTCTCAAACAGAGCACAGTCTGAGCAGCCGCTATTAGAAGAAGAGGGTTAGCCCTATTTATAGGCAGACCCTAACAACTGCTATTAATGGTACATCAATCAGAACCGTCGCGCACGACTGTCAAAGCCCAATGAAGGACTGACGCGTGGAGCGTCGCTTTGGGAACCGTCGCAAACACCGGTTTCCAACCGCCAGCGCCGGTTTTTGCATTAAAGAGCGTTAAAACGCCCAAGTCCAATGAAAAATTGACGCGTGGACAACTGCCTTGGAAAACAACGGATGACCCGGTTTCCCAAACGTCGGTGAAGACTTGACGTCCAATTGTCAGTGAAGACTTGACGGTCAAAGATCTCACAAAATCTTTAAGTCAGGCTGCATCAAACGCAGACAGCAAAGTCGCGTCCGGCTGTATTAAACGCAGATGGGAAAGCCGCGTCTAAGAATCCGCGTCACCGTTCTCAAATTAAAAGGCATTCACCCGCGCTTTAAAGGAGCGTCCACGTGACTCAAAATCGCGTCCTTTCAGCAAACAATGCTGCGTCCCTCGCGTCTGCCCTATCTGCGTCTTACTCAGCAAGACAAATTCGAGGTTCACTCTGTGATTGACACTGTGTCTCATCAAAAGGACTTAGTGAAATCTAAGTTCCTATGGAATGATGACCGCGTCTCACCCTGTCGCGTCTCATCAAAAGGACTTAGTGAAATCTAAGTTCCTATGGAATGATGACCGCGTCTCTCCCTATAGATTGACGCTGCGTCTCATCAAAAGAACTTGGTTCTGCCCAAGTTCTTCTGAACTGATACCCGCGTCTCCCTGTAAACAGAGGCCGCGAGTCGATGCTGCGTTTCATTGAAAGAACTTAGTCTTATCTAAGTTCAGTATTCACAGTCAGTGATCAAGAAGTTGGATTCATCCACAGCTAAGCAAAGAAGATGGAACAAAAAAAAATGTCCTTGTTATATCAAAAGTGGATACAAACACTCTAATAAATAGAGTGTTCTTTTCTTTAAAAAAAAAAAAAAAGAAGGCTAAATGTCCTGGTTCGCTAAGGAACGGATTTGCTCCCTGAGATGATGCATCTTGATCTGACGTGCCTTCTCAGCCTCCATCAGGGCTTGGACCCGCAGCTCCTCTTCAGATAGGAAGGGTTTTGCAGCCAGCTGCGCTCGCAGAGATTCCACCCTGAAAGAATGCAGGGACAGACTCTCTTCAGCTCGCGCCTTAGCCGCCTGTTGCTCCGCAAGCTCCTCTTTGATGGTAACCAGCTTCTTCTCATTGATCGCAAGCACAGCTTCTGCCTTGGCAATGGTGTCCCGAGCCTTGGCAATGGTGTCCCGAGCACTGATGATGACGTGTTCCGTGCTCTGCATGACAATCTCAGATTCCCTTGAATCATCAGTTAGTTTCTGGCATTCAGCCTGGGAATATTCGAGGCTGCGGATCTCTGCATCTATTTGTGCCTCTGCCTCCTGTCGCTCTTGTTCTTGAACAGCTAAGAGCCGGGTTAGGGTGGCCTGGGCCTCACTAGAAGAGCTGGCATTCTCCAAAGACTTCAGCTCGTGCAGGTCGTCTCCCAGTTGCTCCACCACCCGCAGACACGCCTGGGCAAGTGAGGGGCCTCCGGTTAATTCATCGTTCTCAGCCAGATTTCTGAGAAGCGTCCGGGCAAAATTGAAGGAACTGCTTCCACGTAAGATGAGATCAATACATGATCCCATCGAAGCAAAGAATTGTTGCACCATCTGGCGTGCCAGTTCCCCCATATCGTCACCACCTGGGAAGCTTCCCGCCCCCTTTTCTGTCACGGGATAAGGCGGATCTTCTCGCACAAGAGTTGTGCTGACCACCGATACGGCTAGAGCAGAAGTAGCCTCGGGCGTTTCCAGAGGTGCTATCTTTGCAGGAACTTCCTCCTCAGAAACTTCAGCCGAGACCTGAGCCGTGTGGCCTTCTGGAGGGATAACAATCATTGGACCCTCCACCTGAGCCCCCTTAGTTCTCTCTGCAAATGACCGCAACATTAGCCACAAAGGTGAAAAGCGAAACATTCAAAATATCAAAACTTCCTTACCACCTGAGAGGTCCAGAGATAGCGAACCCTTGGGTGAATCCTGCAGAATGAGAGCTTCCCCAGCCTCAGTGGGTACCTCCTTTTCCGGCAAAGCGGAGGGCTCCCTAGTTTCCGCAGTCGCCCCTTCCGAAGTTGTCTCGCCAACTGAAGCCTCAACTCCTTCGAGCTGGGTCACCTCTTTTACCATCTCCTCGACATGCAAGGAGGTTGTAGTCTCGGCATCCTCAGCCAACCCTACAGCATAAAAGAAGAAGGTTAAGACACCTTCTTCAAAACCAAAGAGGAAATCGAGTGAAAATACCTGCAATGGGAACAACTGTCGCCAACGGTGATGACGCCGTCAACGGTTCCCCCCCGTACATTTCTTCCTCCGAGATATGGGAGAACTTGCTCGGATCAGGAAGGGTGGGTTCATCACCGTAGTCGACCTTGTCTTCAAACTCGCTTTCCCCTGAGTACGAGGAAGAAGACAGTTCAACGCGAGGAAGCTCTGCAACCGGAGCCTTGCCTCCAATTACCCCAGTGGTAGGGCTGGGGTCAGCCATCCGAGGACTGGAAATGAAGACAGAAGGAGACCCGGGCTGTTGAGCTGAGGAAGACTCGGGCTGAGCTGAGATCCCAGGGATCTTGACATTGCCTCCGCTCATTATATCAACCTCTAGCTGCTCATCCTCGTCAGTGGCGGCGGATCGATCAACGAGCTCCCCTTCCTCCGCAGACCCGTGGCCTCTGCTAAGTGACCTGGGAACACGGACTAGAGGAGTTTCTTCTTCAGCTATCTCTTCCTCCCTCAGTGCCTCAACGACAGCAGGGATCTCTTCAAATTGAGAGACTTCGGTTGTCAAGTCTCTTCGAACCTTCTTCGGAGCGGGTTCAGCAGTGGGAGTAGAGCCTTGACGACGCTTGCTCACCGCCTGTCGAGACTTAGTTGCTTGCGGCTCTGCCCTAGTCGCTTGTGGCTCCGCCCTTGGTGGTCGTGGCTCCATGGCTCGTGGCTCCCTTCTCATTCTTCGCCCGACCTCCTTTTGGGCCTTCAGGTACTGTTCTACGAGTTTCGTCGGTTTACTAGAATCCGTCCTTGCCTCGAGACTTGCATTGATGCTCTCGATGCATGAAGACGCCGGAAAAAAGTCTGGTGTTTGGATGGCCTGGGAGTACCAAGTGCAGAAGCTGAAGCTCGTACGGCACTTGGGCCCTTCGAGAGGTAGACGGAAAGTTACTCCCGTCCCTCCAGCCATACTATAGTACCAGGCCCGGGCACCCTCGAACAGGTTCCCTTCAAAGGCGAGTCGAGCATTGGGGTTCCCGACATAGAGCTGATCATAGCCGAACTGTCGAGCAAAGCGATTCGGCATGTACGGCTCAATGGTGCATGACGTCCCTTGCCGGAAAAGCACATATCCGGGCCGGATATTGAGCAACCACCAGAAGGCTCCCGCGGATAACCTCGTGAAGTCATCTGGGCCAACAGAATCAACAAGTAGATCCCCGAGAGATGCACCAGGGATCTGAGGGAGGCAGCGATTGAGCTGGTAGTTCGCAGGGTCTGAAAGGCACTTCCGGACGTAATATATATAAGGATCACGCCATTTCGAACCCTCCAACCGCTGTACAAAAGGGACAGAACTCTCCCTCCAACGCACCGCCGTCATCAAGGAAGGGCAATGCATCACGTACCAAGCCATGAGGTACGTGTAAGGCAGCTCGACACGAGGGTTGGGACGCTTCACCGTCGGACTCCCCTCTGAGTCAACATACGGCTTTCCCTCGGAGTCTGCAGTTTTCAGTGGCTCGCAGAAACTCTTAGTGAGCGCCCGCAGCCCGCTCTGAATACCAGCCGCCACGGCCGGGAGAAGGGCTATGGGGTTGCCATGAGCCAGGAGCACCGCCGGGTACACCACGTCAGCAACAATGACTTCATGTGGCAGCGTGGGCACCACACAGCGCTTCAGCCACAGCATCAGAAAGCCCGCCAACAACGCCCGATCGGAGATAGGGGTCCGGGCTTGATGGTGAAAGCTCTCAAAAACCAAGTCAGGGTCGAAACCGTCCTCATTCGACTCCGTGGTGTAGAAACTGTCAGAAGCCTGGTCGATCCTGTCTTCAACCTCCCTGTTGGAGCTGGGAGCCAATCGAGTTATCCGATGGTCTTTGGTGTTGACGTTGTTGAACAAGTAACTGGCCCAAGACAGTTGCTTGACTCCCTGCGACCGCCATTTGGTTATCTGGACGCAAATGTGGAAGTGACATAGCACTTCCCAGTAGGTCTCATATATGAGGGGAAACTCCTCCTTCAAATGGTGAAGCTCCACCGTGGTCGGGACATATTCCTCATAGGGAATGTCCCCTGTCGACAGCCCCGAGACCTCATGCAGCTCGTGCAGAGCAAGGCCCATCTCCCCGACCGGAGTGAAGAACGTCCCCGTCAAAGAATTATAACGCTCTAGAATTCCGAAGAAGTTCTGAGAGCTTTGAGGGATCCCCCACTGTACGGCTCTGACCGCTGGGTACAGTCCCACACGCTTTAGCAGATCCCCGAGCTCGGTGAGGACAAAGCCGACCATCCTGCCCCACCAATAGTTCTCCGTAGAATGGACCCACCCCGGCGCACGGAACCCAACGGGATAATCACCCTCCGCTTCCATGAATGCGTTGAGGAAGGTAGTGCCAAGTTGTGGTATCTCCCCAGCTGGAACCTCAGACTTGCGCGACCCAGGGAAAAGGCCGATAACTGACCTGTCATGGCTATCATGACGGTGCACTTTGTGGGAGCCCAAATCACCGAGAGTAATCTCAGGGACATATCGAGAGAGGTCCCATTCCATCTTCCGAGGGACGGACATGTGCTGGAAGTAGGACAGCGGGAACATCCTCTCCATGTTCGGAAGAAAGAATCTTCCACCCCTTATTTGACGGAGCCATTTGTAAGTCCCGTCATATACGCTATGGCCGCCATCGTGGATACGATCTCCGAAGAAGAAGGCAGGCTTCTCCAGTTTGATACCAGCATCCGTTGCAAATGCTGCATCAGTCATAAGCACCCGAAGAGTTCTCATGTCAACATTCGAGAGCCTCTCCCCACGAGCCTGCGACTTATCAGCTGTCACAGGAACAGTCCTTTGTAACACAAAGGTCAAGTCCCGGTCAGCACCCCCTACATGTCCAAAGTGGCGCTTCTTGGCGAGTGAAGTAGCAGGGTGTGGCGCTGCAAAAAGAAAAGGACACTTAGTTAGATACTCTATCAAAAAAAAAAATGCTAAGTGTTCATAATCCGAACGCAGAAGAGACACTGGACGCAGGAATTATTAAATCCGCGTCCAGACCTGCGCATCCACGCAGAAGAGACACTGGACGCAGGAATTATCAAATCCGCGTCCAGACCTGCGCATCCACGCAGAAGAGGCACTGGACGCAGGAATTATCAAATCCGCGTCCAGACCTGCAGGATCGGCGTCTCCACAACATTCTCCTTGATGTCACTTCTGGGGTGCGAAAAGAAGGGAGTTATCCACCTTAACCCTTCCATCACCATAATCGCCAGAAGTTAAGGAGGGTAACTCCCTTCCTTTCACATCCCCAGATGTCAAAGTGCTTGGACTCGGGTGCCAGATTCATCAAAATCAACAGCTGATGAAACAGAACGCAAGGATCAAATCCGCGTTCTGTAAACTAAGTCCGCGTCTGAACCCTTCACAGTTAGAAAATATTCTAAGTGAAGAATCTGAAGCGCAGGACCCAACGGCGCGAGGGTCCAAACCCGCGTCATGGTTATCAACCCAAAGACTGCGTCTGGGAATCAAACACGATTTAAATTCGTGTGTTAAGGGTTCTTAAAGGTTCTTTGAACTTCCTTTAATGGCGAAACTTCCGCCTAAAAGGCATTTACCTTGGAGACCTTAGAGAACAACATCCTACGCAGAGGAGGAGCTGCCCCTCCGGGCCTCGGCGACGGTCGCCTTTGAAGAAGAAGCAATCGGCTTGGTCTTGGGAGCCATGGCCAATTCGATCTGAGGTTCAAACAGATGAACTGAAGAGGAAGTTCTCTTTCTTAATCTTATCAGCGAGTGCGTTCAGAGAAGAAGAGGAATCTTCCCAACTGTGGCCTTTTATAGGCACAGGGATTCGCGAAGATATGCAGCGTATTCTGCAGCGAATCTCTGTTCGACGCGTGGAACAGAATCACTTTAACGCACAGAGAAGATCATGCGCCACGACTCTGCACGAACCGTCGCTAGACACGTGGCACGGATCATTTAATGAGCCAAGAAATCCGCGCGCCAAAAGGTAAAATCCCGTCGGTTCCCCAGGCCAACTGGCAGCGCAATCATGACATGGCACGGACTCGCACCCGACGGCCATGTCTCTTCGATGGCTATGCCCTCAGTATCGCCATAAATGCGCCAAGACAATCGCATCTATATTCAAAAGATGCGTCTCTCCGGAGTTCGCGTCTTCAGCTGAACATCGCGTCTGCCTTATGAAGATCAGTCGCGTTTCCATTGCCAGAAGGTCGCGTCTTACTAAGAAGTCGCGTCTTTAAAGCAGCCTCATCTCCGCTTTTCAAAAAGGAACCCGCGTTCAGTCCCTGCTTCTGCGAATCAGTTCAACAGTACACTGACACAAGTAGACGACCAACCACTCCTGGCTTAAAGCGCGCCAGTGACAGACTAAAAGCAATCGGGGAGGTTTAGACTGTGCATCTAGACACTCAACATGATCAACTCTGGGGGCTTCAAAGAGTTCAACAGTACACTCACGAAGACCAACTCCAGATAAGATTAAACCCGGAGCATCAACATCTAGTCATGAAGGCGAACCCAGCTAGAGTCCAAAGTATTTCGAAATCCGTCCCAGTTAACTGCGGAATATCGAAAACTTTGGAGGGGGTTCTGTAGGCTGTCTAAAAATCACCAAGACAAGCCATCAAAACGCAGAGATCCAAGATCCAGGCGCAAGGCTAAATGTGACAATCAAGACGCGAAAGTCCAAACCCGCGTCTCAGCATCAAGGCGCGTTGGCTCAACGCCCGCGTCCCAGCATCAAGGCGCGTTGGCTCAACGCCCGCGTCTCAGCATCAAGGCGCGTTGGCTCAACGCCCGCGTCTCAGCAACAAGGTGCCCGCACCTTGGTTGCAACCACCCCGATTATGGCGCCATCCACCGCCCATGTAGCCGGGAAGTTGGCCCTCATCGTGGAGCACTTTTAGGGGGCACGATCACCCCCTAAAAACCCTATAAATAGCCCTGTCACTATTGAAGAGGGGTCGGATTGGGCGATAAAAAAAAGGAGAGATCATCAACAGAGAGAGAGAGCTCGACTCTTCAAGCCAGCTTGCTGCGTACAAGTTGCTCTTCGCCTACCTTCTCTTTTAGAGTTTTGGTGGACGGGGCTGAGTTACTCCCTCTACCTGCCAAGGAGAAGATTCCTCGACGGTACTGACGGTCATCTGGTCAACGGAGAACAAGATTCACTCTCCACCGCCACACGAAGAACCCAGCACTAAACAAAGGGGGAATTCAAGATTCAATATTCTCCCTCCCTTGTAACCGGAAGATTAGCCTGTTGTAATTTTTCATCTGATTCAAGGAAAAGTTGCTCCAGTCCGCTTTTACAGTTTTCCGCGTCCAACAAGCATACGCACTTTTAACTCATGACTTCAAAACATACACTTTCTATGCACGGTTTCTCCCGATCAAATTTTGGCGCCGTTGCTGGGGATGAGAACGGTTTAATCTCACATTTTTGTTAACTTTTTTCTTTCATTTTGGTGTGCAGGTCAAATTTTTAGTATTGCAGAAGTCCACACTTACTCTTGTGTGGTTGGGTAAATTCTTGTATATTGTTATATTCTGCTACTAGTTTTTATTTAGATTACCTGTGCACTGTAATAATTAAGAACTAAAATACATAAATTGAATGCTTTAAATCGGTATAGACATTTGTATCGAGGCACATGTCGATTTCAATTCTAATATATTGTATTTTGTTCTTGTGTTGTTGTGATCTTGATGGAGGTGTACATATTGCATTGCATATAGCTTAGGACAAGCAAGTGGGTGATTTCTCACTTCGTTTGTTCATTCTTATCTATATTGCACACTTGCACGAATTGAACTTAAGGGCATATCCCAATAAAACATAAGGTGGGGAAGTCATTACCCTCTCTTAGCCCAAAAACCACCTCCTCACTCACACAACCCAAGCCTAAATAAAACTTGCTAGACGTTGGCCCCTAGGGACATCTCGGACTCATTTAGGAGGTTGACCCGTTAGAGTTTGACTCTTGTCAAATCAGTGTCAAAGGTTGGAGATTGAGAGGCGAAACCTCGAAGAACAGTGGTTTGACATAATTAGGCCCGTTGCTCCGGCACGGATACCTCCCACTGGTCTTACCCCTACCTGGCCGATTAACTTGTGATCAGATTTCTATTGTCTACCCCTCGTGGACAGTCTAACCAGTTATGAGTCATCAGGTCTAGGTAAACCCTAGTATACGCTTGTTTTCAAAATTTTCTTTTTCTTTGTTTGATTGTTTGTTTGCTTATTTTTGTTTTTTTAATATATTTGTATTATGGATTACAATTATAATTATTCCAATACATATAGTGATCCATATTTCACTCCGACCTCTTTTGACTTGGATATTATCAACCCGGCATTTCATAACTCTAACCAACCAAGTATGCCAGATTGGTTTTATCCAATTCAATATGTACCCCAGTCCCAATACTATGAACAACACTGAAATAATCACCACTCTTCACAGAGTCAATGGGGACACAACTCTCCCGAGTCATATGGTCAACCACCTTACCAACATCCAGCTTCATATACTCCTTCTCCCGAACAACCATTAAAAGAACCAATTGACTGGGAAAAGAGGATGGAAGCCTTAGAGGAACTCGAGCGATGACTTCAAAATCTAGAAGACTCAAAATCCCATCAAAGTTTTCAAATCCAAGATCTGTACTCTATTTTCCAAGTTCCATAGTAAGAAAAACATACCGACTTAGAAAAAAAGTACGGAATCCATGATTCAATTCCAAAGCGATCCTTTCAATATGATAGAAGCTAGACTTAGTCGATTGGAAAACCTGTGCAGGAATAAGGAAACTCTCCCTACCCAATCTTTGACTATTCCTAACACTTCTAATCATATTGATGAAAATCAAGAATCATGGAATCTTAAAGACTTTGACCAAAATTCAATCTCACTATAAAACCTTGAACTTGACCAATATCAGGCCGTTGATAAATTGGCAAGTTTTCATTTCAATGAAATTGAACTTGAATATGAATGTGAACCTGACAAACAACTTTGTGATTCAATTTCAATCTTTGAATCTATGTTGACTTCGGCATCCTTACCCATTTCCCAAGCCAACATTGATTCCTATATTTATGGATTTTAAAATTGAACCACTTCTTTTGGATGTCACATTTCATTGATGGGAATAGAATGCGAAATTAAATTCTTTAATTTGGACTCAACTCTTGAATCTAAACCGACTCTCGAACCCAAAGTTGATTTTCCCAAATTAGTATTGGTTCCCGAACTTTTCATTTTAAAGCCCAAACCATTCATTCCACAAAACCACATTCTATTGTTGGACCAAGGTATTGACCAGAATGACTCAATGATGATCTTCCATGATTGGTCATGTAAAGGGAATAATTTTCATGATAAGATCTTGCATGATCCTATTAATATTGGGGATTGAAAATATGTAAATAGAAAGGAGGTCAATAAAGGTGGGTTCCGTGAGCCACCACATTATCTTGATTGGGTAACAATGCTTGGCCCAATCAGACAACAACTGGAACCACCATCATGAGGTAATTTTCCTTCCTTTTTTATTTATTTTATGTATATACACATTCACGATGCATTGAGGACAATGCATGAGAAAAGTGTGGGGGAGGGTTTACTAACGTAGGTTGTTCTAAACTTTCTTTTTTTTACACTTCTTTTTAGAAAATTTTTAGATTTTTCTTTTGTATAAAACCCTTTTCTTTTCTTTTTACAAAACTTTTTGAAATAAGAGAAATAGTTATAATTTATTTTTAAGAAAATTAAGATTATCTTAGGAATAAAGAAGACCTAAAATTATGAATTTTTAAACCGAGTCAAAGTAATAGATCTTGTTTAAATTTTAAGATAAGGAAGTAAGATTGAAAAAATAATTTGATCTTAATATTTTTTTGCCTCAGATATATGCACTTCACACTTACACAATTTTTTAGAATTGAAACAAAGACTGAAAATGCCATAAAAATATATAAAATATATATATAATAACAAAATCACTTATTGAAGTTGGTATGTCTTAGGAAGCATGATTATCCATGTTTAAAATGGTGGATAAAAACAAAAAATTTCTTTCAGTTTTGTGGCCTTGTTTACTCAAGTCCTTAAGACCGAGAGATGTTTTCTCATCTGGTTTCCTAAAATCGTCTGGCTTGGGAGTCACCGGCTAAAAGCTCACTACTCAGGTAAATAAGAAAGCCTAAGAAAACTAAGGAAAGGAAAAAAATAAATATATACAAATAAATGGCATGAAATTTAGAGTCAATATCCCAAAAATCTTCACAGTTCACAAAGTGCATATTTTTCTTAGAGTTTTATGAAAGATCAAAGAATCGATTCAATTTTAAATTCTACATTTAATTTATAACAAGATTTTGCATTTAGACTTACTTAAAGAAAGAATAATTTCTGGTTAACCTATGACCTTCGATTGCTTAAATTTTCTACAAAAATATTTTAAAACTTTTCTCTATTTCAAAGTACGTTTTCAAAATACTAACATTTGATTCTTCTTTATAGATTTTGTGGGTGTAATCTGTTGAAAACCCTCAGGAGACAAAACTTCTCCTCTAGGAGAAACCTAGAGGTTTAACGGCTTGTTGTACATGCTCAGTGCAATCGCGTTACCTGCGAAAGTGGTGTAATAATTTTCTTAGTTAGCTTTTCTGTTTTGCTCGAGATGAGCAAAAGATAAGTGTGGGGGTGTGACTAGTCTCCAATATTGCGTATTTCATATCACATTTTCACACTTATTCTCTATAAAATTCTGCTAAATAATAATTTTATTGTGTGTTCCTAGGTCCATGGTGTGGAATCAAGAAGAAGATCAAAAATTCCATTTATTTGGTGATTTTTAGATCCTAATAGAGTCATTGACTTTGGAAGCCCATTCTGCTGCTGCATGGAGCATAAAACAAGAAACCAGATATTAGAACACAACCCATACTACAGGTATAAGGCCCATGCTGTGGCGTGACGTGAGCGGCCGCAGCATAGCCGTGGAAATGCGGCCATGGCCGCGTTTCCACGGCCATGTCGTGGAGCCACGTGTCGTACTTCGACGCGTGGCCCCGTATGGCCTAGTATGGTCCTCTTGTACCACTGGTTTTGTCTATAAAAGCGCAGTATTCTCCAGAGCATGATGAGAAAGTTCTTGAGTGTAGTTTTTATGGTACTTTCTTCTCCTTAGGATAGTTTAGGTTAGTTTTTTTTACTTCTTCCTCTTTTGTATTTTTAATTTCTTATAGATCTTGTAATAGGGAAGAGAGTAGTACATAGGATGAAAGCAAGAGTTCTTATAATGGAAGGTGACAATCTATGAAAGGTTCTCTCTTTATCTCTCCTTTTTTTCTTCTCTCTAACTATTTTTACATGCTTAGCTAATTTTCTCTCATTGTAACTAACTACTAACCACTAACTTTCTTACTCCTTGCTTGATAATCCACATGAATCTAATAGCCTCTCCTTGGCCTTACTCTTGTAAGAGCCATTTATGGCTCATGATGATAGATTCTAATACTCTAATATCCTAACTCTCTAACAAACTAACATTACTTTATTTCATGCTTGCTCTTGTTTAGTTTTGATGGTTTAAGTATAGCATGCACTTGTTTGTTAAGTTTGGATGTGATAAATTATCTTATAGGTCATGCTTTGAAACGCTCTTGAACCAAGGACTAGTGATGGCCAAGGACACATGTGAGGTAACTATCACTAAGAGGTTAGCATGGTTAGTGGAGCCATTAGTAGTTAGTAGCCATGGGTTTTCTTTTTTTTCACTTTGTTTTAGAAATACTATCAAAACTCACAAATATCTTCTCTTCTATGTTCCCACTTCTTCGTGTTTCACCGTACTCTTCTATTTTCATTCTTTGTTTTCTTTTCTTTTCATTCTTTAAAACATAGAAGAACCATTAACAAATACGTGAACAGACCAGTAAAGCTTCTATCGCCTCCCGTCCTTGTAGATTCGACCCGTTTAGCCTCTATGCTATAACGGAAGTATCGAGGAAGCCAAAGTACACGCACTTTTAACTCGTGATTTCAAAACATATACTTTTCATGCACAGTTTCCCCCAATCAGAGACCCTCAAGTAGATCCAGAATTTGGAGTTGCATAACATACCTAATATCACCGTAAACATATTCACCACTTGAAGTCCTCAGTTTCCCCCTTACCCGATATAAGTTGGCCTTCTTATAGTTTATTATTATGCAATTATCATAATACAGGAATAGTAAGAGTAGGACAGGTTCAGGAATTATAAGAGTAACAGGAGTACATAAGTACTAGAAATACAGGTCACTGTATATAATACAGGTGATAGGTAGTAAAAAGTGCATATTTTTCAATATATTTACTATCACATTTTCATATTTATTCCTATAATTCTGCACATTTACTAATATTTTATTATTTATTGTGTGCAGGCCTTGAGAAATAAAAATAAAAGAATAAAGCCTTAAAAGAAGCCCAAAAGCCCATGTTTAAAGCCCAATGCAAAAGTTGCAATTATCAAATGTCAAAATTGCAATTACTAAGGGCAATAGTTGCAAATACTAAAAGAAGAGGGAAGGATAGACTTCTATTCAACCCTTAATACTTGCAGGATGAGGATAAAAGCCAAAGAAGAGAGTGCAAAGATAACAAATTCGTTGATAAAAGATTTGGATTTAGGGTAACTTGCTTCCCAAGTTATCCCGAAATCCCAAAATAAAGAGTCAGGATACATTTTCCAGACGGATAAACCCAGATGGACGGACCAGAGGAGGCCACGCGCGAAAGCGCGTGGCCAGGGAGCCAGCTAAGGCCGCGAAAACGCAGCCCAAGCCGCGTTTTCGCGGCAGTTTGGATGAGCCAGGGCAACTGTTTTCGTGGAGGAGTTGTATTGGGACTCTACCTCCTTCTGCACCTATAAATACCCCTGCAGAGCAACAGAGAAGGGCATCCAGCGAAGTACAGGGCCAAATCTAGGGTTTTTAGGCTAGGTTGTAACTTAGTTTTTATTTTTCTTTGTAATCTTTATTTTCTTTTAAGAGGGAGAGGCCTATGTTGAGAGTGACACCGATGTACCCTCTTCCTTTCTTCCATTGTTTCAAGCAATAAAGGTAATATTTTTCTTATGTTCATTGTTTTACTTTCCTTTTCGTTTTCTTTTCCTTTTCTATTTTATCTCTGTTGGTTTTTGATGAGCATGCAAGTGATTTCCGAAGCACAAGTATAACAAGTCTTTGTGAGTGCCAACGATACTTCATGGAGATGTTCTCCTCCTCAAGGTCCATATCACTTCATTCTTGCCCAGCTTGATGATATAATGCGAATAAGGGACTGAGCTCGATCCTATGATTTATGCGTTGAACGCCTCCAAAGCAAGGTAGAACATGTAAGGTTTTCACGTATTTCATCAATCAAACTAAGGTAAGTGTTTCTTTTATTTTTTTCTCTTTTCTTTTATTTCTGTAGATTAAGTCACCAACACTTCATCTTCCAACTCTTTGTTTTCCAACTCATTGTAAATACCGCTTCTATTTCTCCATCTTCTTAACCTACCGCTTTCTTCCTAACCTAACTTTAACTACTATTTTCTTATTTTCCTTTTAATAACTAAAAGAAGAAATTTTTTTAGAGAACTTACTTAAACGCTTCCATCACTAGTCCCTCCCTGAGGATCACGACCCGCATAGCCATTGCTACAGCAGATTAGAATTGAGCACCTCGCACATCCTTTTCCTAAATCTAAAATTCTTTATTTTTGTGTGCAGAAAAAACTCAATCAACAGGATAGCAGGACAACAATCCCGAAATATGATTATCACAAGACAAGTAGTAAGGTGTCAGGTGATAAGTGATATTAAACAGGTGTCAGGTGATAACAAGCAAGGTCAAATGATAGCATGCAGGAGTCAGTGTCAAGTAATAGCATGTCAAGTACAAGCACAATTGTAACGCCCCGATTCCACGAATACGGGGACGTCACTGCAACGTATATACGTAAGTCCGAAGTACCTTCCCGTATATACGCTAAGCATCAGTACAGACAAGAATCAGAGTACGGAAGCAAATGGTGCATTATACATTCCAACACATATATATATACAATCACAGAGTTATCACCAGAGGTGATGAGTATTACAATAATAATACATCACAGATATGCGCAAATGCGAGAGTACAAGAGATATACATATATGAACAGCATAAAAGGGCGCTCACATACAAGTATACGAGGAAATGTACAAGAGTAAATAGAAAAAGGGCACTCACGAGTTTGCTAAGAGGAAACTCGAGAGGCATACAGGGGGCCTGGAAGGATGTGGCTCTGGACGGTCGGCTGGAGATCCACGCTACCGCTGCGCCACTCTGAGCAGTAACGGGGAGAATCCACACGCTCCGGGCTCCATAACCTGGACATGAGAATCCAGGGGAGTCAGTGAAACTCCCCAGGCGAGTAGGAATATGGATGCCAGGTGGCGAGTCAGGAGGAGCACAGGTGTCAAGTGAAATACACCTAGAGGGGGGGTGAATAGGTGTAATTGCTAATCTAATGATCTTTTTAAACTTATGAAATGAGTGATGCAACAATCTCTCAAAAACACGACTAAGAGCCGAATACCCCTTGCGAGGTTCTGAACTCCTTCCTCCCAATTCCCCTTAAATGGGTTAGAGGTGCGCAATGCAACCGTGTTGTATTGAGGTGTGATTGATCAATGCCAAGTATGATGATGAAAATGAAAAGCTCACAATGTAACACAACAAGTATATCAACACAAGATTCCACAAGTAAAATAGCAAGTAAAGTAAACAAATAAGGATTGCACAAATAAAGGTTAGTTCTCAAGCAATAAATTGGAAGTGATATAAAGCAAGAAAGTAAGCAAGAAGAACGCCAAGGCAATCGCAAACAAGATGATTTGTTTCGAGGTTCGAGCCCGTTGCTCTAGTCCCCGCCTTCACCTCCGTGAAGGGTTTCCACTATCCCCTTAGGATCCCGTACAAGTTAGGCCTCCAAAGACCTCAAGCCCGTAGCTTCACCTTACAAAGAAACTCCACCAAGGAGCTTGTCTCCACAAGAACAAGAATTACAAATAGTGATCTTTAACTAGACCACAACACTCTTTTACAAACACTCTCACTCTTTTACAACTTCACCTATAGAAAGAATATGAAATTTTTGGCTCTATGAAGTGTGGTGAGAAAAGCTTCAGTTGTAGAGTGATATTAGAGATCAAACAACAACTGAAAAACCAATTTTGAAAGAATGGAAATGAAAGCTTTAAACTATTTTTCTCTTTCTCTTGAAAACTATGAAAACTTGTATTTTTCTTGGTCAATAACTAAGGCCTATTCCCACTATTTATAGGGAGAGAATAGGTTAAAAACTCTGATTTTTCCAGCTAATTTGATCAGAAAAAGAGTCCCAACAACTCCTAAAAACTCTGTAAAAGAGAAAACTAAAAACAGTTTTTCAGAAATTCCAAAAGAAGAAAGAGCCATTATGGCTGATGCAGGCCTATCGGTCGACTGCCGGTCGACCGGGTCCCTGCTGGCAAAAGAGCCGTTGGAGCTTCGGTCAACTGCCAGTCGACCGATCCAACAAAGGAAACACAGTTTCCTTCTATCGGTCGACCGACCCAGTCGACCGAAAAGATACAGAGAGCAAAACATCTCTTTTCCGGTCGACCGGTATGTAGGTCGGTCGACCGACAGACATGCACAGCCTGTGCATGTCTGGACACAGCAGCCGGTCGACTGCCGGTCGACCGGTCTGCCTGAAATAGATATTTTTTTGGGCAGATTTTTGAGATAGAAAATTTTGTAAAAATTCTTTAAAAAATCTGAAGCTAAGTGTTATGCAGAAAATAGTTTATATCATGTTTTAAACAAGTTTTTGAAGATATAAAGCTTTGAGTCCATGTATGTATAAACTAAGGCATAAACTTAGAAATAAACATTTTCAAAAACAAAGGAAACATACAAAACAAGTGTGTGTGCAAATCCTAGAGCCAAATTTCACATATTCTATCTTTAACAAAACTACACTTACAAACTTCTAGGTCTTCAAGACTTCAAGATGGGCTATCTTCACTTGATCTTCATATTGTACTTTGAGCCCAATTTGACTTGTCTTGAGTCCAATGTACCTTCCTTTAGGGAAGAATTCATCTCTTTAATATATAAACCTGAAACACACTTAAACAACAATTTATATTAGTACACATAACTAATATGTTTTGTAATCATCAAAATACACTAAACATGGGTTGATTGTAACCTTGGGCCAACAATCTCCCCCTTTTTGATGATGACAAAACATATGAGTTATTAAACAAATAAAGGAGGAAAGAGCTTGGAAAGCTCCCCCTTAAACAATGCTATGTATTTAACATGAATATGAACAACTATGTAAGCATACATAAAGCATTGAAAAATATCATCACCAAAAAAATAAACTATCATAAGGAATAACAAAATTTAAAACAAACCATATATTTTTCCTCCATATATTTTTCCATATATTTTCTCCCAAACTTATATATATTTATATTTTTATATCTCTCCCCCTTTTTGTCATACATCAAAAAGGGTAAAAAAAAATTTAAGACAAAACAAAACAAACATATTAGAAACCAAAACAAAACAAACTAAGATATTTTAAGTATCAATCTTACATACATTCAATTCACCACAAATAAATGAAAATCTTGCATAATCTAAAGGTTTTGTGAAAATATCTGCAAGTTGAAAATCTGTGGAAACAAAATCGATATTAATGTCACCTTTTTCAAAGTGATCTCTAAGAAAATGATATCTAATGTCTATATGTTTGGTTTTACTATGTTGATTAGCATTTTTGGTCATGTGAATAGCACTAGTATTATCACAATAAATCTTAACATGATCAAAATGTAAATCAAAATCGAGAAGAGTATGTTTCATCCAGAGTACTTGTGCACAACAAGCTCCGGCTGCTACATACTCCGCCTCGGCGGTTGAAAGGGCTACACTATTTTGCTTCTTGGAAGACCAAGACACAAGACAATTGCCCAAGAATTGGCAAGTGTCACTTGTGCTCTTCCTATCTACCCTACAACCGGCATAGTCGGCATCCGAATAACTAGTCATGGTAAATTGGTTAGTTTTCGGATACCACAAACCTAAATCAATTGTGCCCTTAAGATACCTAATTATGCGTTTTACCGCTATTAAGTGTGATTCCTTAGGACATGATTGAAAACGTGCACATAAACATACGGAAAACATTATATCCGGCCTACTAGCCGTAAGATAGAGTAAACTACCAATCATGCTACGAAATAATTTGATGTCTACTTCCTTACCTTGTTCGTCCTTGTCAAGTTTCGTAGTGGTTGCCATGGGAGTCTTTGCTACTTTGGATCCTTCAAGCCCGAACCTCTTGATGAGTTCTTTGGTGTACTTGGCTTGGTTGATGAATGTCCCATCACTACGTTGCTTGATTTGAAGTCCAAGGAAGAAGTTGAGCTCTCCCATCATAGACATCTCGAATTCCTTTTTCATGCATGACTCAAAATTCTTGCAAAGTGAAACATTAGTAGATCCAAAAATAATGTCATCAACATAAATTTGAACTATGAGGATATCTTGATCTATATGTTTGGTAAATAATGTTTTATCAACTTTTCCTTTCTTAAAATCATTTGAAATCAAAAATGAAGATAATCTTTCATACCAAGCCCTAGGGGCTTGTTTCAAACCATATAGTGCTTTATCTAATTTATAAACATAATTATGGTGTGTAGGATCAACAAACCCGGGGGGTTGTTCAACATACACCTCCTCATCAATATAACCATTAAGAAAAGCACTCTTTACATCCATTTGAAATAACTTAAAATCTTTAAATGAGGCATATGCTAAGGTCATCCGTATGGCTTCGAGCCGTGCTACGGGTGCAAAGGTTTCTTCAAAATCGATTCCCTCGATTTGAGTGTAACCTTGGGCAACTAACCTAGCCTTGTTTCTAAGTACATTACCCGATTCATCCAACTTGTTCTTAAAAATCCATTTAGTACCAATAGTTGGTCTATCTTGGGGCCTAGGAACAAGATGCCATACTTGGTTGCGCTCAAATTGATTGAGCTCATCTTGCATAGCAAGCAACCAATATGAATCGGCCTCGGCCTCGAGGACATTTTTAGGTTCTATGTGTGAAATAAAAGCAAAATTACCACAAAAATCTTGAATCTTAGAGCGAGTGGTTACCCCTTTTGATACTTCACCTATGACGAGGTCCTTGGGATGATGAGGATTGAATCTCCAATCCTTTGGTAGTGGTTGAGAGGGCTCTTCTTCATTTGCTTGATGTTCATTTCCTTGAGCCTCTTCCACTTTGGCTTCACTTCCATCACCATCCTTTGGCTTGTCTCCCATGGTAGAAGCATCCTCCAAGGTCACTTTCTCCAAACCTTCATCTAAAGCATCAATTTCTACACAATTCTTAACAAACTTGTTAGATTCCTCAAATTTAACATGAATAGATTCCTCAATAGTCAAAGTTGACCTATTGAAGACTCTATAAGCCTTACTAGTATTTGAGTAACCTACAAAAATAGCCTCATATGCTTTTGCATCAAATTTTCCCAAATTAATATTTGTATTTAAAACAAAACATTTGCAACCAAACACTTTGAAATAAGAAACATTGGGTTTTCTAGAAAAATACATCTCATAAGAAGTCTTAGTAGTATTTTTACATAGGAAAACACGATTTGCAATGTAACATGAAGTATGAACGGCCTCGGCCCACAGATAATGTGGTAGACCATATTCATTTAACATTGTCCTAGCCATCTCTTGTAAAGTACGATTTTTCCGCTCAACTACTCCATTTTGTTGTGGAGTTCTAGGACAAGAAAGTTCATGTTTTATTCCATGTTCCTCACAAAAAGTGGTAAAGGGAAGGTTAATGAACTCACCTCCTCTATCACTTCTTATTTTAATTATTGAGGAGTCATTTTCCTTTTCAACTCTTTTCTTAAAGGCTTGAAAATGTGAAAAGGTTTGACTTTTGTGTTCAAGAAAATAAACCCAAGTAAAACGCGAAAAATCATCTACTAAAACATAAGCAAATCTACTCCCACTTAAACTTTTGGTTTGTGTAGGGCCAAATAAATCCATATGGATTAATTCCAAAGGACGTGATGTCATAATATCCTTAATTGACTTGAAAGAAGACTTAGTTTGTTTCCCAAATTGACATGAGTCACAAACTCGGTCCTTTTCAAAATTCAATGAAGGAATACCTTTCACCATTTCCTTTGAATTTAATCTAGAAATATGATCAAAAGAAATATGCCCTAATCTCCTATGCCACAACCAAGTCATCATTGAGGGCTTTTAAACAAGTAATATTACAAGACATATTTAACATATCAATCATATAAACATTGCTTTCACGAAAACCGGAAAATACACAAACATTGGAAGTTCTATCAATTACTTTACAAGCAACATTGTCAAAAACTACATCAAAACCTTTATCACAAAGTTGACTAACACTCAAGAGATTATGCTTGAGGCCATCAACTAAAACCACATTTTCAATTAAAGGAGAAGTGCCAAGCTTTACATTACCAATACCGATGATTTTACCCTTGGCGTCATCTCCGAAGGTGACGGTGCCACCTTCATGATATCTTGATAGGGTTGCAAAGTTGTTGATGTCCCAAGTCATGTGCCTTGAGCAACCGCTATCAAGATACCATAAACCTCTACGTCTTTGAGCTTTGGAAAGTACCTACATCATTTAAAACAATAGTTGACTTTGGTACCCAAACTTTCTTGGGTCCTTGAAAGTTAGTGTTACGAACCCAAACATTATGATGTGATGCACTTAGTCTATCATAACAAAAATTAGCTAAGTGTCCTTTCCGTCCACAATGTGAACATGAGTACACTTTTCTATACATGAATGCATGGTGTGTATGTGAAGTGTGAGCATGCTTTGGGGGTTTACCATGATGCATAGGTTGTGTAGCATGTACATGAGCATGAGCATGAGCATGATGAATATTTTTCTTAGGAGCTTGTTTCTTAGGAAACATATTCTCCATCTTCTTCTTATCAAACTCACTACACTTTTTCAAAACAACATCTAATGAGTCTAATCTTTCCTTAAGCATGGCAATCTCATTAGAATCTACAAATGGGGTCTTTCCTTTACAAGCAATCTTATATTTTTCAAAATCATTTTTAGTGGAAACTAAAGAAGAATGCAAGTCATTATTTTCTTTAGAAAGATTTAACACTTGAATATTCAAAGATTCATTATCCTTTTTCATTTTCAAGTACTTTTTCTTCATGAAGTCATAATTTTGAGAAAGTTCTATAAATGCTTCTCCTAGCTCATCCATGGATAAATCATCATCAAGAAGAGTTGAGGGGGTTACCTTGCTTGTGCTCTCATTTGCCATGAAGCACATGTTGGCGGTGTCGATCTCCTCCTCGGATTCACTTTCGTCATCCCATGTTGCTTTCATAGCCTTCTTCTTGTATGGCTTCTTGGATGAAGATGGCTTCACTTGGTCCGGACACTCCGCTACAATGTGTCCCGGCTTTTGGCAATTAAAGCAAATGATCTTCCTTTCTTCCTTGCCTCCTTGCCATCTCCTCCTTCCTTGGAACTTTGCCTTGTTGTACATCCTCCGGACATTTTTGACTAGAAGTGAGAGCTCCTCGTCATCTTCTTCTTCGTCATCTTCGTCGGAGTAGGTAGCATGACTTTTGAAGGCAATGGTCTTCTTTTTGGAGGGTGCCATGTCCTCCCTTGCCTTCCTCTCCATCTCATGGGTTTTTAAATTCCCAATGAGTCCGATGAGCTCAATCTCATCTTTATCATTGAGTTCCTTCAATGTTGTAGCTTTCACTTCCCATGATGGAGGAAGAGCCCGGATGATCTTTCTCACCCTTTGGTCGTTGTTGATGTCTTCACCTAGAGAAGAAAGCCCATTAGTAATCTTAGTAAATTTAGTAACCATATCATCTATGGTTTCATGCTCTTGCATGCTAAAATTTTCATATTGGGACCGAAGAAGGTCTATCTTGGCCCTCTTCACTTGTGATGTCCCCTCATGTGTTACTAGCAAATGGGTCCAAATCTCATAGGCGGATTTGCAATGGATGACTCTAGCTATGTCATCATCATTGAGGGCTTGTAGGAGTGCATAATGAGCCCTAGCATTGGCATCAAACTCCTTGGTCTCAATTTCGGACCAAGTAGATTCATCACCATCGGGGGCACTAAATTGTTTAGTCACGGCCTTTGCAACTCGGCTACCTAGAGATTGCAAGAAAACAGTCATCTTAACCTTCCATATGGGAAAGTTAAGTCCATCAAACTTAGGGGGTGTCTTAATACCATCGGCCATGTTTACTATGTGGAAATGAATGAAATGATTAGCAATATGAGGATCTCTCTAAGGTTGTTAAGCCAAATCCTAGAGTCCAAGCTCTGATACCAATTGAAATACACCTAGAGGGGGGTGAATAGGTGTAATTGCTAATCTAATGATCTTTTTAAACTTATGAAATGAGTGATGCAACAATCTCTCAAAAACACGACTAAGAGCCGAATACCCCTTGCGAGGTTCTGAACTCCTTCCTCCCAATTCCCCTTAAATGGGTTAGAGGTGCGCAATGCAACCGTGTTGTATTGAGGTGTGATTGATCAATGCCAAGTATGATGATGAAAATGAAAAGCTCACAATGTAACACAACAAGTATATCAACACAAGATTCCACAAGTAAAATAGCAAGTAAAGTAAACAAATAAGGATTGCACAAATAAAGGTTAGTTCTCAAGCAATAAATTGGAAGTGATATAAAGCAAGAAAGTAAGCAAGAAGAACGCCAAGGCAATCGCAAACAAGATGATTTGTTTTGAGGTTCGAGCCCGTTGCTCTAGTCCCCGCCTTCACCTCCGTGAAGGGTTTCCACTATCCCCTTAGGATCCCGTACAAGTTAGGCCTCCAAAGACCTCAAGCCCGTAGCTTCACCTTACAAAGAAACTCCACCAAGGAGCTTGTCTCCACAAGAACAAGAATTACAAATAGTGATCTTTAACTAGACCACAACACTCTTTTACAAACACTCTCACTCTTTTACAACTTCACCTATAGAAAGAATATGAAATTTTTGGCTCTATGAAGTGTGGTGAGAAAAGCTTCAGTTGTAGAGTGATATTAGAGATCAAACAACAACTGAAAAACCAATTTTGAAAGAATGGAAATGAAAGCTTTAAACTATTTTTCTCTTTCTCTTGAAAACTATGAAAACTTGTATTTTTCTTGGTCAATAACTAAGGCCTATTCCCCACTATTTATAGGGAGAGAATAGGTTAAAAACTCTGATTTTTCCAGCTAATTTGATCAGAAAAAGAGTCCCAACAACTCCTAAAAACTCTGTAAAGAGAAAACTAAAAACAGTTTTTCAGAAATTCCAAAAGAAGAAAGAGCCGTTATGGCTGATGCAGGCCTACCGGTCGACTGCCGGTCGACCGGGTCCCTGCTGGCAAAAGAGCCGTTGGAGCTTCGGTCGACTGCCAGTCGACCGATCCAACAAAGGAAACACAGTTTCCTTCTATCGGTCGACCGACCCAGTCGACCGAAAAGATACAGAGAGCAAAACATCTCTTTTCCGGTCGACCGGTATGTAGGTCGGTCGACCGACAGACATGCACAGCCTGTGCATGTCTGGACACAGCAGCCGGTCGACTGCCGGTCGACCGGTCTGCCTGAAATAGATATTTTTTTGGGCAGATTTTTGAGATAGAAAATTTTGTAAAAATTCTTTAAAAAATCTGAAGCTAAGTGTTATGCAGAAAATAGTTTATATCATGTTTTAAACAAGTTTTTGAAGATATAAAGCTTTGAGTCCATGTATATATAAACTAAGCCATAAACTTAGAAATAAACATTTTCAAAAACAAAGGAAACATACAAAACAAGTGTGTGTGCAAATCCTAGAGCCAAATTTCACATATTCTATCTTTAACAAAACTACACTTACAAACTTCTAGGTCTTCAAGACTTCAAGATGGGCTATCTTCACTTGATCTTCAATATTGTACTTTGAGCCCAATTTGACTTGTCTTGAGTCCAATGTACCTTCCTTTAGGGAAGAATTCATCTCTTTAATATATAAACCTGAAACACACTTAAACAACAATTTATATTAGTACACATAACTAATATGTTTTGTAATCATCAAAATACACTAAACATGGGTTGATTGTAACCTTGGGCCAACATCAAGTACAGAAGACAGGAGGGTTAGAACACAAATGAAGTATATAAGAAATGATATCAAGTAGGAAATACTCAGGAGGCAGATAGGTTAGGGCAGGCATGAACAGGTATGGCATAATAATCATAAAACAGGAAATCCGAATAAAACCATTACAATAAATATGGTAAGGCACATCACAGATTCATAGCCGTTTAAGTTGCAGGCTTTAGTATGCGTCCCATTCCACATACCTCTACTTACAACTTAAAGAGCCGATTATTATGACACTTTATTATTACTCGTCTTACCCTGATATCTAGCTATGTGAACTAGCGTCCCAACGCACATAGATCCATATCCGAGTAAAGCAAGGTTGTTATTGGAAACTAGCGGGGGTATCAACGAACTATGTTTACAGTGGGTCCCGTGCATGCCCGGGACCACGGTCCAGGATTGTTCCGTTGCATGGAAACGGAAGCCAGCCGCAAGGCTAAACAGGAGGGACTTATGTATGCCCTTACATAACAGGAATAAGGGAGCCAGCTCTCCCCTCGGTCCCCTGGAGGCCCACAGGTCAGACCGGAACATGTAGTTGCACAACATTCCTAAAAGCCACTGTAAACACGAACACATATTGATATCCGCATGTTTCCCCCGACCCAATACAAGTTGGTACTTTTTAGGATTCATTAGTTTAATTATCACTTTACGGGAATAACAGGAAATGGACATGATCAGGAATCAGGAGTACATAAGTACTATATAGTCAGGTCACTGCATATAAAGCAGGAATACAAGTCACTGATCATGATACAGGATAATAAGGCAAGTTCCCGTAAAGATGATAATCACAGGTCAAATATATCATGCTGGGTGTAAAGTGATAGCATGACAGGATGATGATATTTAGTAAACAACCAAGCATATCAAAGGATTGATAATAGTCGGGTTAAGTCATGGCAAGAGATTGATAATAGACAGGGCAAGTCATAGCATAACTAAAAGGTCTTGCCAAATAGTAGCATGGCAGGTGGTCAGGTGATAACACACTAGATGGTCAGGTGATATACATGTGTTAAATAAAAGCATGCAACAGACAGGTCTGAAGTAATAGTATGGCAAGGTAACATAAAAGTAATCCAAAGTACAACGACCACGAAGGGTCGGCCACGCATAGTATGAAAGCAGTAAAAGATATATAGACATGGAATCAAATACATGAAAATAGGAAGCGAAATACTTATCGTCCTGACGAAACGGGATATCAAATAGAGAAGAGCGAAGAGCGAGACTACTCGCCTAAATCACCAAAACGCCGAAAGATCCAAAATCCACGAAAGTCAGGATGCGCCATAACCTGTGATATAATTATGTAGAGTGAAGAGGAGAGAGAAAGAGAGAAGGGAAGATGATGTTTGTCAAGTGACAAGTCAAGTAATACCTATATGTGATGTAAGTCTAGAGGATAAGGTTCATGTTCAAGAAAGAAATCAATTATAACAGATAGGCAAAGTTAGTCGACTAGGGTGGAAGGGTAGTCGACTAATAGTGGACTCAAGTCGACTAACAGTCTGGTATAGTCGACTAAAACTGGGTTCCAGAGAGTTGGGATTCTGTTTCAGGAAAAGTTAGTCGACTAGGATGAAAGAGTAGTCGACTAACAGTGATCTCAAGTCGACTAACAGATACGTTAAGTCGACTAATAGTGAGTAACAGAGAGTTGGGTTTCTGATTCAGGAAAGGTTAGTCGACTAGGGTAGAATGGTTAGTCGACTAGGGGGTTCAAGTCGACTAATGGTTAGGCTCAAGTCGACTAAAACTGTGATACAGAAAGTTAAGGTTTTGGTTCAGGAAAGGTTAGTCGACTAGGGTCAAGGGTGTAGTCGACTAAGGGTCTCTAGTCGACTGGTAATTTGGTCTAGTCGACTAAAACTGTGTTTCCAGAAAGGTTACGTTTCAACTAAGGGTTTCTAGTCGACTAATCTATAGGTCTAGTCGACTAATCGTCTGGAAACAGCAAACAGAACAGATTTTGGTGGTTTTGTTTGATGACTAAATAATCATGATTTGAAGACACAAGTGAACATGATATGTAAACTTAAGTATACCAGGAATTAATCAAGTCTTGGTGATGAAGAACACTTACCTAAAAGAAGTACAAGGTGATGGAGTGATGGTGGTAGTGATGGAAGTTGATGATGAAGAAGAAGGTGGAGGTTGGAGGTTTTGTTGTTGGTGACCTTGGTGGTGTTTCCCATGGAGATGAAGGAGGAGGAAGATGAAGGGAAGAGGTTGGAGTAGTTGTGGTGGTGGAGATGAAGGAGATGGAGGTGGCTAGGGTTTGGCTCTTGGTGAAGAGAAAATGAAAAAAAGGAAATGAAATGTAAAGGGAAGGTTTAAATAGGATTTTGGATTTGTGAAGGAGGTATAATTAATGTAGATGAGAGGGGGCTTTTTGCAAAGTGGAGGAGGGGATGAGTGTCCCTCTTTTGGCCACTTGGCCGGCCATGGAAGAGAGAGAAAAGAGGGCATTAATGAGGAAGTTGGTGGAAGTGTGTGGAAGTGAGTGGAAGTTGTAAAAGATTGGAATTTGGAAAATTGGAAAAGGCTTTGGCTTGTGGAGGAAGGAAAGAAGTAAAGGAAAAGGAAAAAAGGAAAAAAAATTATAATGAGAAGATATTTTCTTGGGAAAGAAGATGAAAATAATGAAAGTGGCGGGTTCCCGGGATTCGGTTGCGGATGCAGAAATCTTTCGGGAAAATACCGGAATCGTCCGAAATTCAAGTATCTTGGAACGACCCGAAATAATTATCAAAAATCAAGAATATAATACTAAGTATCATAGTGAAATCCGTTTTAAGAAATACTTTATAGTTTTAAAGCTAAAAATCCCGGAACCAATTATCTACCGACTCCGGTGGAATTTTCATAAAATCATAAAATCCTCAGAAAAAGAATGTAGGTAGAAAATATGGTTTTAAGGAATAATGCCTAAAGGACCTTCTAGAAATTCCTAGCTGATTGTGAAATAAAAATCCGGGAATCGATCAGCGGCACTGGTCGACACCGGTTTTGAAGATTTTCATTTTAATTCCAGAAAAATCTAGAAAATCATAGAAAATATATAATATTGGAAAATGATATTTAAAACTAAAATCGGTCAATTCTAATTATCAGAAAGACTAAATCGAATAATACATTAGGATTAGGCCCTCGGTTCAGACTGGGGCTGACTCCGAGTCCACGAATCCAAATCCAAGACAAAACAACCATATAGGGAATTCATAATACAGAATAAATACAGGAAGTAAATCGAAAAATACGATCGAAAATCTGAATACGCAACTAAGTACGTATTCCGGGAACGGGGTATTACAATCCACCCACCTTACAAAAAATTGCGTCCTCGCAATTTCAATAAGGGGTAAATTGAATACAAAGGGGATAAAGGTGGAATTTATACCGATTAAGATATGAAGCACTAGAGGTAGGGCTCTCAAGTCGACTGAACAATAATCATCCTCCGCACTTCCGGCTGTATAAATATTCGAATAATGCTGAATAATACTGCTGATGTCGTGGCTGTGCAATAAATGAGCCAGAATACCGAAGATAAAGAAAACCCTGATAGTCCTGAGCATAATAAAGAAGGCCGATAATTAAGAATCCCGAATACCAGGCACCAATCACCCTGAACGACATAGTAGAGAATGTAGAATATCCGTAGAGAATTCCGACTGCTGTCTTCTGAAAGATAGCCAGATCAAGATCGATCTGGAGAATACCAAGCTTCATAGAGTTCGCCGAAGAGGTCACATAATAGCTTCATTCAGAACCAGCCACTACCTCTCTAGTCTAGTCATATCTTAAGATAGTATAAGGCTTCATAAAACCAAAACAGGGAAAGGATAGGAGGGATTAGGAATCAAAGGAAAGATAGTCAAGAAATAGATAACTCTGCACTTGTAGTTGGAATGTATAACCAAGACTCATGTATTCCAGTTGCAAATTTCTTTACCATTAATTTGCCCTCTGGACGTACTGAGGAAGTTAGAGCCTAAGCTCTGATACCATCCTGTAACGCCCCGATTCCACGAATACGGGGACGTCACTGCAACGTATATACGTAAGTCCGAAGTACCTTCCCGTATATACGCTAAGCATCAGTACAGACAAGAATCAGAGTACGGAAGCAAATGGTGCATTATACATTCCAACACATTATATATACAATCACAGAGTTATCACCAGAGGTGATGAGTATTACAATAATAATACATCACAGATATGCGCAAATGCGAGAGTACAAGAGATATACATATATGAACAGCATAAAAGGGCGCTCACATACAAGTATACGAGGAAATGTACAAGAGTAAATAGAAAAAGGGCACTCACGAGTTTGCTAAGAGGAAACTCGAGAGGCATACAGGGGGCCTGGAAGGATGTGGCTCTGGACGGTCGGCTGGAGATCCACGCTACCGCTGCGCCACTCTGAGCAGTAACGGGGAGAATCCACACGCTCCGGGCTCCATAACCTGGACATGAGAATCCAGGGGAGTCAGTGAAACTCCCCAGGCGAGTAGGAATATGGATGCCAGGTGGCGAGTCAGGAGGAGCACAGGTGTCAAGTACAGAAGACAGGAGGGTTAGAACACAAATGAAGTATATAAGAAATGATATCAAGTAGGAAATACTCAGGAGGCAGATAGGTTAGGGCAGGCATGAACAGGTATGGCATAATAATCATAAAACAGGAAATCCGAATAAAACCATTACAACAAATATGGTAAGGCACATCACAGATTCATAGCCGTTTAAGTTGCAGGCTTTAGTATGCGTCCCATTCCACATACCTCTACTTACAACTTAAAGAGCCGATTATTATGACACTTTATTATTACTCGTCTTACCCTGATATCTAGCTATGTGAACTAGCGTCCCAACGCACATAGATCCATATCCGAGTAAAGCAAGGTTGTTATTGGAAACTAGCGGGGGTATCAACGAACTATGTTTACAGTGGGTCCCGTGCATGCCCGGGACCACGGTCCAGGATTGTTCCGTTGCATGGAAACGGAAGCCAGCCGCAAGGCTAAACAGGAGGGACTTATGTATGCCCTTACATAACAGGAATAAGGGAGCCAGCTCTCCCCTCGGTCCCCTGGAGGCCCACAGGTCAGACCGGAACATGTAGTTGCACAACATTCCTAAAAGCCACTGTAAACACGAACACATATTGATATCCGCATGTTTCCCCCGACCCAATACAAGTTGGTACTTTTTAGGATTCATTAGTTTAATTATCACTTTACGGGAATAACAGGAAATGGACATGATCAGGAATCAGGAGTACATAAGTACTATATAGTCAGGTCACTGCATATAAAGCAGGAATACAAGTCACTGATCATGATACAGGATAATAAGGCAAGTTCCCGTAAAGATGATAATCACAGGTCAAATATATCATGCTGGGTGTAAAGTGATAGCATGACAGGATGATGATATTTAGTAAACAACCAAGCATATCAAAGGATTGATAATAGTCGGGTTAAGTCATGGCAAGAGATTGATAATAGACAGGGCAAGTCATAGCATAACTAAAAGGTCTTGCCAAATAGTAGCATGGCAGGTGGTCAGGTGATAACACACTAGATGGTCAGGTGATATACATGTGTTAAATAAAAGCATGCAACAGACAGGTCTGAAGTAATGGTATGGCAAGGTAACATAAAAGTAATCCAAAGTACAACGACCACGAAGGGTCGGCCACGCATAGTATGAAAGCAGTAAAAGATATATAGACATGGAATCAAATACATGAAAATAGGAAGCGAAATACTTATCGTCCCGACGAAACGGGATATCAAATAGAGAAGAGCGAAGAGCGAGACTACTCGCCTAAATCACCAAAACGCCGAAAGATCCAAAATCCACGAAAGTCAGGATGCGCCATAACCTGTGATATAATTATGTAGAGTGAAGAGGAGAGAGAAAGAGAGAAGGGAAGATGATGTTTGTCAAGTGACAAGTCAAGTAATACCTATATGTGATGTAAGTCTAGAGGATAAGGTTCATGTTCAAGAAAGAAATCAATTATAACAGATAGGCAAAGTTAGTCGACTAGGGTGGAAGGGTAGTCGACTAATAGTGGACTCAAGTCGACTAACAGTCTGGTATAGTCGACTAAAACTGGGTTTCAGAGAGTTGGGATTCTGTTTCAGGAAAAGTTAGTCGACTAGGATGAAAGAGTAGTCGACTAACAGTGATCTCAAGTCGACTAACAGATACGTTAAGTCGACTAATAGTGAGTAACAGAGAGTTGGGTTTCTGATTCAGGAAAGGTTAGTCGACTAGGGTAGAATGGTTAGTCGACTAGGGGGTTCAAGTCGACTAATGGTTAGGCTCAAGTCGACTAAAACTGTGATACAGAAAGTTAAGGTTTTGGTTCAGGAAAGGTTAGTCGACTAGGGTCAAGGGTGTAGTCGACTAAGGGTCTCTAGTCGACTGGTAATTTGGTCTAGTCGACTAAAACTGTGTTTCCAGAAAGGTTACGTTTCAACTAAGGGTTTCTAGTCGACTAATCTATAGGTCTAGTCGACTAATCGTCTGGAAACAGCAAACAGAACAGATTTTGGTGGTTTTGTTTGATGACCAAATAATCATGATTTGAAGACACAAGTGAACATGATATGTAAACTTAAGTATACCAGGAATTAATCAAGTCTTGGTGATGAAGAACACTTACCTAAAAGAAGTACAAGGTGATGGAGTGATGGTGGTAGTGATGGAAGTTGATGATGAAGAAGAAGGTGGAGGTTGGAGGTTTTGTTGTTGGTGACCTTGGTGGTGTTTCCCATGGAGATGAAGGAGGAGGAAGATGAAGGGAAGAGGTTGGAGTAGTTGTGGTGGTGGAGATGAAGGAGATGGAGGTGGCTAGGGTTTGGCTCTTGGTGAAGAGAAAATGAAAAAAAGGAAATGAAATGTAAAGGGAAGGTTTAAATAGGATTTTGGATTTGTGAAGGAGGTATAATTAATGTAGATGAGAGGGGGCTTTTTGCAAAGTGGAGGAGGGGATGAGTGTCCCTCTTTTGGCCACTTGGCCGGCCATGGAAGAGAGAGAAAAGAGGGCATTAATGAGGAAGTTGGTGGAAGTGTGTGGAAGTGAGTGAAAGTTGTAAAAGATTGGAATTTTGGAAAATTGGAAAAGGCTTTGGCTTGTGGAGGAAGGAAAGAAGTAAAGGAAAAGGAAAAAAGGAAAAGAAATTATAATGAGAAGATATTTTCTTGGGAAAGAAGATGAAAATAATGGAAGTGGCGGGTTCCCGGGATTCGGTTGCGGATGCAGAAATCTTTCGGGAAAATACCGGAATCGTCCGAAATTCAAGTATCTTGGAACGACCCGAAATAATTATCAAAAATCAAGAATATAATACTAAGTATCATAGTGAAATCCGTTTTAAGAAATACTTTATAATTTTAAAGCTAAAAATCCCGGAACCAATTATCTACCGACTCCGGTGGAATTTTCATAAAATCATAAAATCCTCAGAAAAAGAATGTAGGTAGAAAATATGGTTCTAAGGAATAATGCCTAAAGGACCTTCTAGAAATTCCTAGCTGATTGTGTAACGCCCCGATCCTGGCGGATACGGAGACATTACTGCAACGTATATACGCAAGTCAGAAGTACCTTCACGTATATACGCTAAGCATCAGTACAGGCAAGAATCAGAGTACGGAAGTAAGTGGTGCATTATACATTCCAACATATGAGTACAATTACAAAGTTATCACCAGAGGTGATCAATATTACAATAATATTACATCACCTGACAGGCGCAATTGCGAGAATACAAGAGATATACAGGAGTAAACAGTATAAAAGGCACTCACGAGTTTACTACAAGGAAACTCAAGAGGCACACAGGGGGCCTAGAAGGATAAGACTCTGGACGGTCTGCTGGAGATCCACGCTACCGCTGCGCCACTCTGATCAGCAACTGGGAGAATCCACACGTTCCAATCTCCATGACCTGGACATGGGAATCCAGGGGAGTCAGATGAAACTCCCCAGGCGAGTGGTGAAGTAAAAGCCAAGTGGCGAGCAAGAGTAAGCACATGTATAGTGATAAAACCAAATAAAGCCGGGGCGAGCAAATCTGATTGTATGGTTTCAGATCACGGCTCCATAAGACTAGTACGTCGAAGGAATAATCCAAACAAGGAAACCCTCATCTATATACCCTTATCTTATGTCACCATAATCTAAGCACATACAATCCGACTGCACTCAGGGCCTGGTAAGATAATGAACAGGAGGCAGGTGGATGCAAGGAATAGAGCAGGGCATAAGCAGTTAACATAATAATACTCATAAAATCGAAAATCCGAAGTAAAATCCAGGACAAGCAAATATGATAAGGCATATCACAGATTCATAGCCGTTTAAGCTGCAGGCTTCAGTATGCGTCCCATTCCACATACCTCTACTTACAACTTAAAGAGCCGGTTATTAGACACTTTATTATTACTCGTCTTACCCTGATATCTAGCTATGTGAACTAGCGTCCCAGCACACATAGATCCATATCCGAGTAAAGCAGGGTTGTTATTGGAAACCAGCGGGGGTATCAACGAACTATGTTTACAGTGGGTCCCGTACATACCCGGGACCACGGCCCAGGATTGTTCCGTTGCTTGGTGACGGAACCTGCCGCAAGGCTAACAGGAGGGACTTATGTATGCCCTTATCATGATTCAGGAGGAGGGAGCCAGCACTCCCCTCGGTTGCCTGGAGGCCCACAGGTTAGACCGGAAGTTTTAGTTGCACAACATGCCTAATACCACTGTAAACACGAACACATATTGATAGCCGCATGTTTCCCCCGACCCGATGCAAGTTGTTCCTTTTATGATTTATTAGGTTAATTATCAATTTACGGGAATAACAGGAACAGGACATGATCAGGAATTCAGGAGTTCAGGTCACTGTATATAATACAGGATAACAGGTCACTGATCATGATACAGGATATCAGGTCACTGTACATAGTACAGGATAACAAGGCAGGGTTCCCGTAAATGTGATAATCACAGGTCAAGTATATCATGCCGGGTGTTAAGTGATGGCATGACAGGAGGATGATATTAGACAGGTAACCAGTCATGTCAAGAGATTGATATTAGTCCGGTGGCAAGTCATATCATAACCAGGGTCTTGCCAAATAGTAGCATGTCAGGTGTTAGGTGATAACAAGTCAGTTGACAGGTGATATACATGTGTTAAATAGTAACATGCATAAATGACAGGTATGAAGAAATGACACGGTGGTAGAATAGTAGCTGAGCACAACAAAGCGGAGCTGAGCAAGCTGGAAGTACAGACAGCAAACAGTATTTAACACTGGAGCGTCTGGCGAGGTTACCGGGACGACTCGACTGAAGTACGAGCGGTAAATCCGGCAGCAACTCGCCTAGACGAATCTAGTGGTAAAGCGCTGAACGCTGATCATGATAACCAGGCGGAGCTGAACAAGCTGGAGGCACAGGCAGCGAACAGAGTTTAGACACTAATACGCTCTGCGAGGCTACCGGGGCACTCGGATTAAGATACGAGTGGAGAATCTGGCAGCAACTCGCCTAAACGAATTTAGTGAATAAAGCACTGAGTGCTAAGCATGCTCACCAGGCGGAGCTGAGAAACCTGACGATCCCAATCACGCCTCTTCCGAGACAGTGAGGGACCGGAGGCTGAACTGAGAGACCTGCCGATCCCAATCACCTCTCTTTCGAGATAGTGAGTGACCGGAGGTTGAAGGGTCCGGAAGCCAAGTATGGTATAAGGCAGTACAATACATCACAGGCATGGTATATGTGCAAGGATGAAACTACTCTAGTACAAGCATTCGTCACAGAGCAATACATGTCCAGATATTGGCACTCGGCCATACACAAATACAGGGACTCAGCCCAATACAAAATACAAGAAATGGAATACATATCGACCCGACGAAGCGGGGAAACCCAAATGGAGGCGAGAGCGAGGACACTCGCCTAAATCACCGGAAAGCCGAAAGTCTGGAATCCATGGAACTCGCGCACGCGCCATAAAATAATGTATATATGAGGAGAGAGAAAGTGTACAGGAAGACGCGGTTTGAGGAAGTTAGACGCGGGGGTTCGCAGACGCGGGAGTTAGCGTCGCGAGAATAACAGACACGGGGATCACAAACGCGGGAATAGCAGACGCGGGGTTCGCGTCGCAAGAATAGCAGATGCGGGAATCACAGACGCGGGGATCGCGTCGCGAGAAGTACCAGACGCGGGAATCACAGACGCGGGGATCGCGTCGCGAGAAGTACCAGACGCGGGAATAGCAGACGCGGGATTCGCGTCGCATAGATGCCTCAAACGCGAGATCTGCGTTCAAGTGCGGACGCGAGGGAAACGCGGACGCAGACGTGGGTTCTGCGTCGCGTCAATACAGAAACGCGCGGAGCGCGTTAAGGGATTGCCTAGACGCGGGGTGAGATCCGCGTTAGGAAAGTCTTGGCGAGGAAAATCACTCGCCGACAAGATTCCTTGCTGCGCCCGACGAAGGGAAGTTCGGCCCCAATCCAAAAGGAGGGTACCGGCCCTAAGTCTTGCCAACGGAGAAGAACGCGGCCCCAATCCAAAAGGAGTGGCCGGCCCTTGAGTCTTGCCGACGAAGAAGAGCACGGCCCCAATCCAAAAGGAGTGGCCGGCCCTGATAAGAGTCATTTTCCAAATGGAGAAGACGAATAGGAAGAGGAACCAGGAAGAGAGAGAGGAGAGAGAAAGTTGTAGGAAAAAGAGAGGGAAAATGAGTGTATTATGAAATAAAATTGGGATTTAAAGGAGTGGGGTATTGATGTAAATAGAGGGAAGTAGTTTTAGGAATGTGGTGGGGGTATTATTGGAAAGAGGGATTTCTTTTGATGAAATGGAAAGGAAATAGGAAAGAAAGAAAAGAAGAAGGAAAGAAATGAAAAGAAGAAGGAGGAGGAGTGGGGTGGCCGGCCGCCGGCGGTGGCCGGCCGGCCAGGCGGCGGCGGCGGCGGCGCGGGGGAAGCCGCGCGCGCGCGCGGGTGGAGAGGAGGGAGGAGATGTTGGGTCTTCTTTGTTTGGGTTGTTGTTGGAGATGGTTGTTTTGATGGAGGTGGAAGGTGATGGTGGTGGTGGTTGTGGTGGTTGTGGTGGTGATTGGAGGTTGTGGGGAGTTAGAGGAGGTGGAGGAGGTGATGATGGAGTTGTTAGAGTGGTGGAATTGGTGGTGGTGAGGGAGAATTTGAAGAAATTGGAGGTGGGAGATGATGGTTCTTGGAGAAATTGAGGAGAAGGAGGAGGAATTTGGGTTGTTGATGGTGGAGGAGTATTGTGGGGTGTTGGGGGATGCGGTGGCGGCGGCTAGGCGGCGCGGAGGCGGCGGCGGCGGTGGATGATGATGAGTTGGGTTTGGTTGAAGGTTGAAGATGAAGTGAGATTTTGAAAATGAAGATTTAAAAGAAAAGGAAGGAAGTGGAGGTGATGGTTGATGGAAAAGGGGGCTCGCCGGAGTTGGGGTCCTCGCCGCGTCGAGGTGGCCGAGCGCCGGCGGTGGTGGCTTGCTTGGGCGTTGGCCCTCTCCAGAAGAAAGGAGGGGAAGTGAAATGAGAAGAAAAGGAAAGAAAAAGAAAAGAAAAAGAAAAGAAAAGGAGAGAGAGTGGGTGATAGTGATAGGTGATGTGAGAGGAATTAATGAGAGAGGGGGAGTGTGTCTCCCACGTGGGGGAGTGGGCTGCAGGGTCGGTGGAGAAAAGAAAGGATAGAAAGAGAAGGATAAAATAATAATATTATAATATGGTCGCGAAAAATCGACTGTTCCAGAAAAATCCCAAAAAAATACTCGGAGGTAGAAAACGTCATCCTGAGGAATAATACGAAATCGGTTTTCAGAAATAAAAATCCCATTTTCAAATTAAAAATCCGGAGCCAACCGCCGATACCGGTCTACACCGGGTCGGCCGGATTTTGATAAATTCTGAAAAATCCCAGAAATGTATTAAAGAATAAAATATGATTTTAATAAATAAAGTGAAAGCGGAATTCAGAAATTCAATCCCGTTGTAAGCTAAAATCCTGGAATCAACCAGCGATACTGCCGATACCGAATCCGGTGGAATTTTCATAAATTCATAAAATCCTCAGAAAAGGTATTTAGATGGGAAATGTGATTTTAAGAAATAATGTCTAAAGACACTTTTAGTAATTCCAATTAGTTGTAAATTAAAAATCTGGGAATCGGTCAGCGGCACTGGTCGACACCGGTTTTGAAGATTTACAACTTAATCCAGGAAATTTCCAGAAAATCATAGAAAATCTAAAATATTGGAAAACGATGTTCAAAACTGAAATCGGTCAAATCGGAATAGTAGAAAGACCAAATCGAGTAATTCTCTAGGATCGGGCCCTCGGTTCAGACTAGGGCTGACTCCGAGTCCCACGAATCCAAATCCAAGACAAAACGTTCATATGAATAATTCATAATACAAAATAAATACAAGAAGTAAATCGAAAAATACGATCGAAAAATCTGAATACGCAACTAAGTACGTATTCCGGAGCGGGGTGTTACATTCCATCCACCTTACAAAAAATTGCGTCCTCGCAATTTCGATAAGGGGTGAAATGAACACAAAAAGGTAGGAATGAGAATTATGCCAATCAAGATATGAATAACTATGAGTTGTTCCCCCAGATTGACTGAACAACTAACTCAGGACTAAAGCATCTCTGCACTTCTGCCGTATATATACATCCTCTGACGGTGCCATAATAATACTGATCTGATGTCTGCTTATAAAAGAACACTGCCAGAACTTCAAAGGACTAACCCATTCTGAACAATATAAAGTGAGCTGACTTGGTAAGATAATCAATAATACTTCGATCAGACTGTGAGCTAAAGCTAATGAAATCCATAGTGCTGAAGTCCATAATATAATATAAAACCCTGCATAGTAAGATGTTATCCTTTTGCAGTAAATCACTGACGGGCTGCATACTGGGCTTTGTTAACTCTGAAAGACGTAGCCAAGAATATAAAATAACTGTGAAGAATTTGGAATACTGACTTATGAATGATAAACCGACTGCAGATGAAACAGGAAGAAGATATCTGAGCCCTGCAAGATTTGTAGAATGGATCATTGACAAGGCCATGGCGATAGCTCAGATATAGTGATGGAACTCTGTCAGCAGATCCATAAAAGTACGCTAGAAGAAATCCGAGGAATGGCTAGAGTGCCAAGCACTGAAGGGACTAGCCACGGATGAAACCAAGCCTGGATGAGGTTATCGCGTAACACAGCTCAGGTGTTAAACATTAGGGTGCGGCGAGGCTAACGCTCTGCGAGACTCGCATATAGCGAAGTTCACGCGACGAAGCCAGCGCGTAACACAGCTAAATAAAGCTAAGCACCAGGGTGCAGCGAAACTCACACCCGGTTAGGTTCACGGATGACTAGAACACGACCCTCGCTAGGCGAGGCTAGCGGAGCCTTTGGTCCACCAATTTAATAAAAACTGCCAGGAGTTGGTGGCTCTGAGAATATGATCAAGAAATTATAATAACTGAGACGTGTCCCGAATGCTGTCTTCTGAATAATAATCGGACGGCATATTAGCTCTGAGAAAACCCGAGTTCCATGATCATAGTCGAAGAAATCATGATCGCTATTAGAGTAATAGAAAATATCATAACTCTATCTGCCAGAAGTCCTGATTCTGAAATGTCGTTATATACTGACACTTCTAATGAATTGATGCAATCTATCCGACTTACATAAGTGACGACTACTCTGCTTGATGTGCTAGTCTCCCATGATGTATCCAGAATATAAGAATATAACGCGGGGCCGAAGATCTGCCTAATATAAGATAATGTGATATACCAGAGTCGAGAAGCGCCAGAACATAATTAGAACGAACCACATCTGCCCGGCTGTTACCTCACTAGTCAACACATATCTTAAGTTGGCATAAAGATCACGAAAATCAGAATAAATCAGAATACAAAATAGAAGAGATAGGAATCATGAAATAGGGAGAGAGATAGGACGGACTAGGATTAATGGAGATAGGGCAATGAAGAGGGTATGATATAGAGAAGTTACCAACTCCCGGACATGCTAAAAATGGGAATATTAGTTACGGTCAGTACTTCCAGAGTTCCTCTGCAGATATTGAATGCCCTTCCTGTTCTCACTCCATCATATTGAGCATCCGGACTTCCCCTCCAGTCAGATCATATGTTTGCTTCCCTTCACCATGTGCCCTAGTTCTTAGTCTCCTTAGTGTATGACTCCATACTTAATACCGGGGATGAAGCGAGATAATTCACAATCTTTCTGGCGATTGTGTTGCAGGTGTCCGGCTTTAGACAATATCCAAATGTCATATGTTGGGGGCAAGGTTGGAGGGATGACTTAGCTAGTAGGGCATCCAGAGGCCTGTTGGACCTTTACTTTCCTCAATTGAGAGGGTCTCTTCGTCAGCTTCATCTGCATCTTATCCTGATCTTTCTCCTCTGGGTCCATCCTACTTCCCGGATGATGACAAGAGAACTTGAGAATACTCCTTAGGCTGCTTGGAATAAGAAACATCTGATCCTCACCTTCATTTCTCACTAAAATATTGCTTGCTCAGTTCTCCTTGTCGGCCATCATGTAAGACACCGACCGACTATACCTTTTTGCAGTGTGCTTATTTACTGTTCAATCTCCCTACCGCAATTTGATAAATCATTCTTTCATTTCTTCCTGGGCTATTACAGAGAAGAATCTCCTATAGAAATCCTTCGAGAACTAGTCCCAAGTGTTGGCTTTCCCAGTCTCGCTGCTTCCGCCAACTACTACATCCAGGCTACATCTTCTAACTGAATCTTGATCATTTTCACCTAGTTCTCGTCAGGGACCCAAGTTGACTTAGAAGATCCATCAGGTTTACTGACCACTGCTATGCATCCAGGGCTTCTCCATGCTTGAAAAGATTGCCGGCTGTAATTTCCTGAAATCTAACATGTCGCCTGGCTTCTGTTCCCGAGTGCAACCAATGATCCTTGGTGCGGGACCTTCGCCTGTACTTGATCGTGTCTCATCATATCTTGCAGAGATAGTCTTAAATCAAGATTTTCTCCATTAAGGTTACCCTAGGAAGAACCAGAACCGTTATGATTTCCCCATCTTTTCATGTCCGAGTTGGTCCAAGAATAACAAGAAATGAAGTATGAAAGGATGGGAGAACTTCAGAATTCAAGAAAAGATTATCAAGAGAGAATGGATAACTTTGTACTTGTAGTTGGATTGTATAACCAAGACTCATGCATTCCAGTTGCAAATTTCTTTACCATTAATTTGCCATCTGGACGTACTGAGGAGGTGAGAGCCTAAGCTCTGATACCAACCTGTAACGCCCCGATCCTGGCGGATACGGAGACATTACTGCAACGTATATACGCAAGTCAGAAGTACCTTCACGTATATACGCTAAGCATCAGTACAGGCAAGAATCAGAGTACGGAAGTAAGTGGTGCATTATACATTCCAACATATGAGTACAATTACAAAGTTATCACCAGAGGTGATCAATATTACAATAATATTACATCACCTGACAGGCGCAATTGCGAGAATACAAGAGATATACAGGAGTAAACAGTATAAAAGGCACTCACGAGTTTACTACAAGGAAACTCGAGAGGCACACAGGGGGCCTAGAAGGATAAGACTCTGGACGGTCTGCTGGAGATCCACGCTACCGCTGCGCCACTCTGATCAGCAAACTGGGAGAATCCACACGTTCCAATCTCCATGACCTGAACATGGGAATCCAGGGGAGTCAGATGAACTCCCCAGGCGAGTGGTGAAGTAAAAGCCAAGTGGCGAGCAAGAGTAAGCACATGTATAGTGATAAAACCAAATAAAGCCGGGGGCGAGCAAATCTGATTGTATGGTTTCAGATCACGGCTCCATAAGACTAGTACGTCGAAGGATAATCCAAACAAGGAAACCCTCATCTATATACCCTTATCTTATGTCACCATAATCTAAGCACATACAATCCGACTGCACTCAGGGCATGATAAGATAATGAACAGGAGGCAGGTGGATGCAAGGAATAGAGCAGGGCATAAGCAGTTAACATAATAATACTCATAAAACCGAAAATCCGAAGTAAAATCCAGGACAAGCAAATATGATAAGGCATATCACAGATTCATAGCCGTTTAAGCTGCAGGCTTCAGTATGCGTCCCATTCCACATACCTCTACTTACAACTTAAAGAGCCGGTATTAGACACTTATATTATTACTCGTCTTACCCTGATATCTAGCTATGTGAACTAGCGTCCCAGCACACATAGATCCATATCCGAGTAAAGCAAGGTTGTTATTGGAAACCAGCGGGGGTATCAACGAACTATGTTTACAGTGGGTCCCGTACATACCCGGGACCACGGCCAGGATTGTTCCGTTGCTTGGTGACGGAACCTGCCGCAAGGCTAACAGGAGGGACTTATGTATGCCCTTATCATGATTCAGGAGGAGGGAGCCAGCACTCCCCTCGGTTGCCTGGAGGCTCACAGGTCAGACGGAATTTTAGTTGCACAACATGCCTAATACCACTGTAAACACGAACACATATTGATAGCCGCATGTTTGCCCCGACCCGATGCAAGTTGTTCCTTTTATGATTTATTAGGTTAATTATCAATTTACGGGAATAACAGGAACAGGACATGATCAGGATTCAGGGAGTTCAGGTCACTGTATATAATACAGGATAACAGGTCACTGATCATGATACAGGATATCAGGTCACTGTACATAGTACAGGATAACAAGGCAGGGTTCCCGTAAATGTGATAATCACAGGTCAAGTATATCATGCCGGGTGTTAAGTGATGGCATGACAGGAGGATGATATGACACAGTTAACCGTCATGTCAAGAGATTGATATTAGTCCGGTGGCAAGTCATATCATAACCAGGGTCTTGCCAAATAGTAGCAGTTCAGGTGTTAGGTGATAACAAGTCAGTTGACAGGTGATATACATGTTTAAATAGTACCATGCATAAATGACAGGTATGAAGAAATGACACGGTGGTAGAATAGTAGCTGAGCACAACAAGCGGAGCTGAGCAAGCTGGAAGTACAGACAGCAAACAGTATTTAACACTGGAGCGCTTGCGAGGTTTACCGGGACGACTCGACTGAAGTACGAGCGGTAAATCCTGCAGCAACTCGCCTAGACAATCTAGTGGTAAAGCGCTGAACGCTGATCATGATAACCAGGCGGGCTGAACAAGCTGGAGGCACAGGCAGCGAACAGAGTTTAGACACTAATACGCTCTGCGAGGCTACCGTGGGCACTCGGATTAAGATACGAGTGGAGAATCCGGCAGCAACTCGCCTAAACGAATTTAGTGAATAAAGCACTGAGTGCTAAGCATGCTCACCAGGCGGAGCTGAGAAACCTGACGATCCCAATCACGCCTCTTCCGAGACAGTGAGGGACCGGAGGCTGAACTGAGAGACCTGCCGATCCCAATCACCTCTCTTTCGAGATAGTGAGTGACCGGAGGTTGAAGGGTCCCGGAAGCCAAGTATGGTATAAGGCAGTACAATACATCACAGGCATGGTATATGTGCAAGGATGAAACTACTCTAGTACAAGCATTCGTCACAGAGCAATACATGTCCAGATATTGGCACTCGGCCATACACAAATACAGGGACTCAGCCCAATACAAAATACAAGAAATGGAATACATGTCGACCCGACGAAGCGGGGAAACCCAAATGGAGGCGAGAGCGAGGACACTCGCATAACCAATAAAATAGTAAGACAAGAAGATAGCGAGATCACTCGCCTAAATCTTAGTGAAATCTCTGATATCCGGGTCCAGGAATCAACGCGCAAACGCGATCAAATAAAAGGAGAACGAAGACGCGGGGGACGCTGACGCGGGAGTCGCGTTGCGAGAATAGCAGGAGCGGGAATCACAGACGCGGGGATCACGTCCGCGAAGGTGTCAAAACGCGAGGCAAGTGACCTGCGTTTAAATCAGGGCATGAGGAGAACGTGGCGCGGATGCGGGTTCCGCATCGCATTAACACAAGGAGAATACGGACGCGGGAATCGCATCGCGGGAAATACCAGACGCAGGAAATAGCAGACGCGGAAGTCACAAACGCGGGGTTCGAGACCCGTGTTCAAGTCAGGACGTGAAGAGAACGCGGACGCGAGTATAAACTCTGCGTCACGACAAAAGAATAGAACACAGACGCGAGCATGGGATCCGCGTTGTGTCGATGCAAGAACGCGAAGGTCGCGTTAAGGAATTGCTTGGACGCAGGAGGTAAAATCCGCGTCTAACAATCAACAGATAGAAAGAGAGAGACAGGGAAAAGATAATCTCTTTGGTGGTGGTGTCAATGCAATTGTCACCGAACTGATTACCGGAATAATTGTGAACGATTACCGGAATAATCACCGGAGCCGAAATGATCACCGGAATAATCGTGAACGATTACCGGAATGATCACCGTTGTTATTGCCCGAAATGATTACCGGAATAACGTACGATTACCGGAATAACCATCGGAGACGTTGCCGACGAAGAAGAGCTCGGCCCCAATCCGAAGGAGGGTACCGGCCCCAGAGTCTTGCCGATGATGAAGAGCACGGCCCCCCAATCCAACGGAGGTGGCCGGCCCTAAAGGAGAAGGAGAGAGGTTGATGGTGCAAGTCCAGTTCAATATCCAAAGTTGGAGTTTTGGAAACGAAGCTTCGGGGAGCGAAGCTATAGGTCATCGGAAAGAGCACGACGAGGAGATGAAGACGACGCGGTCGTTGGTGGCTAAGATGGAGTATAAGATGGTGGAGATGGTGGAGAAATTATGGAGGTTAATGGGTTTTGGTGGAAAAGAAGAGGAAGAAGATGGTGATGGAAGTGGTGTTGTGGTTGTAGTTGTTGGTGAAATGAAGGAGGAGATGGAGGAGGAAGAGGTGGTGGAATTTGTGGTGATAATGGAGGTGGAGAGAGTGGAGAATGGCTAGCCAAATGGGTCACCATGGCTGCCAAGGTGCGTGGCCTGTGGCTTCATGCTCTCTGTTGGAAGAAAGGAGGAGAAGAGAAATAATAATGAAGGAGAGAGAAGGAATGGGGGGGTATTTATAAAGGTAAAGGAAAATATTATAATAAAGTGGTTGTCATTCACATGATAAAGTGAAACTTGCGTTTCACTTCACCAAACGCCCAAACGCAGCCCTCAAACCTGCGTTTAGGCCAAAATGGGCCAAACGCGGGAGTTTAAAGCCGCGTTTAGGGAAGTGCGAAGGTTGCGTTTAACAAAAGGACAAAAGTCAGATTTGACTTGATTGGGATTAATTGACAGTGCATTAAATGCGGCATGGAGAGGATCTCCGCATTAAATGCAAAATCTCAGAAGTGAAGCTCGCGTTTGGGGAAGGAGAGAGAAAAGTGGGAAAATATCTGGATACTGTTCGGGTATCTGGGAAAACACCGAAAACTCCGGAAAAGTCCCAAAAATAAAGTAACTTGAAAAGCTTCCCAAAAATTCTCAAAAATAATAAATATTATAAAATGATTTTTGGTGAAATCGGTTTTCAGGAATTCAATCTCATTTTCAAAATAAAAATCATAAGGTCACCGTCAATACCGGTCTACACCGGGTCGGCCAGATTTTGATAAAATCTGAAAAATCCCAGAAAATGTCTGAAAGAAGAAATTATAATTCTAAGAAGTAATGTGAAAGCGGAATCTAGAAATTTGATTCCAATTATAAATTAAAATTCTTGGAATCAACCAGTGATACTGGCCGACACCCAATCCAGTGAAATTTTGATAAATTTAGAAAATTCTCAGAAAAAGTGTTTAGATAGAAAAGGTGATTTTAAGAAGTTACTGGAAAGCCGTTTCTTAAAATTCAACTCCATTTGTAATTTAAAAATCCGAGAATCGGTCAGCGGTACTGGTCGACACGGTTTTGAAGAATTTCAACTTAATTCAGGAAAATTTCAGAAAATCATAGAAAATCTAAAATATTGGAAAACAGTATTTAAAACTGAAATCGGTCAATTTGGAATAACAAAAAGATCAAATTGAGAAGTCTACTAGGATCGAGTCCCCGGTTCAGACTAGGGCTGACTCCGAGTTCACAATCCGAATCCAAGGCAATACGATCATATGAATAATTCATAATACAAAACAAATACAGGAAGTAAATCAAAAATACGATCAAAGAATCTGAATACGCAACTAAGTACGTATTCGGGGAGCGGGGTGTTACACTCCATCCACCTTACAAAAAATTGCGTCCTCGCAATTTCGATAAGGGGTGAAATGAACACAAAAAGATAGGAATAAGGATTATGCCAATCAAGATATGGATAACTATGAGCTGTTCTCCCCAAATCGACTGAACAACTAACTCAGGACTAAAGCATCTCTGCACTTCTGCGTTATACATCCAACCTCTGACGGTGCCATAATAATACTGATCTGATGTCTGTTTATAAAAGAACACTGCCAGAACTTCAAAAGACTAACCCATTTTGAATAATATAAAGTGAGCTGACTTGGAGAGATAATCAATAATACTTCGATCAGACTATGAACCAAAGCTGATGAAATCCATAGAAATCCGTATTGCTGAAATCCGTAATATAATACAAAACCCTGCATGGCATGATGTTGTTCTTGATAAAGAGTCTGCAGTAGAATTTCTGATGTGCTGCATACATAATAATTCCCCGAGTATAGACCAGAATATCCTAGGTAAAGAAAACTCTGATAATACTAAGCATGAACCAAGAAGACCAATAATTAAGAATTTCTGCATACTGGGCGTTGTTAACTCTGAAAGACATAACCAAGAATATAAAATGACCCTAAAGAATTCTGAATACTGACTTCCGAATGGTAACCCGACTGCAGATGGAACATGTAGAAGATAATCTGAGTCCTGCAAGATTGGTGGAATGGATCATTGACAAGGATCATGGCGATAACTCAGATACAGCGATAAAACCTTGTTCCGCGGATCCATGAAAGCACGCTAGGTAGAAGAAATCCGAGGAACGGCTAGAGTGCTAAGCACTGAAGGAACTAGTCACTGGCCAGCAAGCCTAGGTGAGGCCATCGCGTAGCACAGCTCAGGTGTTAAACATTAGGGTGCAGCGAGGCTAATGCTCTACGAGGCTCGCATATGACGAAGCTCACGTGGCAAAGCCAGCGCGTAACACAACGCTAAATGCTAAGCACCAGGGTGCAGCAAAGCCCACACCCGGTTAGGTTCACGGGTGACTAGAACACGACCCTCGCTTAGCGAGGCTAGCGGAGCCTATGGTCCACCAAATCAATAAAGACTGCCAGAAGTCCTGATTCTGAAACACTGTTATATACTAACACTCCCCATGATGATGCAATCTATCTGACTATATAAGTGACGACTACTCTGCTTGATGTACTAGTCTCCCATGATGTATCCATAAATATAAGAATATAATGCAAGACCGAAGGTCTGCCCAATATAAGATAGTGTGATATACCAGAGTCAAGGAATGCCAGAACATAATGAGAACGAACCATATCTGCCCTGCTGTCACCTCACTAGTCAACACATATCTTAAGTTGGCATAAAGATTATAAAGATTATAAAAACAGAATAGCAAAATAGAAGAGATAGGAATCACGAAATAGGGAGAAGATAGGACGGACTAGGATTGATGGTGATAGGTTAATGAGGAGGATATGATAGAGAGGTTTACCAACTCCCGGACATGCTAAAAATGGGGATAAATAGTTACGGTCAGTCCTTTCAGGGTTCCTTTTTCAGATATAGGGTGCCCTTCCTGTTCTCACTCCATCATATGGAGCATCCTGACTTCCTCTTCAGTCAGATTATATGCTTGCTTCCTTACCATGTGTCCTAACTCTTGGTCTCTTTTGTGTATGACTCCATGCTTGATGCTGCGGATGAAGCGAGATTATTCTGCCAGTAGGTCCTGGATTCCTTCCCAATGGTAATAATGGATGAGTTGATCTGATTAGTGCGATGTTCTCTGTCTCCTTGAACAGACAGTTACTTTACAACATAATTCATAATCTTTCTGGTGGTTGTGTTGTAGATGCCCGACTCCAGACAATATCCACCGGTCATATGTTGAGGGCAGGGTTGGAGGGATGGCTTAGCTAGTAGGGCATCCAGAGGCCTGTCTGAGCCTTCAACTTCCATCAATTAAGAGGGTCTCTTCACCAACTTCATCTGCAACTCATCCTAATCTTTCTTCTCTGGGTCCATTCCACTTCCCGAATGATGACAAAAGAACTTGAGAATACTCCTTGGGCTGCTTGGGGATAAGAAACATCCTGCTCTTCATCTTCATTTCTCACTAAGATATTGCTTGCTCGGTTCTCCTTGTCGGCCACCATGTGAAACACCGACCGACTATACCTTAGGAATTTTGCAGTGTACTTATTTACAATCCAATCTCCCTACCGCAATTTGATAAATCATTCTTTCATTTCTTCCTGGACTATTACAGAGAAGAATCTTCCTATAAAAATCCTTCGAGAACTAGTCCCAAGTTGGGCTTTCCCAGTCTCGCTGCTTCCGCCAACTACTACATCCAGGCTACATCTTCTAACTGAATCTTGATCATTTTCACCTAGTTCTCGTCAGGGACCCAAGTTGACTTAGAAGATCCATCAGTTTTACTGACCACTGCTATGCATCCAGGGCTTCTCCATGCTTGAAAAGATTGCCGGCTGTAATTTCCTGAAATCCAACATGTCGCCTGGCTTCTGTTCCCGGAGTGCAACCAATGATCCTTGGTGCGGGACCTTCGTCTGTACTTGATCGTGTATCATCATATCTTGCAGAAATAGTCTCAAATCAAGATTTTCTCCGTTAGGGTTACCCTAGGAAGAACCAGAACCGTTATGATTTTCTCATCTTTTCATGTCCGAGTTGATCCAAGAATAACAAGAAACTGAAGTATGAAAGGATGGGAGAACTTCAGAATTCAAGGATAAGATTATCAAGAGAGAATGGATAACTTTGTACTTGTAGTTGGATTGTATAACCAAGACTCATGCATTCCAGTTGCAAATTTTCTTTACCATTAATTTGCCGTCTGGACGTACTGAGGAGGTGAGAGCCTAAGCTCTGATACCAACCTGTAACGCCCCGATCCTACGGGTACGGGACGTCACTGCGACGTACATACGCAGGTCAGAAGTACCCTCACGTATATACGCTAAGCATCAGTACAGGCAAGAATCAGAGTACGGAAGCAAGTGGTGCATTATACATTCCAACCTATGAGTACAATTACAAAGTTATCACCAGAGGTGATCCGATATTACAATAATATTACATCACCAGAATGGCGCAATTGCGGGAATATAAGGGATGTACAAGAGTGAACAGTATAAATGCGCTCACGAGTTTACTAAGGGAAAACTCGGGAGGCACACAGGGGGGCTGGAAGGATGTGGCTCAGAACAATCTGCTGGAGATCCACGCTACCGCTACGCCACTCTGATCAGCAACTGGGAGAATCCACACGCTCCAAGCTCCATGACCTGGACATGAGGATCCAGGGGAGTCAGATGAAACTCCCCAGGCGAGTGGTGATACAAAAGCCAAGTGGCGAGTAAGGATAAGTACATGTATAGTGATAAAACCAAATAAAGCCGAGGACGAGCAAATCTGATTGTATGGTTTCAGACCACGGCTCCATGAGACTAGTACGTCGAAGGAATAATCCAAACAAGGAAACCCTCATCTATATACCTTTATCTCATGTTACCAAATCCAAGCACATACAACTCGACTGTACTCAGGGCATGATAAGATAATGAACAGGAGGCAGGTGGATACAAGGGATAAAGTAGAGCATGAACAGCTAATATAATATAATCATAAAACCGGAAATCCGATGTAAAACCAGTACAAGTAAATATGGTGAGGCATATCACAGATTCATAGCCGTTTAAGCTGCAGGCTTCAGTATGCGTCCATTCCACATACCTCTACTTACAACTTAAAGGCTGGTTATTATTTTGACACTTTATTATTACTCGTCTTACCCTGATATCTAGCTATGTGAACTAGCGTCCCAGCACACATAGATCCATATCCGAGTAAAGCAAGGTTGTTATTGGAAACCAGCGGGGGTATCAACGAACTATGTTTACAGTGGGTCCCGTACATACCCGGGACCACGGCCCAGGATTGTTCCGTTGCTAGGTGACGGAACCTGCCGCAAGGCTAACAGGAGGGACTTATGTATGCCCTTATCATGATTCAGGAGGAGGGAGCCAGCACTCCCCTCGGTTGCCTGGAGGCCCACAGGTGAGACCGGAAGTTTTAGTTGCACAACATGCCTAATACCACTGTAAACACGAACACATATTGATAGCCATGTTTCCCCCGACCCGATGCAAGTTGTTCCTTTTATGATTTATTAGGTTAATTATCAATTTACGGGAATAACAGGAACAGGACATGATCAGGAATTCAGGAGTTCAGGTCACTGTATATAATACAGGATAACAGGTCACTGATCATGATACAGGATATCAGGTCACTGTACATAGTACAGGATAACAAGGCAGGGTTCCGTAAATGTGATAATCACAGATCAAGTATATCATGCCGGGTGTTAAGTGATGGCATGACAGGAGGATGATATTAGACAGGTAACCAGCCATGTCAAGAGATTGATATTAGTCCGGTGGCAAGTCATATCATAACCAGGGTCTTGCCAAATAGTAGCATGTCAGGTGTTAGGTGATAACAAGTCAGTTGACAGGTGATATACATGTGTTAATAGTAACGTGCATAAATGACAGGTATGAAGAATGACACGGTGGTAGAATAGTAGCTGAGCACAACAAAGCGGAGCTGAGCAAGCTGGAAGTACAGACAGCAAACAGTATTTAACACTGGAGCGTCTGGCGAGGTTACCGGGACGACTCGACTGAAGTACGAGCGGTAAATCCGGCAGCAACTCGCCTAGACGAATCTAGTGGTAAAGCGCTGAACGCTGATCATGATAACCAGGCGGAGCTGAACAAGCTGGGAGCACAGGCAGCGAACAGAGTTTAGACACTAATACGCTCTGCGAGGCTACCGGGGCACTCGGATTAAGATACGAGTGGAGAATCCGGCAGCAACTCGCCTAAACGAATTTAGTGAATAAAGCACTGAGTGCTAAGCATGCTCACCAGGCGGAGCTGAGAAAACCTGATGATCCCAATCACGCCTCTTCCGAGACAGTGAGGGACCGGAGGCTGAACTGAGAGACCTGCCGATCCCAATCACCTCTCTTTCGAGATAGTGAGTGACCGGAGGTTGAAGGGTCCGGAAGCCAAGTATGGTATAAGGCAGTACAATACATCACAGGCATGGTATATATGCAAGGATGAAACTACTCTAGTACAAGCATTCGTCACAGAGCAATACATGTCCAGATATTGGCACTCGGCCATACACAAATACAGGGACTCAGCCCAATACAAAATACAAGAAATGGAATACATGTCGACCCGACGAAGCGGGGAAACCCAAATGGAGGCGAGAGCGAGGACACTCGCATACCAATAAAATAGTAAGACAAGAAGATAGCGAGATCACTCGCCTAAATCTTAGTGAAATCTCTGATATCCGGGGTCCAGGAATCAACGCGCAAACGCGATCAAATAAAAGGAGAACGAAGACGCGGGGGACGCTGACGCGGGAGTCGCGTTGCGAGAATAGCAGGAGCGGGAATCACAGACGCGGGGATCACGTCGCGAAGGTGTCAAAACGCGAGGCAAGTGACCTGCGTTTAATCAGGGCATGAGGAGAACGTGGACGCGGATGCGGGTTCCGCATCGCATTAACACAAGGAGAATACGGACGCGGGAATCGCATCGCGGGAAATACAAACGCAGGAAATAGCAGACGCGGAAGTCACAAACGCGGGGTTCGAGACCCGTGTTCAAGTCAGGACGTGAAGAGAACGCGGACGCGAGTATAAACTCTGCGTCACGACAAAAGAATAGAACACAGACGCGGGCATGGGATCCGCGTTGTGTCGATGCAAGAACGCGAAGGTCGCGTTAAGGAATTGCTTGGACGCAGGAGGTAAAATCCGCGTCTAACAATCAACAGATAGAAAGAGAGAGACAGGGAAAAGATAATCTCTTTGTGGTGGTGTCAATGCAATTGTCACCGAACTGATTACCGGAATAATTGTGAACGATTACCGGAATAATCACCGGAGCCGGAATGATCACCGGAATAATCGTGAACGATTACCGGAATGATCACCGTTGTTATTGCCCGAATGATTACCGGAATAACCGTAAACGATTACCGGAATAACCATCGGAGACGTTGCCGACGAAGAAGAGCTCGGCCCCAATCCGAAGGAGGGTACCGCGGCCCCAGAGTCTTGCCGATGATGAAGAGCACGGCCCCCAATCCAACGGAGGTGGCCGGCCCTAAAGGAGAAGGAGAGAGGTTGATGGTGAAAGTCCAGTTCAATATCCAAAGTTGGAGTTTTGGAAACGAAGCTTCGGGGAGCGAAGCTATAGGTCATCGGAAAGAGCACCGACGAGGAGATGAAGACGACGCGGTCGTTGGTGGCTAAGATGGAGTATAAGATGGTGGAGATGGTGGAGAAATTATGGAGGGTAATGGGTTGTTTGGTGGAAAAGAAGAGGAAGAAGATGGTGATGGAAGTGGTGTTGTGGTTGTAGTTGTTGGTGAAATGAAGGAGGAGATGGAGGAGGAAGAGGTGGTGGAATTTGTGGTGATAATGGAGGTGGAGAGAGTGGAGAAATGGCTAGCCAAATGGGTCACCATGGCTGCCAAGGTGCGTGGCCTGTTGGCTTCATGCTCTCTGTTGGAAGAAGGAGGAGAAGAGAAATAATAATGAAGGAGAGAGAAGGAATGGGGGGGTATTTATAAAGGTAAAGGAAAATATTATAATAAAGTGGTTGTCATTCACATGATAAAGTGAAACTTGCGTTTCACTTCACCAAACGCCCAAACGCAGCCCTCAAACCTGCGTTTAGGCCAAAATGGGCCAAACGCGGGAGTTTAAAGCCGCGTTTAGGGAAGTGCGAAGGTTGCGTTTAACAAAAGGACAAAAGTCAGATTTGACTTGATTGGGATTAATTGACAGTGCATTACATGCGGCATGGAGAGGATCTCCGCATTAAATGCAAAATCTCAGAAGTGAAGCTCGCGTTTGGGGAAGGAGAGAGAAAAATGGGAAAATATCTGGATACTGTTCCGGTATCTGGGAAAACACCGAAAACTCCGGAAAAGTCCCAAAAATAAAGTAACTTGAAAAGCTTCCCAAAAATTCTCAAAAATAATAAATATTATAAAATGATTTTTGGTGAAATCGGTTTTCAGGAATTCAATCTCATTTTCAAAATAAAAATCATAAGGTCAACCGTCAATACCGGTCTACACCGGGTCGGCCAGATTTTGATAAAATCTGAAAAATCCCAGAAAATGTCTGAAAGAAGAAATTATAATTCTAAGAAGTAATGTGAAAGCGGAATCTAGAAATTTGATTCCAATTGTAAATTAAAATTCTTGGAATCAACCAGTGATACTGGCCGACACCCAATCCAGTGAATTTTGATAAATTAGAAAATTCTCAGAAAAAGTGTTTAGATAGAAAAGGTGATTTTAAGAAGTTACTGGAAAGCCGTTTCTTAAAATTCAACTCCATTTGTAATTTAAAAATCCGAGAATCGGTCAGCGGTACTGGTCGACACCGGTTTTGAAGAATTTCAACTTAATTCAGGAAAATTTCAGAAAATCATAGAAAATCTAAAATATTGGAAAACAGTATTTAAAACTGAAATCGGTCAATTTGGAATAACAAAAAGATCAAATTGAGAAGTCTACTAGGATCGAGTCCCCGGTTCAGACTAGGGCTGACTCCGAGTTCACAAATCCGAATCCAAGGCAATACGATCATATGAATAATTCATAATACAAAACAAATACAGGAAGTAAATCAAAAATACGATCAAAGAATCTGAATACGCAACTAAGTACGTATTCGGGGAGCGGGGTGTTACAATTGAAATAGTGGCTGACACACCTCTGGAACCGTTATCGTGGTAGCCTCCACAGCAACAGTAGCAGCAACAAACTCTACAGCATTAGGTTCATCGGTCGAAGTCTGAACTGCGTTGTCCTCTATGCTGATACTCACCACGAGATCCTCCACTTGAGCTAGCCCAGTACTCTCTGCACCATAAATATCAGTGTTATAATAACAATGAAAAATAGGAGTATATGACATATCTTTGTTCTCTTACCAAGTTGAGGATCCAAAGATGGTAATTCCTCTGGTAGACCGCTTTGGGATGAGGGCTCCCCGATCACGGTGGTTGTACCCTCACAAAGCATCTTGGTAGCAGGAACTTCAAGGCCCTCCGGCTAGGCTAGCTCTTGGATCATCTTCTCAGTATGGGAGGAAGTTGTAGCCTCACTACCGGTGGCCACTTCTGTAAAAGAATTTCAAATAAAGGGTTAAAACATCTTCCTAATCGACGGAGAAATAGTTAAGGAGGATAGAAGAAATACCCTTAGCGGTAGTAATCTCTCCCGACAGTGGAACCATTGCAGGAACATACGCCTGCATCTCTTCCTCTGAAATATGCAAAAATTGCATGTATCAGGAAGAGTGAGTTCATCGCCGAAGTCTACTTATTCGCTCGAATAATAGTCGTGCTCTTCAGACGATGAAGATGACACTTGAACCCAGGAAGGCTCAGTGATCGGGACTTTACCACTAAGAACCCCGGTGGTAGGGCTAGGTTCCACAATCCAACAAGTAGGCATAAAACACTGGGAGAACCCAGTTGTGGCACCTCCGTCCCTCTTTCCTGAGCCGAAGAAGTTGTAGGCTAAATTAAAGCTCCAGGTTATGACAGAACTTCAACTTCAGCCCTTTCAGTCACTTATTTAGGTTGTTCGGCCTCTTCAGCCACAGCAGATTGGCCTGCAGGTTCTCTCTCCACCAGGATTACTGGGCCCTTACTGCACAAACCTCAGAGACAAAGAGTTGGGGCTGCCTCTTCTTCTTCCTCCTCCTCCTCCTGCTCCTCAGTACCAAGAGAGATTATTTCAAGCATCTGAGCTGAAGCTTCAGCCTCAGATCCTTTTCTGGCCTTCTTCGGGCTGGGCTCGCCTTGGGAAGCAGAGGCTTGAGGACGCTTGAACACAACGTGTCGAGTCCTCCGAGTAGGGTGTTCCTCTAGGCTCATACTATAGACTCGGACACCAAAGCTGCTCCTATCCTACTGGCCTCTCTTTCGCCTCCTTCTCAGCATCTTGGTACTTGGTCATCCCTCGCATTCGACAAACCTTGGTTCCGACCTTGGCCTTGTATGTGATTTGATACCCTTGATGCATGAAGTGTTTATTCCAAATCCGGGCACCTTATTCTCCATGAAGTTGAAGGTTCACCTAGAGGGGGGGTGAATAGGTGAAGGCTAATCTAATGGTCACTTAATGCCAAATGATGCAAATAATGCGGAAGCTAAAAACAATTATGACCTAATTAAATCTTTTACACTAAACACCACATATAACCAAAGAGTGTTGCCGAATTCCCCGTGAAGGGCTCTGGACAAACTCCTCTAGATTCCCCTTGAATGGGTTGAGGTGCCGCGTTGGCTCTCTGGTTGAATACAAGTGTTAGCAAATAAACCCAAGCAATTATATCAATTTTAAGCACACAAGTATATCATGCATATAAAGATAGACAATAATTGAATGCAAGATATAAACAAGTAAGGAAGAGAGAGAGAAAAGGCAATCGCAAACACAAGGGTATGTTTTCGAGGTTCGAGCACACTTGCTCTACATCCCCGCCTTCGACACACGAAGGATTTCCACTATGCAAGATCCCAATGGATCTCTCCTCGGTGCCGCAACACCTACAAGCCCTCGGACTCCCTAGTCCCGTACACACGCAAGCTCACTAGCTCGCCGAGGCCGCATCTCAAACACGAAGAGTTCGCACTCGAACCCTAAACAACCACGAGCACACTTGCCCGTCTCCTCAAAGAAAAAGAAAAGATCTTTGGTGGTCTAAACACTTTGATCACCAATAAAAACTCTCACTACAACACTCCTATAAGATGAATAGCTCAATGGATGCTCAAGTGTTGGTGTGAGAAAACAAGGAAAGAATTTATGGTGAAAAACTCAAAGACTTTCTTTTAAACACTCTTGATAAAACTTTCCTTTTGATAGGAAATATTAGCTCACTATTTTTGTGAGAAAAACTTCTGAAAAGAGTGAGAAAAACTGGCTCTAAAACTATCTCCAAATCTTAGCTCAAAACAATGACCAACCCCCAAATTTATAGGCCAGAAAAATATAGCCGTTGGGGTCTGTCAGAGCTGTCGGTCGACCCGTACGGTCGACCGCCAACGGTCAGAAATCCGACCGTTGGAGCCACGGTCGACCGCCTGGGTCGACCGACCTACTGGAGCTGAGAGTCGAACTCTCTGTCGGTCGACCCGTACGGTCGGCCGAACTTTCCAGAGAGCTCTGCTCTCTAGAGCGGTCGACCGGCACGGTCGGCCGTCCTCCAGTACACAAAGGCGTGCACATCTGTGCACGTCGGTCGACCGGTCCGGTCGGCCGACTTCAGAATTAGTCGACTATATATAGGAAGCAAGTCGACTTATCTGAAGCCTGAAACAGTTTTCTGGGATTAAAAAGTTTGTCTTTTTGGCTCAAATAAAATCCCATAAAATACATAAAAATCTACAAAAATAGTTTAACCAATATACTTTGATAAACAAACATGCTTGCACAAAATCAAGGCATGTTATAAAAGATTGGACTATTTTTGTAACTTGGAAATATTTGGCTCAAGATAAAAACTGTATTTTCCAAAACATGTTTTCTAAACTTTGTTTTTCCAAAACTTCATCAAACACAAAAAACAAGATATACTTTTAAGGCATATTGTGTATGGATATGATCCACTACACAATCATAATGAAATATCTATGTTTTTGTCATAAAGCTGTAAACTTGGTTTTGGTTAAAAGATAAGTATATGAGAAACACCAAAAACCAAAATAGTATTTTCTAAACTAGAAAATCTTTTGTAAAACAAAACTATCAAGAGTGTGTGTGTATATGTACTTGAGCAATCCACCACTATTCTATCCTTTACATTTTATCTAAAACAAAAACAAAATCTTATACCTAGACACAAGTCTTCATCTTCTTGAAGTCTTCACTTGAAGGCTTCTCATCTTCTTGACTTGGTCCAAGCTTGATCCAAAAGCTCCTTGGATCACACCGTGCTAGCTCCAAATCTTGACATTTTATCCTTTGTTGAGCTATGCACCTACTAAGATCTTGATAATGAATCTGTCACTAATTAAACACAAGATCATTAGTAAACATAACTTCATGAGTTGATCATCATCAAAACTAGGGTGATAGGCCTTTGGGCCAACAATCTCCCCCTTTTTGATGATGACAAAACTCATGAAAGTTATATATGCATGGATTAAAGTAAAGCTTCAAAGAAGCTCCCCCTTAACTCATGCATAGACATAAATAATAATATATGCAATAAAGCTCATAAACATGTATGCAAATGAATGGAGATAAAACATGCAACAAGCATAAATCAAAATCTTTTTCTCCTATTTGCAATACAAAAATATATATGCATAAATAACAAGGTAGACAAATACTCTCCCCCTTAAGCAATGAAAACATGCATATAAACTCAAATACTTCTCCCCCTTTTTGTCAATCATCAACAAAGGGTTCAAAGTAAAACAAATCAAACAAATTTTTCTCCCCCTTTTTGTCAAAAACAAAAAGATCAAGAAGGGGTTAAACAAATCAATCAATAAAGATTTATATGCGATATACATTCATGAAGAGGAAGACGCTAAGTTAGCTTCCCGACACATATACATTACATGAAAGAGGGATGACAAGCCCTAATTCACATAACGCATATTATTTAATGCATAAGAGGAGATGTGAAGCTCCCCCTACACATGTATATCATATAAAGAAGAGTTGTCAAGCTCCTCAATTTATAATATACTCAACATGAATCTATATGTAAGAGAGATGTTAAGCTCTCCTTGCATATAGGAAATACATATCAAAACATTTTGAATTTTTTTTAGTTTTTCTTAAACAAAATTTTTAAAGGTATCAGAGCTCTTGTAAAACAAACAAATTTTAAGATACCAAATTGAAAATAATCATTATCATATTGATACCAATTGAAATTTAACAAATATGAAGGTGAAACATATTGATACCAATAGTAAACATAATGATCAAAATTTTATTTTCATCATAAACTTTGTGCTTTTAAAAATGTGAGCCAATTGTAAGTTAAGCACATGAAACTCATATATATGTATGAAATGAGTATACCAATTAAAATTGATACATACATATATAAGAAAACAAAATATGAGTATATACAAAAATAAGTTCATATTGATACCAATTGAAACAATTCAATGATACCAATTGACATAACAATGAGAACAAGTGTATAACTCATAACCTACCACCCTTCATATGCTCAAGATAGAAGATTTTCAATGAAGCATACAAGGCATAATCGCCCATCCATCCTCCCATGAAGGTAGGGGTTTTCAAAAATAGATTTAAAAATAAGCTTTGAAAATCACTACCAAATGAAGAATAATTAACTAGTTAAAGATAATTTTTGAAAAAACTAGTTAAAGATCCTTCAAAATATGAAATCAAAACATATGTATTTCATGAATCATACTAAGTACATAAAAGTTCAAGCACTCATAGTCCATAAACTCAAAATTATCTTGAAAAGTAAAAGATGAGTGTTCAAAGGTTATGTAAATGGCATTTTCATGAAAATAGACAATGAAGCTCAATTAAACATGAATCTCATTTTTAGACAAGACATGAAATTTTATTCTCATTAAAAACAAATCATGAAAAATTTTTATTTTTCATCTTAAAGTAAACTTCAAGGTATATGTATGATTTATCCAAAGCTAACAATATGCATACATATCCCAAGTATAAAAGAGTCTATTAAATGTATTTGCATGAAAGCAAGAGACTCACGGGTATACATGTATATTTATTAGATTTGAATTAAAAACATATACATGAAGTAAAGTATAAAAATAGGCAAAAATATGTATAAATGAGAGTCATCAAAACTAGTCTATACATGTGCATATAGTGGGTACAAATGAGCATGAAGTGCAAACATATATGAATCAATTGTGGCTCACTATTTGTACATGTATAATACAAGTTTTGATAAAAACTACATCTAAGCATGGTATTACCACATGAAGCACATACAACACAAAACATGAACATGCTATGAACATTATGAATGAACAAGCATGAACATGAAAAGTAGGAGTTTAGATATTGTTACCAACTCCAAAGCTCCTAACATGGTGGTTGTCCCACCAACGCTCCTTGATAGCGATGCATCTATATATGTGTCCATCAAGTCCAAGTGCATCCACTATCAAGGCACCAAATCTCTCACGTCTTGAGAGATCCCTCACCTACATCAAAAACATGAGGTGGGGGTTTTGGTACCCATTTTTTCTTGGGTCCTTGGGGGTAGCTTTGTAAGGCACCCAAACATTTTTATGATTAGCAAAATTTGAAACATGCAACTTATCAAAACAAAATTTTGCTAAATGGCCTTTGCGGCCACAATGTGTACATTTGTACACCTTAGTATGCTTATGTGTATGTGTATGATCGTGACGTGCAACATAAGCATATGCATGATGATGTTGTGCATGAATGTGTGGAGTTTGTTTCTTTGAAAACAAGGACTCCAATTTCTTATGATTAAATGCACAATTGCTCAAAGTTGAGCTCAAACAATTAATCATATTTTCAAAACATTTACTTCATTTTGATCAATAGAACTGGTGGCATGTAAAGCATGATCAAAAGTCTTTTTCTTTTTAGAAACTTTTTCTTGTTCTTTCTCTTTTTCAAAAATTTTTCCTTTTAAACAAGAGTTTTCTTGAAAAACAACTTCTTTTTGTTTTTCCACCAAATCAATCTTATTTTTCAAAGACATATTCCCTTCACATAAATCATTCAATTTTGACATGAAGGAAACATTTTCATTTTTCAAATCTTTATTTTCTTTTCTAAGCATGCAATGTTATTTCTAAATGAATCATGTTTTTTATGCATGCAAGCAATATTCTTTTTCAAATTTTAATTTTCTTTCTTAATCATGTCATACTTTTCAAGCAATAGATGACAAAAAGTAGATAGCTCATCATATGACATGTCTACATCCTCATTCTCGAATTCGGTAGTTACCTCAAGGGGGTTATCCCCTTGGACCATATAGCACTTGTGGAGATGTCGCGTCCAACATCCGAATCACTCTCTGCATAGTATTGTTCTTTTTCGCCAAGGGAGAGGAGGGTGTTCCAAACTACAAAAGCCAAATCAAAGTTAAAAACCCTAGATAAATAATCATCATTTAGGGTTGACTTTAAAGCATGAAGGGCTTTTGCATTAGCCTCAAAATTCTTACCATCTAAACAATATACATTATTAGTAGTGGCAAGATAAACATGATAACCTAAGGCTTTGAGGTACAAGGACATCTTCACCTTCCATATATGGATGTTAACAATGTCAAACATGGGTGGTGACATGAAGTCCATGGTGTGTGTACAAAAAATATGTGATTAGCCTAAAAATAAGGATATTTAACTCTAGGTTGTTAGATCAAATCAGAGTACCAAGCTCTGATACCAATTGAAGGTTCACCTAGAGGGGGGTGAATAGGTGAAGGCTAATCTAATGGTCACTTAATGCCAAATGATGCAAATAATGCGGAAGCTAAAAACAATTATGACCTAATTAAATCTTTTACACTAAACACACCACGTATAACCAAAGAGTGTTGCCGAATTCCCCGTGAAGGGCTCTGGACAAACTCCTCTAGATTCCCTTGAATGGGTTGAGGTGCCGTGTTGGCTCTCTTGGTTGAATACAAGTGTTAGCAAACAAACCCAAGCAAGTATATCAATTTTAAGCACACAAGTATATCATGCATATAAAGATAGACAATAATTGAATGCAAGATATAAACAAGTAAGGAAGAGAGAGAGAGAGAAAAGGCAATCGCAAACACAAGGGTATGTTTCGAGGTTTGAGCACACTTGCTCTACATCCCCGCCTTCGACACACGAAGGATTTCCACTATGCAAGATCCCAATGGATCTCTCCTCGTTGCCGCAACACCTACTAGCCCTCGGACTCCCTAGTCCCGTACACACGCAAGCTCACTAGCTCGTCGAGGCCGCAACTCAAACACGAAGAGTTCGCACCCGAACCCTAAACAACCACGAGCACACTTGCCCGTCTCCTCAAAGAACAAAGAAAAGATCTTTGGTGATCTAAACACTTTGATCACCAATAAAAACTCACTACAACACAACACTCCTATAAGATGAATAGCTTAATGGATGCTCAAGTGTTGGTGTGAGAAAACAAGGAAAGAATCTATGGTGAAAAACTCAAAGACTTTCTTTTAAACACTCTTGATAAAACTTTCCTTTTGATAGAAATATTAGCTCACTATTTTGTGGAGAAAAACTTCTGAAAAGAGTGGAAAAAACTGGCTCTAAAACTATCTCCAAATCTTAGCTCAAAATAATGACCAAACCCCCAAATTTATAGGCAAGAAAAATATAGCCGTTGGGGTCTGTCAGAGCTGCCGGTCGACCCGTACGGTCGACCGCCAACGGTCAGAAATCCGACCATTGGAGCCACGGTCGACCACCTGAGTCGACCGACCTACTGGAGCTGAGAGTCGAACTCTCTGTCGGTCTACCCGTACGGTCAGCCGAACTTTCCAGAAAGCTCTGCTCTCTGGAGCAGTCGACCGGCACGGTCGGCCGTCCTCCAGTACACAAAGGCGTGCACATCTGTGCACGTCGGTCGACCGGTCCGGTCGGCCGACTTTAGGATTAGTCGACTATATATAGGAAGCAAGTCGACTTATCTGAAGCCTGAAACAGTTTTCTGGGATTAAAAAGTTTATCTTTTTGCTCAAATAAAATCCCATAAAATACATAAAAATCTACAAAAATAGTTTAACCAATATACTTTGATAAACAAACATGCTTGCACAAAATCAAGGCATGTTATAAAAGATTGGACTATTTTTGTAACTTGGAAATATTTGGCTCAAGATAAAAACTGTATTTTCCAAACATGTTTTCTAAACTTTGTTTTTCCAAAACTTCATCAAACACAAAAACAAGATATACTTTAAGGCATAGTGTGTATGGATATGATCCACTACACAATCATAATGAAATATCTATGTTTTTGTCATAAAGCTGTAAACTTGGTTTTGGTTAAAAGATAAGTATATGAGAAACACCAAAAACCAAAATAGTATTTTCTAAACTAGAAAATCTTTTGTAAAACAAAACTATCAAGAGTGTGTGTGTATATGTACTTGAGCAATCCACCACTATTCTATCCTTTACATTTTATCTAAAACAAAAACAAAATCTTATACCTAGACACAAGTCTTCATCTTCTTGAAGTCTTCACTTGAAGGCTTCTCATCTTCTTGACTTGGTCCAAGCTTGATCCAAAAGCTCCTTGGATCACACCGTGCTAGCTCCAAATCTTGACATTTTATCTTTGTTGAGCTATGCACCTACTAAGATCTTGATAATGAATCTGTCACTAATTAAACACAAGATCATTAGTAAACATAACTTCATGAGTTGATCATCATCAAACTAGGGTGATAGGCCTTTGGTCCAACAGAAGTACCATGTACAGAAGCCAAAACTGGCATAAGAGTTGGCATCTTGTGAGGGAGGGTGAATACAGCTCCAGTGCCTCCTGCTATGCTGTAATACCATGCCCGGGCACCTTCGAATAGATTTTCACTGAAGCGAAGGTTTAGATTGGGGTTACTGATATACAGTTGGTCATAACCAAACTGTCGGGAAAACTGATAAGGCATATAAGGCTCTACCGTGCAGGAGTTTCCTTGTCGAAACACCAAGTACTCGGGCCGGATATATATCATCCACCAGACGACGCCGGAAGATAACTGAGTGAAGCCATCTGGGCCGGGGAGGTCTACAAATTTGTCCCCGTAAGACGCGTCATGAATCTCGGGGAAGCACCTGTCCAGCTGGTAGTGACCCCCTTTCAGAATCGTCTTTCAGATGTAGAACATAAAATATTGCAATCAGCTCGAATTCTCCAATCGCTGCATAAAAGGCATGAAACCTTCGGAGGCAGACACCACTGTCATCAACGAGGGGCAATGCATAACATACCAAGCTATCAGGTTTGTATATGGGAGCTCGACCCTGGGACTGGGAGTCCTAACCAGGGGACGACCATTGGAATCCGTGATTTGGTGGGCCTCTCATCGACGATTGCTTCCACTTGACAGAAGCTCTTCACTAACTCATGCAGTCCACTCTGGATCCCGGCCATTATCACTGGAAGGAGGGCAATGGACTTCCCATGGGTAAGCATGACTACCAGATACACCACATCAGCAATAATCACTTCATGCGATAGCGTGGCACCACACATCACTTTAGCCACAGCATGAGAAAAACCCGCCAACAGAGCCTGGTCAGACATTGAAACTTTGGCTTGGTGATGGAAGCTCTCAAAAATCGTGTCTGGCTTGAAGGTATCTTCATTGGACTCGGTGGTGTAGGAACTGGTGGATGCATTGATTCTTTCAAAAACTTCTTCATTAATGCTAGGAGCTAGCCGGGTCTCGGATTAGCCTTATTCACCCTGGGGAACAGAGAAGTCGCCCATGACATCTGCTTGACTCCGTAGCTCCTCCATCCGGTCACCTGCCCGCAGATATGGAAGTGGCACTATACTTTTCAGTATATCTCATGCACTAGAGGATCGCTCTTCTCCAGCAGATGAAGCTCCTCTGTTGACGGAACATATTCCTCATAAAGGGCATCTCCAATCATCAACCCCGAGACTCATACATCTCATGAAGGATGAGCCCTATTTCCCCGATGGGAGTGAAGAATGTGCAAGTCTCAGGATTATAATTCTCCATAATAGTGTAAAAATGTTGAGTGCTCGGCGGGAGGCCATATTGAACAGGCCTTACGACCCCTATAGCCCAGTCTGTAGCAGAAGATCTCCAAATTCTACCAGAATGAACCCACCATTCTACCCCATCAGTTCTATCAGTAGAATGGACCCACCCGGTGGCATGAAATTCAGAAGGAAAGGCGCTTCTCACATCCAAGAATTGTTTGATGAAGATGGCTGCAAGCTGGGGGTCTCTCCCGACGGGTACTCAGATCTGACCAAGCCAAACTGCACCCCAGCACATCATTTCCATGTCTAATGGTGTAGGCTTCATGGGCACCTATCTTGCCCAGGGAGACTCCAGAGAATGGCCTGACTAACTCCCAATCAATTGTTCGACATATAGACATATCTTGCAGATATGCCAGAGGATACATCCTATCCATGTCCAGGAGGAAGAACCTTCTATCGACAATTTGGCGGAGCCATCATAAAGGGCAGCCTTATCCTCTTAATTGAGTCGCAAAGAAGAAGTCGGGCTTCCTCAGTAGAGCACGGGATCTGACTCGAATCGGCCATCAGAAATGATTTCCCAAAGGGTCAGTATACTGGCATTACTGATCCGACTTCGTCACTCCTTTGATTTCCTAGTAGTCACAGGAGCAGTCCTCTAGAGAATGAAGATCAGGTTTGGGTCAGCGCCACCTACATATCCAAAGTGGCACTTTTTGGATAGAGGATTTGAAAAGTATCACACTGCAAAAAGGACAACACACAGTTGCTGGCTCAGATGCAAGGTTTACCCCAGAGCCGCGTCTAATAACTAAGATGTGGAGCTCAGAAAAACTTGCATTTAAACTCAAAGACGCGAGGTTCACACGAAGCCTGCGTTTGAAATTTCACAACTTAGAAACTTCTTTAAGTGTTGGACTCAGATGCAACACTCAGTGAAATTTGTGTTAAACCACAGAGACGCGAGGTTCACATGAAATCCACATCTGAACTCCCCTACTTAGAAAAATTCTCTACATGTTGGAATCAAAAATAAAGCTCAATGAAGCCCGCGTTCAACAAACAAACATAAACTCAAGCTGATGAAGTGAAGACGCGAAGGTTGCAAACCCGCGTCTTGCCTACCAATGCAAGAGCCATGTCTAAATATCAAACGCGGGCGTGAGCCTCGCGTTGACATTTCAATGCAGAAGAAATTTAAGAGTTAATATAACTCTTCAAGTCTCTTAACGGGAAAAACCAATTCAAATGGTTCTTACCCGAAATGGGGCTTCTTGCGTGAAAGAAACACCCATTTGAGCCTCTGGAGCGACAACGCTCGTGGATGAAGCCACAGTTTTGATTTTTGGAGCCATTTCAACCGTAAATTTCATAAAAGACGAAGGAAAGAAGAAGAAGCTCAGAGTTTTTCCTGAAAGTTCTCGACGCAAGGCTCAGCGGAGAAGAAAAAGAGTTTGATGATGACTCTTGAAAGACTGATGTTTTTATAGACATAGTAATCCACCGATATACATGGCACGTATCTCGAGGCCAATCGTCTCCCGACGCGTGGCAATGCTCCTCAATGCGAACCTCGCGTATTAAGAGAGCAGCGTCTTTTCAAGCTCCGTCTGACGCGTGGCAGCGCGCCTCAAATGCGAACCTTGCATATTAAAAGGACGTCATCTCTTCAAGCTCCTCCAGACACGTGGTGATGCACCCAGAATGCGAGTCTCACGTTTTATAGAGCTGCGTCTTCACAGCAAAAAGAGGTCTACGTCTCCACCTTGAAGTCTATGTTACTTCAACCAAGTGAGAGCTCCGTCCCCACTTTGACGTCCGCGTCTCTCGATGAATGAGAGTCGCGTTTCTAGTTCAAAGGAGGTCCGCATCTCTAAGACAATATGATATTTGCGTCTACAAGACCTGCGTTCAGTTTTTACTTCTGCAATCAGTTCAACAGTACACTGGCGAAAACAGATGACTATTTTCCTGATTCAACAATATACCAACAACCAACTCAGAGTACCGAGGAGGTCTAGACTGCGTATCCAGACACTCACGATGATCATCTCTGGTAGCTTCAAAGAATTTAACAGTATACACATGAAGACCAAGATCCAGACAAGATCGAGCTCAAGGTATCTCAGAAGATTGCCAGTCCAATCTTCAGAGCTTGCTGCCAGCAGAAAATTTCAAAGTATTTCAAAACCCATCCCAGTCAACCGCAGAGCTTTGAAAACTTTGGAGGAGGTTATGTAGACTGTCTAAAAATCACTGAGGACAAGTCATGAGAGAGCAGAGTTTATATTCTAGACGGAGGCTAATCAGAACCACTCGTGTATAGTCACGACGTAAGGCTCGAAGCCCGCGTCCCTAACTTAACTGCAATGTCAAGACGCAGAGCTCGAAGCCCGCGTCTCAACGTCACCGCAGTATCGAAACGCGAGGCTCGAAGCCCGCGTCCTAGCATCACTGCAAAGCTAAGAAGCAGAGTTTGAAGGTCACGTCTCAGCGTTACCACAGTGTCAAAACGCGAGGATCGAAGCCTGCGTCCCAGCATCACTGCAAGCCGAAACGCGAGGCTCAAAGTTCGTGTCTTAACATCATTGCAGTGTCAAAATGTGAGACTCAAAACTCGCATCCCAGCATCATTGTAATACCAAGACACAGAGCCCGAAGCCCATGTTTCAACTATGGAAGAGCCCTGCGTTTTAGTTATAACTGCCCTCATTATTGGGTCAATTACTGTCCACGTAATGAGGAGAATTAACCCCCATTATGAAGAATTTTTAGGGGACAATTTTACGCCTAAAACCCCTATAAATAGCTCAGTTTGCTATGAAAGAGGGGTGGTCGAAAAAGTTTCGTCAGAAGTTTCAGCTGAGGAATACTGATAAAGAGTTAAACTCTTCTGCATCAACTTACTGAGTTCAAGTTTTCGCCCAAGTCTCTTTTAGATTCCATTTGGACAGGAGTTGTGCTACTCCATCCATAATCCGAGGAGAAGATTCCCAGAAGACACTGATGTTCACCCGGTCAACGGAAAACAAGATTCACTTTTCACCGCTACATCAAGAACCCAGCCTTAAACAAAGAGAAAATTTAAGCTTGAATATCTTCTCTCTCTTATAATCAGATTATTGATCTATTATAATATTCTTTATAATTAAATAAAGAATTTACTTTGCTTTCAATTTTTCCCAGAGAAACAGTCCCCGCCTTAACACTATGAATGATTTTCGCTATATGATCCCACAAGATCACTCAGTGCCGCAACGCCTATAATGAGCTCCCTCAAGAACTCTTGGACCCACAAGTCTCTCACTTGTTCCCACAAGAACAACAACGCAAGCATACTAGCTTGCCGAGGCCGCACCTCTACACCGAGTTCCCATAAGAACTCATCACAACACGAACCCGCAAGTTCACCTCCTCAAATACAAAGATGAATACTAGGTGATCTCAACACTTTGATCATCAAAAATAACTTTGATAACAAATGATCCCTAGAGGATAAAAATATCAATGGAAAGCTCAAGTTTGTGTAAGAAAAACAAGATAGAGTTGTAGTGAAAAACTCAAGAAAATCTCTTTGAAAACACTCTTTAAAACTCTCCTTTGGATATGAAAGTTTTAGCCCAAAAATATGTGGATAAAAACCATAAAAGAGATGGAAAAAACTGGTTCTAAAACTTATCCAAATCTTATGTAAAACTGGCCAAGAGAATCCCCTTTTATAGGGTTCAGAAAACTAGCTGTTGGGCTCAGTTTTCTGGACAAACTGAGCTGTCAGTCGACCGACTGATCGACCAACCAACGATCATATTTATGACCATTGGGGTTGCTAGTCGACCGCACCCAGGTCTTGACCTGTCAGTTGACTGGTCGGTCAACCGAGGCAAGAACCAGAGAGCACTGCTCTCTGGCCGTCGACCACTCGGTCGACCGGGGCCAGATCCAGAGAGTATACTCTCTGGATCAGTTGACTGCCTGGTCGACTGATTGGTCGCTAAAATTGCACATTTATTATCATATTCTCATACTTATTATTAAATAAACTCTGCTTGTTCCTAATTATTGTTTAATTTATTTACAGGCCCATTGCTAAAGGAGAGTGAAGAGAAACGAGCCCAAAAAGTCCACCAAATTCTGATTTAATTCAAAATAAATTCGAAATCAGGGAATCAGGGTAAATCTTGGCATATCAGAGAGGTTGAAAACTGGTTGAAATCGCTAGTCCCTCCTTGTGGATCACGACCCGCATAGCCACTTGCTATTGCGGTAAAATTGAGTAACTTGCACATCTCTATTCTAAATCTGAAATTCTGTATTTTTGTATGCAGGTTCCAACTTAATCAAATTTTGGCACCGTTGCCGGGGAGGGACGGTAAGTTACTCTCTTTAAAAGTTTACATTTTTGTTAACTTTCTTCTTTGTTTTTTTTTTGTACAGATTCAACAACAAGAAATTCTTACTGCAGTGGACACATAAGTGGCCTTGGACTCTGCTCAAGAAAGCAGAGCCAAGAAGCCCTTAGATTTGCTACATTCCAGTGGCAAAACTGAGTGAACTACTAATCTGTATTTTGCAGGTTGGCTGAATTAAAAATCTGAATTTTTGTAGCATTTATCTCCTTATTTGACTCACTGTATATTTATTTTTAACATAACAGTAAAAAGTTGATTGTAAATGCTAAAAATGATTTAGACTTTGCATTTTAGCACGTGTCTATTTCATTTCAATTTTTATTTACTGTTGAAGAGTGCTGGAGCCAAGGTATATGTGCATAACATTTAGTATAAGGTTCATTCTTGTATGAAATATTGCTTGAATGTTACTTTTTTCTATATACTTGTACACTGCACTAAATTGACTTAAGGGCTTGTCCTATAAACAAGATAAGGTGGGGAAGTCATTACCCTCCCTTAGCCCACAAACAATCTCCTCACTCACTAACCCAAGCCTAAATAAAAATGAGTAGACGTTGGCCCTAGGGACATCTCGGACTTAATTAGGAGATTATCCTAAGAGGAAAGGTGTTGGACTTTGACTCCTGTCAAATCAGTGTCTAGGAAGGGGATTAAGGGCCGAAAGCCTAAAGATTGGTGGTTACTTCATTAAGGAACGTCTCTGACGGATAACCTCCCACCAATCTTGCCCTGACCTGACTGATTAGCTTGTAGTCAAAGTCTGCATTATACCTCCCGTGGACAGTCTAACCAGTTAGGAGTCGTCTAGGTCATAGGTCTACCCTAATTTAGGTTAGAATTTTTTTTCTTTTTTGTTTGCTTATTTGTTTGTTTGTTTGTATTTTATTGTGTGATATGGCTTATAATAACAATTTTTTCAATTTTAATAGTAATCCATATCACCAACCTCTTTTTCAGATATTACCAACCCTGCATATCATAACTTTAACCAACCTAGTGTGCCGGATTGGTCTTATCCGAATCAATATAACCCATGACCCAAATCTTATAACCATAATTTTTAGAATAATTTTAACTCTTCACAGAGTCAATAGGGATTCACCTCTCCTGAGTCTAATTTTCAACCAACTTATCCTCCTTATCCACCTTGTCCACAATATTTTCAAGATTCATACTCAGTTCCACCAGTCCAAAATAGAAAACCATTAATTTTGGAAATGAGTATGCGTGAGTCCAAACAACAATCACAAAATTTGATGGATTCACAATTTTACCACCAATTCTAAAATAACACTTCATCTTTTTAAGACCAATCGCAACAAAATGATGAACCTATCAACTATGAAAAGATGCTTGAAGCCATGACTCAGGCTCAAAACGCTCGTAATCATGACATAGATACGATGGTCCAATCTCTACGTTTTTAACGTTTGGCCAGTTCTGATGTCGGTAACCATTCATTTAGAGCCAAAGAGTCATGTTGTTTTAGAACACGAGGTTTTATTTCAGCACAATCATTTGAACTTGCCCAAACTCCAAATTTTAAAAGTGACATTAATAGTTTGGCAAGTTATCCCTTTCCTAAAATTGAACTTGAAAATGAATATGATCATGAATCTCAACTTAGTGAATCAATTCTACTTCCTGATTCAATATGACTCCAGTGTTTTCACCTGATTTCAATCTTTTTTCAGAGTCAACATTGGATCCTGTGCCAATTCATAATGAAATTGAATCACCCATCTTTGATGATCATCATATTGAACTTTACCTATTTTATAATTTTGAAAGTCCCATTGATAAATTGGCAACTTCTCATTTTTATGAAATTGAACTCAATGAGAAATGTGACCTAGATTCTCAAATCTGTGATCCAGTTCAAATTCCCAAATCAATATTGACTCCTATTTTGTTACCCGACTTGAGTAATATTTTAGAGTCAGTTTTGATTCCCACACCAATCATTATTGAACATGCATCATCAATATTAAGTCACATTCCATTGTTGGAAAATGAATGTGGACTTGAGTTTCAACTTCTTAATTTGGACCCACTTCCTGAACCAATCTTGACTCCTGAACCATTACTTAACTTAAGTCACTTTTCTGAGTCGGTTTTAGTTCCCGTACTTCCTGAGTCCAAGTCAGTCATTCTATCTTTTCAACTCCATTTTGGGACAAGGCGGTTGACAAAATTGACTCTGAAATTAATTATGAAATTTGGAAATTAGATGGGGTTAAATATTTAATAAAAATCATTCATGTATATATCATTTTAGTGGGTTATATTAGATAAATTTCTAGTGGGTTCCTCTGAACTCCACAAAAAGTCGATTGGGCCGCATTTCGTGGACCAATCAGACCACCACCGGAACCACCACCTTAAGGCAATATTTCCTTCCCTTTCTTCTTTTTCATGCATCTATGCATTAATTCAATACATTGAGGACAATGCATGAGATAGGTGTGGGGGAGGGTTCTAACATAACTTAGTTTTTTCTTTTTATTAAAAAAATTTAATTAACATTTTCTTTACTTTTAAAAACTTTTTGAAAACAGAAACAATATTTTGACATATGTTTTGAAAGAAATTAAGTCAATTTTAAGGAATAGGAAAATCAAAATTAGGATTTCTTAAACTTAGTCAAAATAAGATTATTTGTTTGATTTTTAGGGAAAGGAAGATAATTTGTCAAAGTAATTTAGTCCTGATCTTTACCTTAATGGAATATGGACATTTCATACGCTTACACACTTAGGGTTCAAAAAAAATGAAGATTCTTATGCCTTATAAAAAAGAAAAATATATATATATAAAAAAATAAAACAAATCTAATTATTGATTAGCTAGGTGCTTTGGCCCAAGCAAGCCTTAGTATTTATGCGAAAGATGATTAGATAAGTTGAGAAAAAATATATATATATATATATAAAAATTAAAAAAAATTCTCTGATTAAGCTGGGCATTTGTGCCTAATAAAGCATAAGTATTCACGCCTAAATGTGGTTCATATACTAAGATCCTCAGTGAAATCACCTAGAGGGGGGGTGAATAGGTGATAATGCTAATCAATGCACAAAAAATATGTAATGCAACAATCAACCCAAAACAAGACTAGAAGCCGAATACCCCGTGAAGGGCTCTGAACTCCTTCCTCCTGATTCCTCTAGATATGAGTTGGAGGTGCATAATGCAATCTTGTTGTATGAGTATTTGATTGATAATATGAATATGCAATAAATGAATAAAGCAATGAATGAAAATAGAGCAAGTAATTGAAGTAAGTAATTTAAGCAAATAATTGAAGTAAGAATATAGTGCAAGAGATAAGAGCAAGTAAACCAAACGCAAACACCGAGAATTTTTTCCGAGGTTCGAGCACCCAGCTCTACGTCCCCGCCTTTACCCAGAAGGATTTCTAACCACTATAACTTCACAAAGAATTACAATCACACCGGAGTACCCAACTCCACAATCTCAAGTACAAGTTCTCTCTTGGTGATCAAAAGACCACAAACTATCTTTTGAAAAAGCCTCTTTCCCTTACAAGAACCCTGTAGAATAATAGTTAGAATTGAAGTTCAAATATTGTAAGTGGAAAAAGGAAATGAACTTGAGAGAGTTTGGAAAATAAACTTCAGCGATGAGAGATTCTTCAGCACAAAAACCAAGGACCAAACTCTTTTAAAAGCCTTTGAAAACTTTGAATATTTTTGTAAATAATTGTTCTTATTAAAAACTCTCCCTAATCACCCCTATTTATAGGAGAGGGCTAGGGATTAAAGAGTAAACCCTCATAATACTAATTAGGAAGTATTAGACCCAGAAAATACCATTTAAACATGTTTAGAGAAGAAAAAGACAATTTTAAAACGTGTTTAAAAACTAGCCATTATGGCTGAAACGGCTCTCTCGGTCGACCGGTCGGTCGACCGGGGTTCAAATAAAGTGACCGTTGCAGGCTCTCGGTCGACCGCCCGGTCGACCGAAATAAACAGAGAGTGGCACCATTTCAGTCAGCCAGCCACTCGGTTGACCGAAGGGCTTCGGTCGTCCGCCCGGTCGACCGTGAAACATGCACACGGATATGCACCAAAACTGTCAGAAATCCAGTCGACTGGGTCGGTCGACCGATCTGACCTTACTAGTGTCGGTCAACCGGTCGGTCGACCGGCTCAGGCCAAAAATCAAAACTGAACAAGAATTTTGAAGGGGATTTGAAATCTAACAAGATAGTTTTGATTTGAAACATGTTTAATACCCAAAATTGAGTTTGTAATCAAAAGGCTTTAAGTTAAAATAATTTTTATATATATATAGGAAATATTTTTGGAAATGATATATGCGTAAAAACGTGCGTGATAGAGCTTCAAACCTATTCATTATTCTTTAACAAAACTATAAAACTAAAAACAAATCTAATGAATTCTCTTGAGCAATCTTGAAGTCTTGAGCCATGCAAAGCCTAGCTAGAGCCTTCTCTTCTATGTTCCTTCCTTGATGTGCCATAAGCCTTTTTTGCTCCATGAACCTAGAATTTCTTGCAAAAGCTAAGCAATGGCCTCCAAATATGGTACAAACCTGAAATTTATCTTGAACAAACTTATCAGTACCAAATGGCTCTTATTTGTTTTGTTATCATCAAAACTCTAAACAAATGGAGAGTGTAACCTTTTGGGCCAACAATCTCCCCCTTTTTGATGATGACAAAACAAATAGGCTATAAAAGAGAGGTGTAAAAAGAGAGGTGTAAGCTCCCCCTCAAATTATGCTACATTAAACAAATAAAAACAATGTAATATGCAAGCAATATGCAAGCAAAAACCATGAGATATTAAACACTTGCAAAAACAAAAACAATATAAATTTATATTGGAAATCAAGACAATAATTAACTCAAACTTATTCTCCCCCTTTTTGTCATACATCAAAAAGGGTAAGAAAAACATTTTTATTCAATAACACAAACATTTAGTTCACCACAAATAAAAGAAAATCTGTTGAAATCGAGTGGTTTAGTGAAAATATCGGCAAGTTGCAAATCTGAAGAAACATAATCAATCTCTATATCACCTTTCTCAAAATGATCTCTAAGAAAGTGATACCTAATCCCAATATGCTTGGTCTTACTATGTTGATTTGCATTCTTAGTCATGTGAATAGTACTAGTATTATCACAAGATATTTTTATATGGTTATAATGCAAATCATAATCAAGGAGAGTATGTTTCATCCAAAGGACTTGTGCACAACAAGCCCCCGCCGCAACATACTCCGCCTCGGCGGTTGAGAGAGCTACAGAATTTTGTTTCCTAGAGGACCATGAAACAAGACAATTACCAAGAAATTGACATGTCCCACTAGTACTCTTTCTATCTACTCTACAACCCGCATAGTCGGCATCCGAATAACTCGTCATTGAGAAATCTCCGGTTCTCGGATACCATAGACCCATTCCAATTTTGCCCTTAATATAACGAATGATGCATTTTACCGCAATAAGATGGGACTCTTTAGGACACGATTGGAATCTAGCACAAAGACACACACTAAACATGATGTCCGGCCTACTTGCCGTCAAATACAACAAACTTCCTATCATGCTTCTATATAACTTAATATCAACATATTTACCTTGGTCATCCTTATCAAGCTTGATTGTAGTTGCCATGGGAGTGTTGCAAACTTTTGAGCTTTCAAGTCCAAACTTCTTTACGAGTTCCTTTGCATACTTGGCTTGACATATGAAATTTTCATCTTGCAATTGCTTGATTTGGAGTCCAAGAAGAAATTCAATTCACCCATGGAAGACATTTCAAACTCACACTGCATAACCTTTTCAAACTCCTTGCATAAAAACTCATTAGTAGAACCAAAGATTATATCATCACCATAAATTTGCACAATTAAAATGTCATTATCAACATGCTTAGCAAAAAGATTTGTGTCTACTTTGCCTTTAACAAAATCATTTGAAATGAGAAAACTAGAAAGCCTTTTATACTAAGCTCTTGGAGCTAGTTTCAATCCATACAAAGCTTTATCAAGTTTAAAAACAAAATTAGGATGAACATGTTCAACATAGACTTCTTCATTTATAAAACCATTCAAAAATGCACTTTTCACATCCATTTGAAAAAGTTTAAAATTTTTAAAAGATGCAAAAGCTAGTGTCATCCATATGGCTTCAAGCCGTGCTACGGGTGCGAAGGTCTCCTCAAAGTCAATTCCTTCAACTTGAGTGTAACCTTGGGCCACTAACCTAGCTTTATTCCTAATAACATTTCCGGACTCATCCATCTTGTTTCTAAAGATCCACTTAGTACCAATTATTGGTCTATCGTGGGGCCAAGGAACAAGGTGTCAAACTTGGTTGTGCTCAAATTGATTGAGTTCCTCTTGCATGGCTAGCAACCAATATGAGTCCTCCTTGGCTTCGAGGATGTTTTTGGGTTCAAAATGAGAAACGAATGCAAAGTTACCACATAAGTCATGGAGTTTGGAGCGAGTTGTTACCCCTTTAGAGACATCACCTAAAATGAGTTCCTTGGGGTGATTTGTAGCGTATCTCCAATATTTAGGAAGCGGTTGAGAGCTTTCCTCTTTATCCTCTTGAACATCACCAAAGGGTTCTTACTTTTCTTCTTGAGCGGGTGAGTCCTTCAAGGATAGTCTCTCCATGTCTTCACCTAATGGGTCAATCTCTACAACATTCTCAACAACCACATTAGATTCTTCAAATTTAACATGCATGGATTCATCAATGGTAAGAGAAGATTTATTGAATACTCTATAAACTTTACTGGTAGTAGAATATCCAACAAAGATTGCTTCATAAGCCTTAGCATCAAATTTACCCAAGTTATCTTTAGTATTCAAAACAAAACACTTCCATCAAAAAACTTTAAAATATGCAACATTTGATTTTCTAGAATGATACATTTCAAAAGATGTTTTGGAAGAATTCTTACACAAATAAATACGATTTGAAATATAGCATGCGGTGTTTACGGCCTCGGCCCATAGATATTGAGGGAGGTCATATTCACTTATCATGGTCCTAGCCATCTCTTGAAGTGTTCTATTCTTTCTTTCTATAACTCCATTTTGTTGTGGAGTTCTAGGACATGACATTTCATGCTTGATTCCCTTTTCATCACAATAAGTCATGAAGAGTTGGTTAACAAACTCACCACCTCTATCACTCCTTATTTTCAAAATCGAAAAATCTTTTTCTTTTTCAACCCTTTTTCGAAAAATCTTGAATTGAGAAAAAGTTTGATCTTTATGTTCCAAAAAGAAAACCCAAGTGAAATGGGAAAAATCATCAACTAAAACCAATACATATCTACTACCATTTAAGCTTTAGTAGTTGGTCCAAAAAGATCCATATGAATTAATTCTAATGGCCTTGTTGACATGATATCCTTGATTGGTTTGAAGGAAGACTTGGTTTGTTTCCCACGTTGGCACGCACTACAAATGCAATCTTTCTCAAACTTCAAGTAAGGAATACACTTCACCAATTCCTTAGAATTAATCCTAGAAAGATGGTCAAAAGATGCATATCCTAATCTTTTATGCCAAAGCCAAGAATTTTCATCAAAAACATTCAAGCATTTAGTAAAACAATCCAAATTAAGCATGTCAATGATATAAACATTATCATCACGAAATCCGGTGAGAATACAATCATTGGTTTTGCAATCAAAAATCTTGCAAGAAGAGTCATCAAAAACAACTTTAAGTCCACAATCACAAAGTTGACTTATACTAAGCAAGTTATGTTTTAAACCATCAACAAGAACAACATTTTCTATAATAGGAGATGCACCAATTTGAATGTTACCTATACCGATGATAGTACCCTTGGAGTCATCCCCAAAGGTGATGGTGCCACCTTCCATGTACCTTGATAGGGTTGTAAAGTTATTGATGTCCCATGTCATGTGTCTTGAACAACCATTATCAAGGTACCACCGCTCTTTACGTCTTGGAGCCTTGGTGTGTACCTACATCAAATAATTTAGGACTAGATTTTGGTACCCAGATTTTCTTGGGTCCTAAAGAGTTAGTGCCATGAAGCCAAACAAGATTATTTGATCTATTTACTTGGTCATAACAAAACTTAGCCAAATGTCCATTCTTACCACAATAAGTACATCTATACACTCTACCATATTTAAAAGCATAGTGAGTGTGAGACTTGCGAGCATGTGTGGATTTAGCATGAGTGTTGTATGAAGTGTGAGCATGAGGAATCTTAACATGAGAATCTTTAGCATGAGAAGTGTGCTTTTTAGAAAATATTTCTTCAAGTTTCTTAGTGTTAAAAGCACAATCCTTCAAAACCTTTTTAAAATCAACAATTCTAGTTTTTAAAGAAGAAATTTCTTTTTCATCAATCTTAGAAAGTTTTGCTTTACAAGCAACTTTGTAAGCACTAAATTCATTTTGAGTAGAAATGAGATTGGAAGAAATTTCATCTTTTTCTCTAGAAACAATAGCAAGTTGATTTTTAAGAAAAGCAACTTCCTTTTCCAATTTAGAACATTCAATCTTTTTATTATCATAGGTTTCTGAGAGTTCAACAAAAGCATGTACAAGAACTTCTTTACTTAATTCATCTTCTTCATCAAGAGGTTGTGGTTTACCTTTGGTGTGTTTTCCATGAAACACATGTTCGCCGTGTCCACCTCGTCTTCGGATTCGCTTTCTGAATCCCATGTGGCTTTGTAGGCTTTCTTTTCGACCGGCTTCTTTGGTTTGAAGGAAGAAGTCATCTTCTTCTTGAAATCCGGGCAATCGGCCATGATATGTTCGGGCTTTCGGCAATTGTAGCAAATGATTCTTCTCTCCTCTTTTTCTTCAAATTTTCTTCTAAAGTTGAGTTTGTTCTTATGGTACATTCTCTTCACGTTTCGCACAAGAAGGGAGAGCTCCTCATCTTCTTCTTCATCTTCTTCTTCGTCATCAAGAGTGGAGGAAGACTTGAAGGCTAAGGATTTCTTCTTTAGAGGAGCGGCTTCTTTTCTTGCCTTCTTTTCCATCTCATGAGTCTTCAAGTTTCCAATGAGACTTATGAGATCCATTTCATCCTTGTCATTCAATTCTTTTAAGGTGGTGGCCTTTATCTCCCATGATGAAGGAAGAGCACGAATCACTTTCCGCACCTTTTGGTCATTGGAAATATCATCACCTAAAGAGAAAAGAGCATTGGTGATTTTAGTAAACCTTATAATCATGTAATCAATAGATTCATCATCAATCATTTTAAAAGATTCATATTGGGACCTATAGAGATCTATCTTAGCTCTCTTTACTTGTGATGTCCCCTCGTGTATGACCAACAAATGTTGCCAAATCTCATAGGCGGATTGGCAATGTATTACCCGTGTAAGGTCATCCTCATTCAAGGCAGTTAGGAGGGAATTTTGGGCCTTTGAGTTAGCCTCATATTCTCTAAAGGTAAAGTCAGACCAAGTGCTTTCATCACTATCAGGTCTAACATAGGGTTTGGTCAAGATTTAGCAACTAGGCTACCTAAAGATTGTAAGAAAATAGTCATCCTAACCTTCCAAATAGAGAAATTAAGTCCATTAAATTTAGGAGGGGTTTTGATGTTATCGGCTATGTTACTAGTGAATGAATGGATGAATACAAATATTGATTAGCAAATTTTAAGGATCTCTCTAAGGATTTAAGCCAAATCTAGAGTCCAATCTCTAATACCAATTGAAATCACCTAGAGGGGGGGTGAATAGGTGATAATGCTAATCAATGCACAAAAAAATATGTAATGCAACAATCAACCCAAAATAAGACTAGAAGCCGAATACCCCATGAAGGGCTCTGAACTCCTTCCTCCTGATTCCTCTAGATATGAGTTGGAGGTGCGCAATGCAATCTTGTTGTATGAGTATTTGATAGACAATATGAATATGCAACAAATGAATAAAGCAATGAATGAAAATAGAGCAAGTAATTGAAGTAAGTAATTCAAGCAAATAATTGAAGTAAGAATATAGTGCAAGAGATAAGAGCAAGTAAACCAACCGCAAACACCGAGAATTTTTCCGAGGTTCGAGCACCCAGTTCTACGTCCCCGCCTTCACCCAGAAGGATTTCTAACCACTATAACTTCACAAAGAATTACAATCACACCGGAGTACCCAACTCCACAATCTCAAGTACAAGTTCTCTCTTGGTGATCAAAAGACCACAAACTATCTTTTGCAAAAGCCTCTTTCCCTTACAAGAACCCTGTAGAATAATGGTTAGAATTGAAGTTCAAATATTATAAGTGGAAAAAGGAAATGAACTTGAGAGAGTTTGAAAAATAAAACTTCAGCGATGAGAGATTCTTCAGCACAAAAACCAAGGACCAAACTCTTTTAAAAGCCTTTGAAAACTTTGAATATTTTTGTAAATGCTTGTTCTTATTAAAAACTCTCCCTAATCACCCCTATTTATAGGAGAGGGCTAGGGATTAAAGAGTAAACCCTCATAATACTAATTAGGAAGTATTAGACCCAGAAAATACCATTTAAACATGTTTAGAGAAGAAAAGACAATTTTAAAACGTGTTTAAAAACTAGTCGTTATGGCTAAAATGGCTCTCTCGGTCGACCGGGGTTCAAATAAAGTGATCGTTGCAGGCTCTCGGTCGATCGCCCGGTCGACCGAGATAAACAGAGAGTGACACCATTTCAGTCAGCCAGCCGCTCGGTCGACCGAAGGACTTCGGTCGTCCGCCCGGTCGACCGTGAAACATGCACACGGATATGCACCAAAACTGCCAGAAATCCAGTCGACTGGGTCGGTCGACCGATCTGACCTGACTAGTGTCGGTCGACCGGTCGGTCGACCGACTCAAGCCAAAAATCAAAACTGAACAAGAATTTTGAAGGGGATTTGAAATCTAACAAGATAGTTTCGATTTGAAACATGTATAATACCCAAAATTGAGTTTGTAATCAAAAGGCTTTAAGTTAAAATAATTTATATATATATAGGAAATATTTTTGGAAATGATATGTGCGCAAAAACGTGTGTGATAGAGCTTCAAACCTATTCATTATTCTTTAACAAAACTATAAAACTAAAAACAAATGTAATGAATTCTCTTGAGCAATCTTGAAGTCTTGAGCCATGCAAAGCCTAGCTAGAACCTTCTCTTCTATGTTCCTTCCTTGATGTGCCATAAGCCTTCTTTGCTCCATGAACCTAGAATTTCTTGCAAAAGCTAAGCAATGGCCTCCAAATATGGTACAAACCTGAAACTTATCTTGAACAAACTTATTAGTACCAAATGGCTCTTATTTGTTTTTTTATCATCAAAACTCTAAACAAATGGAGAGTGTAACCTTTTGGGCCAACACTTAGTTTTGTGGCCTTATTTGCTTGAGTCCTTAAGTCCTTAGGGTGTTTTCTCACCCGGTGCCCTAAGACCGTTTGGTTTGGGAGTCATCGATTAAAGGTTCGTTACATGGGCAGATTAGAAAGCCTAATAGAACTAAGAAATAATACCACCAAAATATATATATATAAATAAATAAGGCATAAGAGTTAGAGTTAAAGAACCCTTAATCAAAATTTTCACGGTCACAAGGTGCATATGACTCAGGGTAAAGTAATAGACTAGATCAGAAGTACAATTTGACTCCTTACTTTGATTGATAACAAATTTTTGAATAGAGACTAAGTTTAGGAATGAAAATTTCAGTTTTCTATAACTTATAGATTACTTAAATCTTACAATTATATTTCAAATATTTTTCTCTTTCAAAATGCTTTTCAAAAATATTAACTCTTTGTTTCTCTTTCTTTATGGATTTTGTGGGTGTAATCTGTTGGCCCAATGGCCTTCCATTCTAGTTTTGATGATGATCAACACTCATGTAGTTATGTTTACTAATATTCTTGTGTTTCTAAGTTTCAGATCATTAACAGGATATTAGTTGGTGATTAGCTTCAACAAGATGATTAGAAGCTATTCATGATGATTCCGGTGCCAAAGCTTAAAGATCATACCTTTGCACTTGGAGAATCACGGAGTTTGGACCGAGTCTACTTGAAGATGGAAGATCGACAAGAAGACTTAGGTATCCTAGTTTAGATAGAGTTTTAGATCCATATTTGTAAAGCTTAGTTTAGTTGATATGCTCAAGTGCACAAAACACACACGTTTCATGATTTGGTTTTTGGTTTTCATGAATAATAGATCAAAACAAGTTTACCTTATACCTATGTATATTAGATATGTTCTAGATATACATACATGCTTTAAACTTGCTAGACAAACTTATTTTGATATCCCTATTCATGTTTTGGAAAAATCAAGTTTGACAAAATACAGGTTTTGTTTTTGATAAAATTTGCAAGACTCTAAAATGAATTGATATGCTGATATATTGTCTTGAAATTTTTATCACATGTTTTATGTTTTAACATAAATGATAAAACAATTTTTATGGTATTTTTTAAAAGAGATAAAAGATTTTTTAGAAATTATTTTTCCAAATTTTTCTGACCTGGTTTTGTGCTGACAGGTTGGTCGGCCGACCGGGACGGTCGACCGCACCAAGGGCCGGTCGACCGATCCGGTCGACCGACGTGCACAGACGTGCACGTCTGTTAGGCACAGTGGACGGTCGACCGGGCCGGTCGACCAGGCCTGAGAGCTCTGCTCTCGGTTTATTTCGGTCGACCGGACCGGTCGACCGATGTTGCCCAAAGGTCACAAATTTGACCGTTGGCGGTCGACCGGGCCGGTCGACCGGCAGTTGGTCAGACTGCCACTTCAGCCTAACAGCTAGTTTTTCCTAGGGGCTATATATACCCCATTTCTCCATTGTTTTGAAGAAGGATTTTTGAGCTAAAAATTTTCAGTTTTCTGAAGAGTTTAAAAGAGTTTTAAAAGAGTTTTTTAAGTCAAAAAGATTTCATCTTATTTGTTTTTGGGTTTTTGGAAAATCAAAGAAAACTAGGTTTTGGGATTTTGATTTGGTATTTCATTTTCTATCATATACAAGAGATTTCCCAAGTAGTTTTTTCTTTGTTGCTTGTTTCCAAAAACACTTAGTTTCCACACTTGAGCCATATCTTCTATCCTAAACTATTAGGATCTTGTTTTTGTGGAAAAAGAGAAAAGAGAGTGTTTGAGGTTGTTGTTGTAAACCTCTAAGTTGTACACCCTTATTCTTGTTGTATCCCTCTTCGGTAGAGGTGATCGGGTGATTGGTTTGTGAGCCTCTTAGGTAGAGGTGTTTGTTGTAGTTGGCTACGGGCCGTATCCCTCTTTGGTAGAGGTGAATTGTGGTTGTATAGCCTCGTGGCTTTGTAAGGTTGAGAGAGGAGTTTGGTACTCCTATAGTGGATTGGAAAATCCTACACGGTGGTGTAGGCGGGGATGTAGAGTTGGGTACTCGAACCTCGAAACAAATCTTTGTGTTAGCGTTTGATCCATTGTCTCTCTAACCCTTACTCTCTTTACTTTGTGCAAAGCATCATATTCATATCATATCATATTTGCTTGTGTTGTGCATATTTCATATTGCCTTGCATTTATTTATATTGCAATTCATTCTTATATGCTTGGCTTGATTGTGTGCATTTCATATTGCTTGGATTGCTTGTGTGTGTGTGTGCCTAACTTATACTCATCCAACAAGAGCTTCACATAGCGCCTCAACCCATTTCAAGGGGAATCAAGGGAGTTAGTCCAGAGCCTCGCAAGGGGAATTCGGCTACACTTGTTGTATTGTATTAGTTTGTGCATAATTTGCATTAGCTTCCGCATTTAGCGCACTTGGTTTGCATTTAGGTTCTTAGATTAGCACTTACACCTATTCACCCCCCCTCTAGGTGTTTTTCAATTGGTATCAGAGCTAGTGCTCCTGATACTTAGGCTTAACATCCTAGGAGTGATCCATTTGCTTGCTAGTCTCATTTGCATTTGTTTGTTTGCACATTCATATATAGTTTACCATGGACTTCATGACCCCTCCTAGCTTTGACCCTTCCAACATTGATGTTTGGAAGTATAGGATGTCCATGTACCTAAAGACCCTAGGTTTGCATGTCTTCCTTGCCGCCACCAAGAGATGTTATCTTGGTGATGGTAATCATATAGGGGCCAATGCACAAGCCCTAGAGGCCATTAGAAGCACTTTACCTAAAGACTATCTTTTATGTGTTTCTAATCTTGATTCCGCTTTTGCAGCGTGGAACAAGTTGACAACAACCACCTCCTCCAAGCTTCAATTGCCGATCCAAGAAGAGGAATCTAGTGGAGAATCCAACTCTATATGCTACATGGTCCAAGGGAATGACTCCCTTGAGGTACATTCGGAATCTCAACTAGATAGTAATGATTGTGCTAGTTCTTCAAACGATTATGTTGATCCCCATGCTTTGAATGAAGAACTTTCCATTGTTTGTGAAAAGTTAATAGAAAAATATAACTTGTTGAAAAGAAAAGTCTAGATATTGAAAAAGAAAATAAATGTTTGCATTCTAGACTTGATAGTGTTTTGCAAGAGAAGGTTGAGGTCTATAATGAAAGGATTCATTAAAATCTCAACTTGATCTTGCACTTAAAGAAAATAACTTTTTGAAAAATAAAAATGATTGCCATGTTCTTTTGAAGAAAAATGAAAACTTGTCTTCAAAAGTTGATTTTGTTTTAAAAGAAAATGATTCTTTGAAAATTAAGATTGCTTCAATTTCTAAAGATTTGGATGCATGTTTAAAGAAAAATGAATTTTTACAAAATAAGATTGATGCACATGTTTGCCATGCTAGTGTAGCTTCTTCATCTAGTCTACCTAATGCATGTACCTCTTCTTCTAGGATTAATGATGATATTTGTATGCTAAAGAAGAGAGTAGATTGTTTGGGCTCCACTATGAGCCAATGTGCTAAGAACCATACACGCTTGGAATTCTTGGTTCGAAAGAAACAAGTTCCATCTTCTATGCATGCACACCCTCCACGGCATACACATGCTCCTCACGGACACCATCACACCATGTATGCTCATGTGTACACTTGTACACATTGTGGTCGTATGGGCCATCTTGCTAAATTTTGTTATGATAGATTAAATGTTTCAAATTTAGCAAAGAAATTTGTTTGGGTTAGGGAAGGGACTAACCCCCATGGACCCAATAAGATGTGGGTACCAAAGACCACCCCTCCTATTATTTTTGATGTAGGTGTGGGCTCTCACATGACGTGAGAGTGATGACACCTTGGAGTGGATGCGTTCCGGACTTCATGGAAATCAAATTGGATGCATCACTTTCAAGGAAAGATTTGGTGGAGATGACCACCATGTTTTGGAGACAAGGAGAGTTGCTTCTTCGATTTTGGTAACAATCCTTTACTCCCATTTATTGTTTACATGCTTTCCATGTTTTAATGTTTATAGCATGTTTTTGATGTCTATGGATTAGTATGTTCATTCCATGTTTATTAGATCCTTGACATACATGTATAGTATTTGAGACACATATGCTTATATGAACCCATATTTAGTGTTCTCACTTTTGTTTAAGCTATAATGTACATCATGAATCTAATACATGTGAATTTACATAGTAATCATGTTTTAGTTTTATCATGATGACTTTTATATTTGTTTTGATGCTTCATGTTAAGGTTACTTGTTTAGATGTTAGTTTTCATTAAGACTAGGAATTATACTTGTACATATAGTGGGCCACAAATAAATCTATATATGTATGAGCTTGAACGCTTATTTGAACCCATTAGATGTGCTAGTATAGTCTAGTTTTGATGATTCATACATTTCAAACTTGTATTCCATTTTTGGATTTGTTTTATGATTGTGTGTTTCACTTCATGTATATGTGTATTTTGCCAAACTTGAAGATATACATGTATACCCCTTGAGTCATTTGCCTTTCATGCAAATATCTATTATGGACTCAAAGTGTGTTTAAGGGATATATATGTATACTTCTTGTGTTGACAATTCATACATATACCTTGAAATGAAAATTGCCTTGATGAAAATTTAGCTTATCATGATTTTCATGTTTTTCATGTGTTCAATATTTAACTTCATGTATATGTCTATCTTATCCAAACTATTGACTATACATGAGTATCCTTTTTGAGCCACGTGCCTTCATGCATATATTTTGTGGACTCGTTATGTTTTGGATATGTATGTATACTTTAGTTTGTATTAGACATACATATGCCTTGAAGATTAGATAGTTTTGATGATTTTCGTGTTTTAAAGAATAATTGAGCTTAATGAAATATTTTTCATGATTATGATCTTCACATATTATTTGTACACTCATATCTATTGCTCATGTTTTGTTTCTCATGAGGTATGCTTTATTGGTTAGAGTGATGATTATCATGTGAATTTCTTTTTTTTATTCCTTGCTTGAAGGATTTCGTACTAGTTAAAAAAATTTTCTATTTAACTAGTTGCGATATTCTTCATATGGTAGAGATTTTCAAACAAAACTAAATTTTCAAATCTATTTTTGAAAACCCCAACCTTCCAAGGGCGGTAGGATGGGAGATCATGTTCATGTATGCCCTAAATTGAAATCTTTAAAACTTGAATTATGATTGGGTGGTAGATAATATGATGTATACACTTGAACTTATTGCTATGTAAATTGGTATCATTGAACTCTTTCAATTGGTATCATTTTGACCTTTTGTATACTCATATGTTTATTGTGTATGTATGTTTTCATTTGGTATCATCTATTGGTGATACTCATTCCATTTCATTCACATATACTTGTTTTATTTGTGCCTACTATATTTCTATATCTTAGAGCACAAATAGTTGTTTATGTTTAGCTTGTTAAAATAAAAGTGTTCAATGTTTCCTTTGGTATTTCATAAAGGGGGAGAAAATGAGTATTTCATATTTTGTATTTCAATTGGTATTTGTACTCCCACTCTTTATGATTAAAAGTTGTTATTTTGAACTTATGATATCAACATCAAATTTGTTTATATATTTTCAAAATGAAATATATTCTTACAATTGGTATCAAAATTTGTGTTTAGACATTCAAAATTTGTTATGTTGTTTTACAATTGGTAATTTGTTATGTTTAATTACAATTGGTATCTCAAATGTTATTTAAAGAAAATACTCAAAGTTTTGATTTGTATTTCCTATATGCAAGGAGAGCTTAACATCTCTCTTACCTATAGATTCATGTTGAGTATATTATAAATTGAGGAGCTTGACAACTCTTCTTTATATGATATACGTGTGTAGGGGGAGCTTCACATCTCCTCTTATGCATTACATAATATGTGTTATGTGAATTGGGGCTTGTCATCCCTTCTTCATGTAATGCATATGTGTAGGGAAGCTAACTTAGCGTCTTCCTCTTCATGAATGTATATAGCATATAACATATATTGATTCTTATTTATTGGTATCAAGATGCTTCATTGACATATTTTTAATTGATATCATGTTTGTAGTCACCCCTTATTGATTTTGTTTTTTTTGTTTTAGACAAAAAGGGGGAGAACATTGTTTTATTGTTTTGATTGACTTAAAAAGGGGGAGAAAGATTTTTACCCCTCATTTTATCTATGGTTTTGGTTGTTTACCCCTTTGTTGATGATTGACAAAAAGGGGGAGAAGTATTTATGAAGTTTTATATGCATGCTTATGTTTTATATGCATATATTATGTTTTAATCTCAAGAATATTAAGTTTAATCGTTTTATAGAGTTTGCTTTGTAATTGGTATCTAGAGGTTATTTTGTTTTGAATACTCCATTTGATATCTAGAACCATTTATTGTTTATGCATATGCATGTTTCATGTTTAATATTCATTGCATATATTTATTGTTTATCCCTATGCATGAGTTAAGGGGGAGCTTCTTTGAAGCTTAACTTTAATCCATGCATATATAACTCCATGAGTTTTGTCATCATCAAAAAGGGAGAGATTGTTGGCCCAATGGCCTTCCATTCTAGTTTTGATGATGATCAACACTCATGTAGTTATGTTTACTAATATTCTTGTGTTTCTAAGTTTCAGATCATTAACAGGATATTAGTTGGTGATTAGCTTCAACAAGATGATTAGAAGCTATTCATGATGATTTCGGTGCCAAAGCTTAAAGATCATACCTTTGCACTTGGAGAATCACGGAGTTTGGACCGAGTCTACTTGAAGATGGAAGATCGACAAGAAGACTTAGGTATCCTAGTTTAGATAGAGTTTTAGATCCATATTTGTAAAGCTTAGTTTAGTTGATATGCTCAAGTGCACAAAACACACACGTTTCATGATTTGGTTTTTGGTTTTCATGAATAATAGATCAAAACAAGTTTACCTTATACCTATGTATATTAGATATGTTCTAGATATACATACATGCTTTAAACTTGCTAGACAAACTTATTTTGATATCCCTATTCATGTTTTGGAAAAATCAAGTTTGACAAAATACAGGTTTGTTTTTTGATAAAATTTGCAAGACTCTAAAATGAATTGATATGTTGATATATTGTCTTGAAATTTTTATCACATGTTTATGTTTTAACATAAAATGATAAAACAATTTTTATGGTATTTTTTAAAAGAGATAAAAGATTTTTTAGAAATTATTTTTCCAAATTTTTCTGACCTGGTTTTGTGCTGACAGGCTGGTCGGCCGACCGGGACGGTCGACCGCACCAAGGGCCGGTCGACCGATCCGGTCGACCGACGTGCACAGACGTGCACGTCTGTTAGGCACAGTGGACGGTCGACCGGGCCGGTCGACCGGGCCTGAGAGCTCTGCTCTCGGTTTATTTCGGTCGACCGGACCGGTCGACCGATGTTGCCCAACGGTCACAAATTTGACCGTTGGCGGTCGACCGGGCCGGTCGACCGGCAGTTGGTCAGACTTCCACATCAGCCTAACGGCTAGTTTTTCCTAGGGGCTATATATACCCCATTTCTCCATTGTTTTGAAGAAGGATTTTTGAGCTAAAAATTTTCAGTTTTCTGAAGAGTTTAAAGAGTTTTAAAAGAGTTTTTTAAGTCAAAAAGATTTCATCTTATTTGTTTTTGGGTTTTTAGAAAATCAAAGAAAACTAGGTTTTGGGATTTTGATTTGGTATTTCATTTTCTATCATATACAAGAGATTTCCCAAGTAGTTTTTCTTTGTTGCTTGTTTCCAAAAACACTTAGTTTCCACACTTGAGCCATATCTTCTATCCTAAACTATTAGGATCTTGTTTTTGTGGAAAAAGAGAAAAGAGAGTGTTTGAGGTTGTTGTTGTAAACCTCTAAGTTGTACACCCTTATTCTTGTTGTATCCCTCTTCGGTAGAGGTGATCGGGTGATTGGTTTGTGAGCCTCTTAGGTAGAGGTGTTTGTTGTAGTTGGCTACGGGCCGTATCCCTCTTCGGTAGAGGTGGATTGTGGTTGTATAGCCTCGGTGGCTTTGTAAGGTTGAGAGAGGAGTTTGATACTCCTATAGTGAATTGGAAAATCCTACACGGTGGTGTAGGCGGGGATATAGAGTTGGGTACTCGAACCTCGAAACAAATCTTTGTGTTAGCGTTTGATCCATTGTCTCTCTAACCCTTACTCTCTTTACTTTGTGCAAAGCATCATATTCATATCATATCATATTTGCTTGTGTTGTGCATATTTCATATTGCCTTGCATTTATTTATATTGCAATTCATTCTTATATGCTTGGCTTGATTGTGTGCATTTCATATTGCTTGGATTGCTTGTGTGTGTGTGCCTAACTTATACTCATCCAACAAGAGCTTCACATAGCGCCTCAACCCATTTCAAGGGGAATCAAGGGGAGTTAGTCCAGAGCCTCGCAAGGGGAATTCGGCTACACTTGTTGTATTGTATTAGTTTGTGCATAATTTGCATTAGCTTCCGCATTTAGCGCACTTGGTTTGCATTTAGGTTCTTAGATTAGCACTTACACCTATTCACCCCCTCTAGGTGTTTTTCATAATCCACTGAAAACTCTCACAAGGCAAAACTCGTCCTCTAGGGGAAACCTAGAGGTTTAACGGCTTGTTGCACATGCTCAGTGCAATCGAGTGACCTGCTAAAGTGGTCAAATAATTTTTAATATAGTTTAGTTGTTTTGCTCGAGGACGAGCAAAAGATAGGTATGAGGGTGTGATTGGTCGCTAAAATTGCACATTATTATCATATTCTCATACTTATTATTAAATAAACTCTGTTTGTTCTTAATTATTGTTTAATTTATTTATAGGCCCATTGCTAAAGGAGAGTGAAGAGAAATGGGCCCAAAAAGCCCACAAAATGCTGATTTAATTCAGAATAAATTCAAAATCAGGGAATCAGGTAAATCTTGGCATATCAGAGAGGTTGAAAACTGGTTGAAATGAATCTTCCCAAATCAAGCGGTTGAAGCCAACAAATCAAAGATCGTTTCGTCAAAATCAGAAGCTGCAATGAAAAATCCAGAATCAGATAAAGCTGAATCTCAAAACCTGAAGCTGTACGCCCCGGCTGTGGCCTCCTGGCCACAGCCAGGCCGCAGATCCGCGGCTCTTTAGTCGAGATAAGGGAGCGTTTGCATCCCTTATCTTCTCACTCCTTCCCCCTCTGGGTTTTTGCCTATAAAAAGGCAGGATTTTCACTGAAAATGGGACGACCAAGTAGAGAATAGAACTTAAGATAATTTATAGTTTGTAACTTAGGTTTTAGTTTTCTTTTTATGTAATTTTTACTTTTCTTTATGTAACAAAGAGGAGAGACGACTTTCATGGAGGAATAAGAGCAAGCTTGTACTACAGGTGACACCAGTGTAAGTGATCTCTTCTTTCATTGTTATTTGAATCGAATTAAAGTTACTTTTTCTTTCTTTACTCTTGTTTTCTTTTACTCTCCTCTAAAGTGCTGCAATCCAAGAGAATCCGATAGCCTCGAGACTACTTAGCTGTTGCAAGTGCCTTTGATGGCCTATGGTGATGAACAACCTTTCTCTTGCTAGTATAGTTTGCCCTTTTATTCGTAGTGTAGATCGAGAATGGGGAAGATCCTATACGCCATGCTTTATCGCCTTCAAAGACAAGGTAAGTCGTCGCAACGGATCCAAGGTATATGAGCACTGAAGAGGTAAGTAATTTTTAGGTTTTCTTTCTTTTCTTTTCATCTTTAGTTTAGAACATCACAATCCAGCCATCTTTATCACTCTTTTCCATTTCTTTGTATATAATCTATTTTTCCTTTTTCCATCTTCTTAATCTACCATCTTCTTTCTAATTTGACTTTAACTCTTTTTCATTTTCTTTTTAAGAACTAAAAGAAGAACTTTAACTATTATTTGTAACATAAAAGAGAATTTACTAAAAAACTTCTATCGCTAGTCCCTCTTTGTGGATCACAACTCGCATAACCACTTGCTATTGCGGTAAAATTGAGTAACTTGCACATCTCTATTCTAAATCTGAAATTCTGTATTTTTGCGTGCAGGTTCCAACTTAATCATCAATCGGCCCTCAAGCCAGGGCTGTGTGCACATTCTGTACACATCGGTCGACTGCTCAGTCGACTGACCTTTAGTTCGGTCGACCGGTCAGTTGACCGTCAGAAGTCCAAGATCAGGTTTTTAGAGATTAAAACTTTGTCTTTTAATATCCTTTAAAATCCCATAAAATCACATAAAATTCATAAAAATAAGTTCATTGAAATACTTTGAAGTACAAATATGTGTGATCATAAATCAAGACATATTACAAACATGTGAACTGTTTTTGAGGCATAAAATTTAAAGTTTTAAACAAAAATCGTATTTTTCAAAACCTAACTTTTTTTTTTTGTGTGTGTATAAGCTTGAGCAATCCACAACTAATATATCCTTTACGTTTTATCTAAAAATAAAAATCTTAACAATTACAAACATGACTCAAGTCTTGAAAATCTTCTCCTCATCTTGACTTGGTCCAAAACTTTGATCCAAAGAGGTAGACTCTTATTGTGTACTTGATGCGATTTTTGAAGCGCGAGCTCTTGAATCAACACGTGCTAGCTTCAAAACTTGACTTTAAATCTTTTGTTGAAGCTAAACACCGACTAAGATCTTGATCAAATATCTGAAACTAAATAAGCACAAGATTATTAGTACTATAACTACATGAGTTAATCATCATCAAAACTAGGGTGATGAACCTTGGGCCAACAAAAGGTATGTCTTGTTGGCCCAAAGGCCCATCACTCTAGTTTTGATGATGATCAACTCATGTAGTTATAGTACTAATGTCTTGTGTTTAATTAGTCTCAGATTTATGATCAAGATCTTAGTTGGTGTGTAGCTTCAATAAAGGATTTAAAGTCAAGTTTTGGAGCTAACACGGTTTGATTCAAGAGCCTATGTATCAAGACCACATCAAGTACTCAAGAGGAGTCTAGCTCTTTGGATCGTGTTTGGACCAAGTCAAGAAGGAGAAGAAGACTTCAAGTGAAAACCTTCAAGATCAAGACTTGTGTCTAGGTTTGTTTTAAGATTTTGTTTTTAGTTATAATGTAAAGGATAGAGTAGTTGGTGGATTGCTCAAGTATACCATATACACACACACTCTTGATTTAGATGAGTTTTCATAAAAGGATTTTCATTTTGAAAAAATACCGTTTTGATTTTTGGTATTCAAATTTTACATGTCTTTAACCAAAACTATTTTTAGTGTTTATTGTCAAAAATATAGATATTTCATCATGTATGTATATTGGATCATATCCTTACACTCTATGCTTTAAAAGTGTTTAAAATATCTTGTTTTTGTATTTGGAGAAGTTTTAGAAAAACCAATTTGAAAAATACAGTTTTTGTTTTTAGCCAAAAATTTCAAGTTATAAAAATAGTTCAGATTGTTTGTAACATGTCTTGATTTTACTCAAACATGTTTGTTTATCAAAGTATAATACTGAAACTATTTTTGTGAATTTTTTACAGATTTTATGGATTTATTTGGTAATTAAAACCTTAGTTTTCTAATCCTTAATTTTGCCTGCCAGGCTCTGGCGGTCGACCGGACCAGGAGCTGCTCGACCGGAACGGTTGACCGGATGTGCACAAAATGTGCACATGGCCATATCAGTTGATCGGTCGACCGAACAGTCGACCGACTGAAGGCAACCCACCTCGGGTTGCCCCGGTCGACCAGGCGGTCGACCGGCCAGAGAGCCTTTGCTCTCTGGTTCAGGGCCTAGTCGAGCAGAAGGCTCAACGGTCACTTTTTTGACCGTTGGCCTGTCGACCGGAAGGCCATTCTGGGCCTAGTCAGCTGCCAACGGGCAGATTCTCTTGGGGCCTATCTAAACCCCATTTGAGAGCTATTTTATACAAGATTTGAGGAGAGTTTTAAACCTAGTTTATCCAATCTATTTCAGAGTTTTCTCCATTTATTTGAGAGCAAATATTTCCAATCAAAAGGGAAGTTTATCAAGAGTGTTTTCAAAGTGATTTCTTGAGTTTTCCTATACCATTTCAATCCTTGTTTTTCTCAAAAACACTTGAGTTATCCATTGATATATTCATCCTATAGGAGTGTTATTGTGAGATTGTTTTTAGGTGATCAAAGTGTTATGATCACCAAGACTTCATCTTTACTTTGAGGAGGTGGACGTGTGTGTTCACGTTGTTTCGGGTTCCAGTGTGGACTCGGTGTTTGAGGTGCGGCCTCGGCGAGCTTGTGGGCTTGCGGTGTGTTCGGGACTAGAGAGTCCAAGAGTTCTAGTGGGAACTCTTTGTAGGTGTTGCGGCAACGAGTGATTTGGTGGGATTGATTTTATTGAAAATCCTTCATAGTGTTGAAGGCGGGGACGTAGAGCAAGTGTGCTCAAACCTCAAAATAAATCTCCCGTGTTTGCGATTGCTCTCTCTATCTCTTACTTGTTTATATCTTGCATGCTTATATTGCTTTCATCTTTATATGCTTGATATATATTTGTGCTCACATTATTATATGCTTGGGGATTGTTTGCTAACACTTGTATTCAACCAAGAGAGCCAACGCGACACCTCAATTCTTCTTTAGAGGAATCTTGAGAGTTAGTACAGAGCCCTTCACGGGAAATTCGGCTACACTCTTGTGTTATACGTGATGTTTAGTTTAAGAAGTTATAGTTTGCATCAATAAGTTTTAATTTCGCATTAATTGACCATTAGATTAGCTCATCACCTATTCACCCCCCTCTAGGTGATTACAATTGGTATCAGAGCCAAGTGCTCTTGATTTGGGTCTTACAACCTAGAGTTAAAGATCCTCATTTTTAGCTAATCACAATATTTGTACACACACCATGGATTTCATGTCACCTCCCACCTTTGACATTCTTAACATCCAAACTTGGAAGGTTAAGATGTCCTTAATCCTCAAAGGCCTAGGCATTCATGTTTATCTTTCTACTATTAAAGATTCATATGTTAACAATAGCAAGTATATTGAGGCTAACTTAAAAGCCATTCATGCTTTGAAGAGTACCCTAAACAATGATTATTTATGTAGGGTTGCTAATATTGATTCGGCTTTTATAGTATGGAACACCATCATCACCCTTAGCGAACAAGAACAATATTATGCGGGGAGCGACTCAGATGTTGGAAGTGACGCTTCCAACGTATGCTACATGGTCCAAGGAGATAACCCCCTTGAGGTAAACAACGAAACCGAGATAGATAAAGATGTTGAAATGTCATATGATGAGCTAGCATCCTTTTGTCAACAATTACTTGAAAAATATGACATGCTTAAAAAGGATAGCAAGAATTTGAAAAAGAATTTGATTGCATGTTAAAAGAAAATAAATCTTTTAAAAATAAAGTTGCATGCATTGAAAAAAACGAAAATTTAAAAAATGAAAATATTTCCTTGCTTTCTAAATTAAATGACATGTGTGAAGGAAATAATGCTTTGAAAAATAAAATCATTTTGGTGGAAAATCAAAAAGAAATTGTTTTGCATGAAAACACTTCTTTGAAAAGAAAAATGGTTGAAAAAGAAAAAGCAAATATTTCTAAAAAGAAAAAGACTATTGATCATGTCTTCATGTCACAACCATTGATAAAAATGAAGTTAAATTTTTGAAAAATAAAATTGATTATTTGAGCTCAACTTTGAGCAAATGTGCATTTAATCATAAGATATTGGAACCTTGTTTCAAAAGAAACAAGTTCCCCGTAATCATGCACATCATCCACATCATGAATATGCACACTTTGCACGCCACGATCACACTCATACACATATGTATCTTAGAGTGTACAAGTGTACACATTGTGGCCGCAAAGGCCATTAAGCAAAGTTTTGTTTTGATAAGATACATCATATTAATTTTGCTAATAAGAAAAATGTTTGGGTTCCATTAGATGCTAACCCCCGTGGACCCAAAAGAAAATGGGTACCAAAATCCCCACCTTTTGTATTTGATGTAGGTGCAGGCTCTCACAAAACGTGAGAGAGTTGGTGCCTTGATGGTAGATGCACATGGACTTGATGGACACATATTGATGCACCGCTATCAAGGAGGTTTGGTGGGACAACCACCATATTTTGGAGAATTAGAGCATAGTTCTTTGGTTTGATAACTATCTCTAAACTCCTAATTTATTTACATGCTTGTTCATACATGATATTTTTAGCATGTTCATATTTTATTTGTTTTGTGCTTCATGTGGTAAATACTAGTTTAAATGTAGTTTTTATCAAAACTTGGATATATACTTATACAAGTAGTGAGCAACATTTGATTCATATATGTTTGCAATTTATTGTTCATTTGTACTCATTATATGCACATGTATAGCCTAATTTTGATGATTTCCTCATTTATACTTGTTTTGCCTATTTTCATGTTTTACTTTATGTATATGCAACTTTTATTCAAATCTAATAAATATACATGTATGTCTCTTGAGTCTCTTGCCTTCATGCAAAATTATATCATAGACTCTTTTTATGCTTGGGATATGTATGCATATTATTAGTTTTGGATAAAAACATACATATACCTAGAAGTTTGTTTTTAAAAATGAAAAATGAATTTTCATGATTTGTTTGATAAAATGATATTCATATTTGTTTTGAGCTTTAGTGACTAATTTTCATGAATATGCTATTCACATGTGTTTGTGCACTCATGCTTTATTTGTTTCTTCATGACTTTATTTCATGATTATTTGAGCCTTAGAGATTTCGAGTGTCAAACTTTATGTATTTAGTATGTTTCATGATATACATATAATTTTGGTTTCATGTTTTGAAGGATTTTTAACTAGTTTTTCAAAAATTGCTTTTAACTAGTTATTTATTCTTCATTTGGTAGTGCTTTCATAATAAAATATTTTTCAAACTCTAGTTTTTGAAAACCCCTACCAACCCCTTCAAGGGAGGACGGATGGGCGAGTTATGCCTTGTAAGTTTTATTGAAAAATCTTTTATCTTGTGCATAAAAAGGGTGGTAATTATGAGTTATATACTTGATTTACATTGTTATTTTCAATTGGTATCTCAATTGATATTTATTTTGTATATACTCATATTTTGTTTTCTATATATGCATGCTTCAATTCATATAATATCAATTTCTATTGATATTCCCTTTTCATACATATATATGATTTGTTTGTACTTGATTTTCAAGATATTTACATGTTTAAAGCACAAAGTATGTTTATGCTAAGTTTAATTCAAATCTAAATTTTCAATTGATTTCTCAATTGGTACTTTTTATATAAGCTTATGCATTATCTTCAATTGGTATTTTTTTTTACAATTAGTATTTTTTATTGATATCAAAATGTACAATATGTTTCAATTGGCATCAACTCATGCATCACAATAAAAAAAATAGATATTGATCTATTTATTTCAATTGGTATCCATGAAAATTTATATTGTATCAAAATATAAAATACTTTCTTTCATTGGTATCAAGATTACAATTTGTATCAAATTTCATTGTTATTTCAATTGGTAAAATGTGTCAATTACAATTAAAAATTAAAATTTGTAATATATTTACAATTGGTATCTTAAAATTTGATTTACTAAGATATCTCAAATTTTGTTTTATTGAGAAAATTTAAAATTTTGTTTTAATAAGAAATATTAAAAATGTTTGATTTATATTGCCTATATGCACGGGAAGCTTAACATCTCTTCTACATATAGATTCATATTGAGTGTATCTTATATTGAGGAGCTTGACAACTCTTCTTTATGTGGTACACGTGTGTAGGGGGAGCTTCACATCTCCTCTTATGCATTGCATATTATGTGTTATGTGAATTAGGGTTTATCATCTCTTCTTCATGTAATGCATGTATGTAGGGAAGTTAACTTAGCGTCTTCCTCTTCATGAATGTATATCGCATATATCTCTTTATTGATTGATTTGAGTTCACCCCTCTGTTGATTTTTTTTATTTCTAATAAAAGGGGAGAACATTGTTTTGTGTTTACTTTAACCCTTGTTGATTATTGACAAAAAAGGGAAGAAGTATTTGAGTATATATGCATGTTTTCCTTGTTTTATACATAAAGGGGGAGAAGATTTTTTTTTATACATATTACTTTGTTTTACAAAAAGGAGAAAAGAATTTGATGAGTTTATGCTTGATTGGCATGTTTATCTCCTTATGTTTGCATACATGTTTCATGTGCTTTATTGCCATATCGTATTGCTTATTTATTATACATGAGTTAAGGGGGAGCTTCTTTGAAGCTTTACTTTAATCCATGCATATATAACTCCATGAGTTTTGTCATCATCAAAAAGGAGGAGATTGTGGCCCAAAGGCCCATCACTCTAGTTTTGATAATGATCAACTCATGTAGTTATAGTACTAATGATCTTGTGTTTAATAAGCCTCAGATTTATGATCAAGATCTTAGTTGGTGTGTAACTTCAATAAAGGATTTAAAGTCAAGTTTTGGAGCTAACACGGTTTGATTCAAGAGCCTATGCATCAAGACCACATCAAGTACTCAAGACGAGTCTAGCTCTTTGGATCGTGTTTGGACAAAGTCAAGAAAGAGAAGAAGACTTCAAGTGAAGACCTTCAAGATCAAGACTTGCGTCTAGGTTTATTTTTAAGATTTTATTTTTAGTTAAAATGTAAAGGATAGAATAGTTGGTAGATTGCTCAAGTATACCATATATACACACACTCTTGATTTAGATGAGTTTTCATAAAAGGATTTTCATTTTGGAAAAATACCGTTTTGGTTTTTGTATCAAAGTTTACATGTCTTAAACTAAAACTATTTTTAGTGTTTATTGTCAAAAATATAGATATTTTATCATGTATGTGTAGTGGATCATATCCTTACACTCTGTGCTTTAAAAGTGTTTAACATATCTTGTTTTTGTATTTGGAGCATTTTTGGAAAAACCAATTTAAAAAATACAGTTTTTGTTTTTAGCCAAAATTTTTAAGTTACAAAATTAGTTCAAATTGTTTGTAACATGTCTTGATTTTACTCAAACATGTTGTTTATCAAAGTATAATACTGAAACTATTTTTGTGGATTTTTAGAGATTTTATGGGATTTATTTGGTAATTAAAAACCCAAATTTTCTAATCCCTAATTTTGCCTGCCAGGCTCTGGCGGTCGACCGATTGGTCGACCGGACCAGGAGCCGGTCACCGGAACGGTCGACCGGATGTGCACAAAATGTGCACATGGCCATATCAGTTGGCCGGTCGACCGATCGGTCGACCGACTGAAGGCAACCCACTCTCGGGTTGCCCCGGTCGACCGGGCGGTCGACCGGCCAGAGAGCGTTGCTCTCTGGTTCAGGGCCCGGTCGACCGAGCGGTCAACCGGAAAGCTCAACGGTCACTTTTTTGACCGTTGGCCGGTCGACCGGAAGGCCATTCTGGGCCTAGTCAGCTGCCAACGGCCAGATTCTCTTGGGGCCTATATAAACCCCAATTGAGAGCTGTTTTATACAAGATTTGAAGAGAGTTTTAAACCTAGTTTTTTCCATCTATTTCAGAGTTTTCTCTCTTGTTTGCGAGCAAATATTTCCAATCAAAAGGGAAGTTTATCAAGAGTGTTTTCAAAGTGATTTCTTGAGTTTTCCTCCACCATTTCACTCCTTGTTTTTCTCACAAACACTTGAGCTATCCATTGATATATTCATCCTATAGGAGTGTCATTGTGAGATTGTTTTTAGGTGATCAAAGTGTTGTGATCACCAAAGACTTCATCTTTACTTTGAGGAGGTGGATGTATGTGTTCGCGTTGTTTCGGGTTCTAGTGTGGACTCGGTGTTTGAGGTGCGGCCTCGGCGAGCTTGTGGGCTTGCGGTATGTTCGGGACTAGAGAGTCCAAGAGTTCTAGTGGGAACTCCTTGTAGGTGTTGCGGCACGAGTGATCTGGTGGGATCGATTTTGTGGAAATCCTTCATAGTGTTGAAGGCGGGGACGTAGAGCAAGTATACTCGAACCTCGAAACAAATCTCCCGTGTTTGCGATTGCTCTCTCTATCTCTTACTTGTTTATATTTTGCATGCTTATATTGCTTTCATCTTTATATGCTTGATATATATTTGTGCTCACATTGTTATTGCTTAGGATTGTTTGCTAACACTTGTATTCAACCAAGAGAGCCAACGCGGTACCTCAACTCTTATTTAGAAGAATCTTGAGGAGTTTGTCCAGAGCCCTTCACGGGGAATTCGGGTACACTCTTATGTTATATGTGGTGTTTATAGGCTGTCTAAAAATCATTGAAGACAAGTCCTTAAAAGCAGAGTCCCAAACTCCAGACGCAAGGCTAATCATTGCCATCAAAGCAGCACCAAGACGCGAGGATCAAAATCCGCGTCTCAACAACACTGCAGCACCAAGGCGCGAGGGCCGAAACCCGCGTCTCAGCAGCACTGCAGCACCAAGGCGCGAGGGTCGAAACCCGCGTCTCAGTTATAACTGCCCTTGTTATGGGGTCAATCACTGCCCACATAACGGGGAAGTTCACCCCCATTATGGAGCGTTTTTAGGGGGCACGTTCGCCCCTGAAACCTCTATAAATAGCCTCGTTGCTATGGAGAAAGGGTCGGTCAATTAGATCAGAGAATTCGGGGAGAAGAACTTGACTTAAGAGCTTCCATAGAGAAGGAAAGAGAGTTCAACTCTTCAAGTAACTTGCTGCGTACAAGTTAATCTTTGCCTATAATCTCTTTGAGATTTCTGGTCGACAGAGCTGTGTTACTCTGTCCGCCAACCGAAGAGAAGAACCCCAAAAGTTCTTGATGTTCACCCAGTCAACGGAAAATAAGACTCACTTTCCACCGCCACCTGAAGAACCCAGCATTAAACAAAGGGAGGATTCAAGGCTCAATATCTTCCTCTCTTGTAATCGGAGTATAAGTCCATTGTAATTTTTAAATTGATTCAAGGAAATTTTACGCGAATTTTTCTCCCACCAAACAAGAGATGGCGACTCCGCTGGGGACTACCTTCTCCACTGATGAGCAAGTGGTGGCGCAAGGTGACATCATTTACATGGGAAAAACGATCGAATCACTTATCGTGGAATTCGACCAAGCAAAGTATGAAGAGTTCCTTTCTTCTGGCTCCAAGAGCCCAAAGGCCCGTGCCTACCGCAGGGTCTCTACAGGGAAATGCCCCGAAGTCCGCCCTAAGATTCTCTCAGACGCGGCAACTCCGAAGAATGTTGTGGTCAATCGCGCTAGGCGTAACACCCGTGCCAACGTCTCTCAGGAGACCCGCGAGGTCAACTTTTCTGGTGTTCAGCCAGTCCATCCTCTTCCTCAGCACCAGGTCGTCGGGGGTTCCCTTCCACCCCCACGACGGAACCGGAACGCTGAACGGCGGCAGAGAAGGCGTGCGCATCAACTACAAGTTAGAAGACCGATTGCCCAACGGAAGTAGGACGTGAAGTCCAGACCAGCGTCTCCTCTGTACCTCATCCGACATGTGAAGTCCGCATTTGGCAGCCCAAGCGTCAGGTTCACCAGTCTGGCTCTTCTGAAACCCCACTCCCAAACGCCAATGTGAAGCTCGCGCACCTTGTCAAATACAAGAGGCACGCGCCTCTAGGCACGGGGCCCAGTAGCCCTGCGTTTCTCAAGCGTCTCTGTTCAGACGCAATAATCAGCAACACGAGAGTTGCGTCTCTTATCACAAAGACGCCAAGCTCACGCATCGAAGCCGCGATGCAAGAGCTGCGTTCAGGCGCCCCGCATCTCTAAACCCTGTATCCCAGCTGTGCGAAGCAAGGATGCCTCCCGCCCTCAGTATTGCGAGGCTAATCTCTTTGATCCTCCTCCCACGAATCTAAGGGATTATTTGACAAAGAAGAGAAGTGCTAATCGAATCACTTCGCAATGTTGCTGCGAGCGGCTTATCACAATACTCTCTGAATGCCATTGCAGTTTAGGTGCAAAGCAGCAGTCTCTACTTAGATAGCTGACCCTGATTCCCCGATCAGCTAAAAGGAATCGTTCCCACAGGAGGAGGATTTTCTCTGATGCTGAATATCCTGATCTCACTGCCAACATGACGAGCAGGAGTAGGGGAGGGAAAGCAACCTGCGGTCAGCTCCAATGAGTCTGACACAGTGCCAAAAGGAGTGTACCGACACACTCGCACTCGGACTAGGGCAATCCCCCGATTGACTACAATACCCTGGCCCAGGGTATGGAGGTAGATGACTCGCATTCTGCTATTGCAGAGTCAAAGGCTTCAAACTCTTCTATAGAGAAAGAGGCCTTTATATACATGACAAGCACTCCTGAGGAGACAGCTAGGCGCTTGAAGCAGCAAGCCTAGGTCTAGAGGGAACAATTCGAGATGATTCGTGCTCAATAAGAATCTATCGATTCCCTCAAGCAGATGCTGACACAGTTGCTTGAAGACAAGAGGAAGTCAACCGATAAAGCCTCCTCTAAAAAGTCTAAAGGCAAACGAAAAGGGGGAGAAAGCTCATCTTCTGTACGTATAGAGGAGAAAGAGCAGCCTACTTCTGGTTCGTCTAAATCCTCGTCACAAGGAAAGGACGACCGAGACCAGGGAAGGGTTCATTCTAAAAGAATGAATCAATTGGAGCAACGTCTTGAGGCCCTTACTAACCGGAAAGGCCTGCAAGAAGCAGGGGTGGTCCGACCATATCCGACCGAGTAAGACCTTGTCCCATACCCTCCCAAGTTCAAGGCTCCGACCCTCCAAGCTTTTGATGGGAAAGGTTCACCGAACCAACATATCTACTACTTTAAATCTCAAACAGGGAATATGGTAGATAACGATGCCATCTGACACGTTTGTTCATCGGCACCCTAAAAGGGCTCGCCTTTGAATGGTTCATGAAGCTCCTAGAGGGCTCCATCAAGAATTGGGGCGATTTGGAGAAGCTCTTCCTAACGCGCTTCTTTGAAGATGACTCAGAGGTCACATGCCAACTCTTTTGGCCACCAAGCAACGAAAGGGAAGTCCGTCAAGTCATTCGTAGAAAGATTTCGAAATGTAGCACTCTGATGTCCAAGCGGTATGACCCAGGTCACCCTGGTAGAAACATGCCGCCACAATCTACAAACTTCACTCCTCGCCAAATAGGAGTTGCTGAAAGCCGCACCTAGAAGCAGTTGATCCAACAAGGTGAACAGGCTGAAGAAATTGTCGCCCGAGTTAGGGCAGAAGAAAACAAATCCAGACCTGAGAGGTCAACAAGGCGCGCGCCAGACACATCTCTCCAAACAAAAAGGAAGGATAACTTAGCGACAGAGATCAAGTCCCCCGTCAAACCTCAACCCGTCAAGGAAGTGGCTCTTCAAGCCAACCACGTGCCAGCAAGCAGTATTCCTTCAAGAACGAACATGTCGACTCGCTCTTCAAGTTACTCAACAAGAGCAACAGACTGAAGCTTCCTTAAGCTAGGCGCCCTGAAGAAGTCGGTAAAACCGATAGTCCCAACTACTGCTTATATCACAGGATGCTGGGTTACCCCACCAAGAGCTGTTACATCTTCAAGGACATCCTTCAGGCTCTGATTGATGCGGAGGTATTAAAACTCCGTCCAGAGCAAAAGAAGGTGACGGCCATATGACGTCATTTCTCCAGTTTGGAAGACAACCTCCAACACCCTCTGGAGTAGTCCCTGTCCCAAGAGGAGAGCTGAGAATGGTCAACACAAACCCTCACCAGCAGCAAGAGAAGGGCCTAGTACCTGTTTCTACACCTCGGGGAGAAGTCATGTGGGTTCATCCCGACCTTGTGGATGGCCAGCAATGGACCACTGTAACAACAGGAAGTCCAAAGGCAAAGCTAAAACCTCATCCTGTAATGTGGTATGTGCCTCTTCTCGGGAAGCAGAGACTGATGTTCCCTCGCTAACTGATTTAGAAGAGAAAACGTTAGCTCTGGCCACAGAACCCAACCAACTTATGGCGGAAACCCGTTCGGGTCAGTCATATTTGAAGAAGTATGATGAAATAGTGGCAACTCCTCCAAAACCCGCTATGGAATCAGCCAAGCCCTCCACAAAGCAGCTCGTGGAGAGACAAAAAGAGCTTCGATTTTCCAAAATTCTCTCGAAAGACATCGCGGAAGGATCCATAGCACCTTACCACTTTGATGTCCTAGCTCAACTGGCCAATATCTCGGCCTGAATTACTCTTTATGAGCTCCTCAGGCTATCGAAGTCAACCAGAGAAGCTTTGCAAGAAGCCCTAGCTAATGATGAGGTGTTCATGACCCAGGTGCCAATTCGGCCACAGGAGGAAGGTGTAGAAGATTGCCTCCATGCCTCCCAAAATGCTCCTTGCATCACCTTCACAGCAGATGATATGCAGGTCAAAGGGAAACACGATCGGCCCCTGTACTTCATAGGGTATATTGGTTCATCTGAAGTAAGTCGCATTCAGGTAGATCCCGGGTCCGCATTGAGCATTATGCCTCGCCGGGTCATGCAGCATCTAGGGATTCCTACCCAGCGTTTGGACGCTACCCAGACTACCATTTATGGGTTCAATGCAATGGTACCATCCAATGGGGAAGATCAAGCTCAAATGCCAGATCGGAGATTTAAGGTCGGTGGTGACATGCTACGTAATCGATGCCGACACTTCCTACAATTTGCTGCTGGGACGACCATGGATTCATCGTAATTCTATCGTTCCCTCTACTCTCCACCAAGTCATGAAATACATCAACGGGAGTGGAAAGGTTCGAACGTTGATTGCCGAAAGGCATCCGTTCAAGGGAGTCGAGAATTATTTCACAGATTTTCTCCTGTATCAGGACTCTGTGGAAACAGATGAAATCCCGCAACCAGAGGAGCCAGACTCTGGTAATGAAGCCGACACCGAGCCGGAAAAAGAAGAGTGCATGTGGGAGCTAGATCCACTTGTAACGAGCATTAATAAGCTCGATGTTAATAACACTACCGATGATGTAGGCGGATGGTATATTAATGAAGAATTAGATTTGGCTTATTTCTCTGTGTTCGCTTCTGATTCAGTGCCGTCAGACACTAGTACTGAAGTGGATGATGACCTCTGGTCGGTAATGGATGCTTTGACATCATTGCATGTACCAATGAAATCGTCCTTCGAAACGTACCAAGATGCCGGTAATGCGCAAGAATCAATATCATAGTTCCAGCAGGACGGAAAGGCCAAAAACCAATTCTTTTTGGATGAATTAAATCCGAACCGATGTCCCATGAAGAATCAGAAATTAAGAACAAACCCCCTCAGTTCGGTCATTATGAGCCAAATGCACTCAGAATGATGGAAAGCATGGGATATGATCTGACAAACGGTCCAGGGCTGAATTTCGACAAAGGAAGGAGAGCACTACTCTGATCTTTTGTGTCAAAAGGGAAATCCCCTGATTATTATCATCAGACTCGCAGGGGGTTGGGCTATGTGTCAACTCTAATCCCATCAGCCTCTGGCTCTGGAGAGTCATTATGCCATGATTACTCTTCAGGTACGACATCGTGGGAGTCAGATGTTAGTGTCGGCAACATCTTCAGAGAACTTTCAGTGAATATGGTTTCAACAAGCCACCTGGAAGACGGAGATGAAGAGATGATCCAATCCGATACAGATCCTTGGATCAAACACTTAAATGCTCTTTAGGATACTCGCTTTGAACAGCGTGAGCCACCCACGGAAGATAAGGTTATTCAGATCAATCTAGGAGATGAGGCTAATCCTAAGCCCATCTTTATAAGCGAAGGCCTGTCACCTTCTGAGAAAAAGGATCTAATATCTCTTATACAAGAATATATAGATGTCTTCACCTGGAATTACGAGGACATGCCTGGACTTGATCCTCGAGTGCTTATGCATCGCCTCAACAACAATACGGACGTAAAGCCTGTCAAACAACAACAGCGACGGTTCCGTCCAGAAATAATGGAGGCAATTCAATCAGAAGTCAGAAAACTTATAGACTCTGGCTTCATTAGGGAAGAACAACATCCTGATTGGATAGCCAACATCGTCCCCGTTGCTAAAAAGAACGGAAAGATCCGGATCTGCATTGATTTTCGTGATCTAAACGAGGCCTGTCCCAAGGATGAATTCTCACTACCAATCACAGATGTCATGATTGACAATACGTGTGGATTCGAGCGAATGTCCTTCATGGATGGATTTTCAGGATACAATCAAATCAAAATGTATCCTGATGATGAAAAACATACCTCTTTCAGGACACCACTAAGGGTAACTGCTACACCGTCATGCCCTTCGGACTAAAGAATGCAGGGGCGAGATATCAAAGGGCCATGAACGCCATTTTCCACGAACACATGCGCAAAACGGTGGAATGTTATGTTGACGACATCGCAGTAAAAAGCCGCGCTGAAGATAATCATATAACTGATTTAAAGGTTGTCTTCGACATCATGCGGGCCCATCAATTGAAGATGAACCCTGCCAAATCCTTCCTGGGGTGGCCAGTGGAAAATTCCTAAGATTTTGTTGGCCCAAGGTTACAATCACCCGTTTTTAGTGTGTTTTGATGATTACAAAACATATATAGTTATTTGTACTAATCATGTTTGTTGTTTAAGTGTGTTTCAGGGTTCTAATAAAACTAGACATTTTCTTCCCTAAAGGAAGGTGTTTTTGACTCAAGTCACCTCAATTCGGGCTCAAGTATCAAGCTTGCAAGATCATATGGAGAAGCTCACTTGAAGAACTTGTAGTCCTTTAGAACCAATGTAAGAAATAGTTTGTTAAAGTTTGAGTTTTGAAAAATTGGCTCTAGGATACACACACACACATTTTGTATACAAGTTTTTATGTTTAAGCTTTTGTTTCTAAGTTGCATGCCTTGACAAATATACATGACTCTAACTTTTTACAAAGATATATATTATGTTTATAATCATGTTGTTTACCCTTTTCAAGCATGATACTTAGCTATCTATACTTCAAAATATTTTACAAAAATTCCAAGTTCTGGTTTCTTACTGTTTTTTCTGTTTCAGGCAAGACCGGCCGACCGGACCGGTCGACCGGAGCTTATATCCAGGACGTGCACGCTTGTGCATGTCTGTCGGCTGACCGTCGGGTCGACCGACTGAAAGCAGTTTTGCTCTCGGGTTTTCTGGGTCGACCGCCTTCAGAAAACTATGTTTCATTTTAGAGAACGGTCGACCCGAGCGGTCGACCCGAGCCCAACGGCTACTGCCAGCAGGGCGGACGGCCGACCAGACCGGTCGACCGCCAGGCCTGCAGAGCCCCAACGGCTCTTTCCTCTTTGGTGCAATTCTGAAATCTGTTTTTAGGACTGTTTTTTGGCAGACTTTTCTGGGTTTTATAGAACTTTTTCAGATCAAATAAGCTTAAAATAAATAAGTTTTAATCCCTTCTTCTCCCTATAAATAGAGGAGAATGGTCTATTAAAAAACACCTAGAGGGGGGTGAATAGGTGTAATTGCTAATCTAACTATCTTTTTAAAACTATTGAAAACACCTGGAGTTCAGAACCCTTCACAGGGTATTCGGCTCTTAGTCTTGTTTTGAGAGATCGTTGCATCATTCATCCATCTTAGTTTTAAAAAGATAGTTAGATTAGCAATTACACCTATTCACCCCCCCTCTAGGTGTTTTTCAATTGGTATCAGAGCATAGGTCTCTAGGCTCTTGGCTTAACAACCTTAGAGAGATCCTATATCTGCTAATCACTTCATTCTTTTTTCATTCACTTTCACTTAGTAAACATGGCCGATGGAATTAAGACCCCCCAAAATTTGATGGACTTAACTTTCTCATATGGAAGGCTAAGATGACCGTTTTCTTGCAATCTGTAGGAAGTCGAATTGCAAAGGCTGTGACCAAACCCTTTAGTGCACCCCCCGGTGATGAATCCACTTGGTCCGAAATTGAGACTAAGGAATTTGATGCCAATGCTAGGGCTCATTATGCACTCCTTCAAGCCCTTAATGATGATGATATACCTAGAGTTATTCATTGCAAGTCCGCATATGAAATTTGGACACATTTACTAGTTACACATGAGGGGACTTCACAAGTGAAGAGGGCCAAAATAGACCTTCTTCGGTCCCAATATGAAAATTTTTGCATGCAAGAAAATGAAAACATAGATGATATGGTTACAAGATTTACCAAGATCACTAATGGACTTTCTTCTCTAGGTGATGGTATCGACAATGACCAAAGAGTAAGAAAGATCATCCGGGCCCTTCCTCCTTCATGGGAAGTCAAAGCAACCACCTTGAAGGAACTCAATGACAAGGAGGAGATGGAGCTTATAGGTCTCATTGGGAACCTCAAAACCCATGAGATGGAGAGAAAAGCTAGGGAGGACATGGCTCCTTCCAAGAAGAAAACTATTGCCTTCAAGAGTCAATCCTCATACTCCGACGAAGACAATGAAGAAGAAGATGACGAAGAGCTCTCACTTCTCGTTAAGAACGTCCGGAGGATGTATAACAAGGCTAAGTTTCAAGGAAGAAGGAGATGGCAAGGAGGCAAGGAAGAAAGAAAGATAATTTGCTTCAATTGCCAAAGACCGGGACACATTGTTGCGGAGTGCCCGGATAAAGTAAAGCCCTCCACCTCAAAGAAGCCTTACAAGAAGAAAGCATTGAAGGCTACATGGGATTCCGAGAGCGAATCCGAGGAGGAAATTGACACCGCCAACATGTGCTTCATGGCTAATGAAAGCACAAGCAAGGTAACCCCTTCCACTTCTTTAATGATGAACTTTCCATGGATGAATTAGGAGAAGTTTTTGTAGAATTATCACATAACTATGATTTTCTAAAGAAAAAGTACTTAAAAATGAAGAAGGAAAATGAGTCTCTTAATCATCAAGTATTTACCCTTTCTAAAGAAAAAGATGACTTGCTCTCTACTTTAGTTATTACTCAAAATGATTTTGATAAGTACAAGATTTCTTGTAAAGGCAAGTCCCCACTAGTTGATTCTAATGAAATTACCATGCTTAAAGAAAGAATAGATTCTTTAGGAGTAGTTTTGAAAAAGTGTGAATTTGATAAAAATAGACTTGAGGCTATGTTTCCTAAGAAACAAGCCTCTAAGAAACAATCTCATATTCATGCTCATGTTCATACCACACAACCTCTACATCATGCCAAACCAACAAACATGCTCACAATTCACACACACATCATGCATTCATGTATGGTAAAGTGTTTTCATGTTCATATTGTGGCCGTAAAGGTCACTTAGTTAAGTTTTGCTATGATAGACTAAATGCATCTCGTCATAATGTTTGGGTTCGAAACACTAACTTTCAAGGATCCAAGAAAATTTGGGTACCAAAGTCAATGAATTTGTTAAATGATGTAGGTACCTTCCAAGGCCCAACGACGTAGAGGGTTGTGGTATCTTGATAGTGGTTGCTCAAGGCACATGACTTGGGATATCAACAACTTTGCAACCCTATCAAGATACCATGAAGGTGGCACCGTCACCTTCGGAGATGACGCCAAGGGTAAAATCATCGGTATCGGTAATGTCAAACTTGGTACATCCCCTTTAATAGAAAATGTTGTTTTAGTTGATGGCCTCAAGCATAATCTCTGGAGTGTTAGTCAACTTTGTGATAAAGATTTTGATGTTATTTTTGATAATGTAGTTTGTAAAGTTATTGATAGAATATCTAATACTTGTGTATTTTCGGTTTTCATGAAAACAATGTTTATATGATTGATATGTCTAATATGTCTTGTAATATTACTTGTTTAAAGGCCTTCGATGATGACTCTTGGTTGTGGCATAGAAGATTAGGCCACATTTCTTTTGACCATATATCTAGGTTAAACACAAAGGAAATGGTGAAAGGTATTCCTTGCTTGAATTTTGAAAAGGACCGGGTTTGTGACGCATGTCAATTTGGGAAACAAACCAAGTCCTCTTTCAAGTCAATCAAGGATATCATGACATCACGTCCTTGGAGTTGATCCATATGGATTTATTTGGTCCTACTCAAACCAAAAGTCTAAGTGGGAATCGTTTTGCATTTGTTTTGGTTGATGGACTTTTCACGTTTTACTTGGGTTTTCTTTTTGGAACACAAAAATCAAGCCTTTTCACATTTTCAAGCCTTTAAGAAAAGAGTTGAAAAGGAAAAAGATACTTCAATTTTAAGAATAAGAAGTGATAGAGGAGGTGAGTTCATTAACCTACCCTTTACCACTTTTTGTGAAGAACATGGAATTAAGTATGAACTTTCTTGTCCTAGAACTCCACAACAAAATGGAGTAGTTGAACGGAAAAATCGAACTTTACAAGAGATGGCTAGGACAATGCTAAGTGAATATGGTCTTCCACATTATTTGTGGGCCGAGGCCGTTAATACTTCATGCTATATATCAAATCGTGTTTTCTTATGCAAAAATACTTCAAAAACTTCATTTGAAATGTACTTTCTAGAAAAACAAATGTTTCATATTTTAAAGTTTTTGGATGCAAATGTTTTGTTTTAAATACAAAAGATAACTTAGGAAAATTTGATGCTAGATCTTATGAGACAATTTTTGTGGGTTATTCTAATACAAGTAAGGCTTATAGAATCTTCAATAGATCATCTTTGACTATTGAGGAATCTATACATGTTAAGTTTGAAGAATCTAATTTGTTTGTTAAGAATGTTGTAGAAATAGATGCATTGGATGAAGACTTGGAGAAAGTGACCTTGGAGGATACACCTACTATGGGAGGCAAGCCAAAGGATGATAAAGGAAGTGAAGCTAAAGTAGAAGAGGCTCAAGAAAATGAAAATCAATCAATTGAAGTGGAGCCTACTCAACAACTTCCAAAGGATTGGAGATACAATCCCCATCATCCCAAGGACCTCGTCATAGGTGAAGTATCTAAAGGGGTAACCACTCGCTCTAAACTTCATTTGTGGGCACTATGCATTTATTTCTCATGTTGAACCCAAGAACGTCCTCGAAGCCGAGGCCGATTCATATTAGTTGTTTGCCATGCAAGAGGAACTCAATCAATTTGAGCGCAACAAAGTTTGGCACCTTGTTCCTAGGCCCACGATAGACCAACAATTGGTACTAAGTGGATCTTTAAGAACAAGTTGGATGAATCGGGTAACGTTGTTAGAAATAAAGCTAGGTTAGTTGCCCAAGGTTACACTCAAATCGAAGGAATCGATTTTGAAGAAACCTTTGCACCCGTAGCACGGCTTGAAGCCATACGGATGACACTAGCATTTGCATCATATAAAGATTTTAATTATTTCAAATGGATGTTAAAAGTGCTTTTCTAAATGGTTTTATTGAAGAGGAGGTGTATGTTGAACAACCCCCGGGTTTGTTGATCCTACACATCCGGATTTTGTGTTTAAATTAGATAAAGCTCTTTATGGTTTAAAACAAGCCCCTAGGGCTTGGTATGAAAGACTTTCTTCATTTCTAATTTCAAATGGTTTTAAGAAAGGTAAAATTGACACAATATTGTTTACAAAACATGTAGAAAATGATATTCTTATTGTGCAAATTTATGTTGATACATTTTTGGTTCTACTAATGAATCTCTTTGCCAAGCTTTTGAATCATGCATGAAGGACGAATTTGAAATGTCTATGATGGGAGAACTCAACTATTTCCTTGGACTCCAAATCAAGCAAAGGAAGGATGGGATCTTTATCAATCAAGCCAAGTACACAAAGGAACTAATCAAAAGGTTCGGGCTTGAAGGAGCTAAAGTGAGCAAAACTCCCATGGCAACAACCATAAAGCTTGATAAGGATGAACAAGGTAAAAGTGTAGACATTAAACTTTATCGTAGCATGATAGGTAGCTTGTTATATTTGACGGCTAGTAGGCCGGATATTATGTTTTCCGTTTGTCTTTGTGCACGTTTTCAATCTTGTCCTAAAGAGTCTCACATAATTGCGGTTAAACGCATAATTAGATACCTTAAGGGCACTATTGAAATGGGTTTGTGGTATCCGAAAACCGGACTATTTGAAATCAAGAGTTTTTCGGATGCCGACTATGCGGGTTGTAAGGTAGATAGGAAGAGTACAAGTGGAACATGTCAATCCTTGATAATTGTCTTGTATCTTGGTCTTCCAAAAAGCAAATTCGGTAGCCCTTTCAACCGCCGAGGCGGAGTATGTTGCAGCCGGAGCTTGTTGTGCACAAGTTCCTTGGATGAAACATACTCTCCTTGACTATGATTTGCATTTTGATCATGTTAAAATATTTTGTGATAATACTAGTATAATTCATATGACAAAGAATGCAAATCAACATAGTAAAACCAAACACATTGACATTAGATATCACTTTCTTAGAGATCATTATGAGAAAGGTGATATTGATATTGATTATATTTCTACCGATTTTCAATTTGCCGATATTTTTACTAAACCATTAGATTATGCTAGATTCTCTTTTATTTGTGGTGAGTTGAATGTTTGCATTATGGATTCTTAAAGATAAATTTTTTATGTTGTTTGTTTTGTTTAACCCTTTTTGATGTATGACAAAAAGGGGAGAACAAGAATAAGTTTGTTGTTTATTGTTTATTTGAGTTTTTGACAAAAACTATGTGTTTTATGCTTTATGTATATTTGCTTCTCATAGTCATTCTTTATACATAGCATTATTTGAGGGGAGTCTTCCAAGCTCTTCTTCCCTTTTTGTTTAAATAACTTATATGTTTTGTTATCATCAAAAAGGGGGAGATTGTTGGCCCAAGGTTACAATCACCCGTTTTAGTGTGTTTTGATGATTACAAAACATATATAGTTATTTGTACTAATCATGTTTGTTGTTTAAGTGTGTTTCAGGGTTCTAATAAAACTAGACGATTTCTTCCCTAAAGGAAGGTTTTTTAACTCAAGTCACCTCAATTTGGGCTCAAGTATCAAGCTTGCAAAATCATATGGAGAAGCCCACTTGAAGAACTTGTAGTCCTTTAGAACCAATGTAAGAAATAGTTTGTTAAAGTTTGAGTTTTGGAAAATTGGCTCTAGGATACACACACACACACATTTTGTATACAAGTTTTTATGTTTAAGCTTTTGTTTCTAAGTTTCATGCCTTGACAAATATACATGACTCTAACTTTTTTACAAAGATATATATATGTTTATAATCATGTATGTTTACCCTTTTCAAGCATGATACTTAGCTATCTATACTTCAAAATATTTTACAAAAATTCCAAGTTCTGGTTTCTTGATGTTTTTCTGTTTCAGGCAAGACTGGCCGACCAGACCGGTCGACCGGAGCTTGTATCCAGGACGTGCACGCTTGTGCATGTCTGTCGGCCGACCGTCGGGTCGACCGACTGAAAGCAGTTTTGCTCAAGGGTTTTCTGGGTCGACCGCCCGGTCGACCGCCTTCAGAAAACTGTGTTTCATTTTAGAGGACGGTCGACCCGAGCGGTCGACCCGAGCCCACAGCTACTGCCAGCAGGGCGGACGGTCGACCGCCAGGCCTGCAGAGCCCCAACGGCTCTTTCCTCTTTGGTGCAATTCTGAAATCTGTTTTTAGGACTGTTTTTTGGCAGACTTTTTCTGGGTTTATAGAACTTTTCAGATCAAATAAACTTAAAATAAATAAGTTTTAATCCCTTCTTCTCTCTATAAATAGAGGAGAATGGTCTCTTGAAAAATCACCAAGAAAAAATACCTAAGTTTTCAAAGAGAAGAAAAGTTTTTAAGCTCTCCATTTTCCAATCTTTCTTGAGCTTGTTTTCAGTTGTGTTTTCTAGCTAAGATCATTTTACAACTGAGTTTTTCTCACTACACTTCTTAGAGCCAAAATTCCCTACTCAATCTATAAGGAAGTTGTAAAGAGATAAGTGTTTGTAAAGAGTTTGTGATCCTTTTAGAGATCACTTGGCTACTTGTTACTCTTTGTTCATCTTGTGGAGACACCTCTTCGGTAGAGGTTCTTGTAAGTGGTGGAGCTCGGCGCTCCGGTCTTTGGTAGACCTTGTAAAGTCCTCGGTGGATAGTGGAAACCCTTCACGGCGGTGAAGGCGGGGAGTAGAGCGGTGGCTCGAACCTCGAAACAAATATCTTGTGTTTGCGATTGCTTTGTGTTCTTGCTCTCTATTGCTTTCTATTTCTCTTGCACTCTATTGCTTTCAATTACTTGCTTGAGATCTTATCTTCTTTACTTGTGTTATATTGTGTGCATTTCATCATTGCATATTATTCATTCTTTGTTCGATCAATTCTCATACAACAAGGTTGCATTGCGCACCTCTAACCCATTCAAGTGGAATCAGGAGGAAGGAGTTCAGAACCCTTCACAGGGTATTCGGCTCTTATTCTTGTTTTGAGAGATCGTTGCATCATTCATCCATCTTAGTTTTAAAAAGATAGTTAGATTAGCAAATACACATATTCACCCCCCCCTCTAGGTGTTTTTCAGATTTGTCATAACCTCCACGGGATTCATTTGGACCCGGAAAAGGTTCGTGCTATCCAGGAAATGTAACCTCTAAGAAACCTCAAGGTGCTCAGGGGATTGCAAGGACGATTGGCGTACATCCGAAGGTTCATCTCAAATCTCTCCGGAAGATGCCAACCTTTACCAAATTAATGAGGAAAGGCGTTTCGTTCATTTGGGACAACGCTTGCCAGCAAGCATTTGAGGAAATCAAACAATACCTCACACAACCACCAGTCCTTGCAGCTCCGGTGTCTGGAAAACCTTCCTGATATACGTCCGAGCAATAGATCATTCTTTAGGAGCTTTACTAGCCCAGAACGACGATCAGGGACGAGAGCAAGCGATCTACTATTTGAGTAGAACAATGATCAGGGCCGAACATCGTACAACCCGATCGAGAAGGAATGTTTGACATTGGTGTTCGTTGTTCAGAAAATGCGACACTATTTGGTAGGCCAAACTATAAATGTCATATCAAAAGTCAACCCCTTGAGGTTACTCATGACAAAGCCGTCACGTTAAACGGCCGGCTGGCAAAATGGGCCATATTGCTATCCCAATATGAAATGCACTTTTTACCACAAAAAGCTGTGAAGGGACAAGCGGTGGCGAATTTTCTCACTGAGCATCCAGATTCGAGGACAGCCAAACTTTACGAGGATCTCCCAGATGAGGTCGTTGAAGTCTGCTTGACCCAGACATCATTCGAAAGGCAAGTGTGGCAACTTTTCTTTGACGGTCCATCGAGAACATGCCCAAAAGGACATATAGTAGCGGGAGCAGGGGTAGTACTCGTATCCCCACAGAACTATGTGATTCCTCGAGCTGTCTCATTAACTGAGCCTTGTTCTAACAATGTAGCGGAGTACAATGCCCTCTTGATTGGGATGCAACTCGCCGATGAGATTGGCGTCAAAAATCTCGAGGCATATGGTGACTCTAAACTCATCGTCAACCAAGTTCGCGGGGAGTACAAAGTCAGACATGAAGATTTGGTACCCTATTACAACGCAACTATTCACATGGTCGAGAGGTTTACAAACTTCTACATTGACCATGTACCACGCAAGCAAAATGCGCATGCAGATGCACTGGCGTCCCTCGCTGCCTCCTTAGCTCTTCCAGCTGGAGCAGTAGAGAGAATATTTGTCCATAGCCACGACCTGTATTGCCCCGAGAATTGCCCCTGAGGACTTCCCGGAGCCAACAGGAGATCGTCAAGACAAGGAAGTGCTTGAGTCGTAACGATCTAGAGTCTAGAGACTGGCGGTTCCCTTACATTGATTATGTCCTATACGACATCCTGCCTGAAGATACCAAAGAAGCGGCTGCCATTAGAAGGAAAGCTCCCAAATTCTACTATAATGCGATCACACGAACATTGTATCGTCGATCGCATAACGGGATCTTGCTTCGCTGCCTATCGCAAAAAAAGGCACAGGAGGTATTGAAAGAAGCCCATGACGGTATGTGTGGAGCCCATCAACCTGGTCCAAAACTTACATATCGACTCCAAAGGTTGGGATATTACTGGCCCAAGATAATCGCTGACGCCATCACTTATGTCAAAAGATGTCACGCCTACCAAGTGCATGGTGATTTCATCCATCAAGCCCCAGGGTACCTTCACTCTACGATTTTTACCTGGCCATTTGAGATGTGGGGGATGGATATAGTTGGCCCTATTAGTCCACCATCATCAAAAGGACATTGGTTTATTTTAGCCATAACCGACTACTTCTCCAAATGGGCTGAGGCCATTCCTTTGAAGGAGGTAAAGTCATCTGATGTGATCAAGTTCGTCAAACATCATGTCATTTACCGTTTTGGTGTACCTCGGCGAATTGTCCATGACAATGGACTCCAGTTCATCAGCCAGGCTTTCCAGAGGTTCTGCGCTAAGTACAAAATCCAGAGTGTGTCCTCAACGGCATACTACCCGCCGCTAATGGTATCGCAGAAGCTTTCAACAAGACCATTGGCAAGCTTCTCAAGAAATTCGTCTCGAAAAGTCAGCGTGACTGGGACGATAAATTAGGCGAATGCTTATGGGCCTATCGCACAACTGTTCAAACCCCAACTAAAGCTATGCCGTTTTCTTTGGTATATAGGTGTGAAGCCATGCTTCCACTAGAAATCCAAATCCCATCTCTACGTGTCGCCTTGACGGCGGAGATGACAAATGAGGAGAAGTATCGACAGCGACTCCAAGAATTGGAGGCCTTAGATGATAAACGTCTGCAGGCCCAACAACAAATCGAGCTCTACCAAGCCCGGATTACCAGAGCCTTCAACAAGAAAGTTAAAGTGCGAACTTTTAAGAAAGGTGACCTTGTCTTAGCCGTCAGAAGACCTATGGTGATGACACATAAGACAAAAGGAAAATTCCAACCAAATGGGAAGGGCCATTTGTAGTAGAGTCAGTCTACTCAAATGGATCACATCGCCTCATAACTTCAAATGGCGATACACTCATGATGCCGATCAATGGCAGGTTCCTGAAGAAGTACTATCCTTAATAGTACTCCTCCTCTGATCAAGTTAAAATTACACCTCTGATCAAAGCTCTAGATCCAAGAAAAGTTTCTTTCCTTCATCAGGTCACACCACGGTAGATCGGTGACGAACTAATCGGGCACTGACTGTACCTTGATGTGTGATGTAAATATTGAGAAAGAAATGAAAGGCGAAATCGGGGTTCTAATATTCTTGTTTTCATTAACGTCCGAAGCCTCCAACGGCTAAGGACAGAGGAAAATGTTAGCTTCTAAGCCCAACATAAGTCTTCGATAACTCACCATGCTGAGAGGAATAGCATTGCTAGTCCAACTCAAACAGTAGTTGATAAAGGCACCTCAAATCCGTTGATAGTTGAGGGTTTGTTAAAAATCCTAAGTGGGCTAGTTCCACTCTCTCCTCTAAAATCCCTTACCAATTCTCATACACAGAATGGTAGGTCTACAAAATACAATCATTGCTACATTAACACTATACCTCTGGTAATGAAAATTTTCAATACTCCCCATCGAGTACAAACCTTACTTGTCAACCCTATATAGAGTAGCAAGCCTTCAAATTTGTCAGGTTAACACTATACCTCTGGCATTTCAAACTCCACTTGTCACTCTCTTTTTTAGAATGGCAAGTCCTCAGATTGCTCTTATCACGAGTCAATTTTTGTCAAGTTAATACCACACCTCTGACAAATTACTGTTAAGTTTAACATTATACTTCTAACAGTAATCAAGTTGCTGCCAAGTTCAATAGTATACCTCTGACAGTCATCTTCCCTCAGACTTCCAGATCAAAGCTAAAATGAACGATGCTAAGTTTAACACTACACCTCTAGCATCCAAGTCATTGCTAAGTTTAACAATACACTTAAGGCCATGACTTTCCCTCGGATTTCCTTGTCAAAGTTGAACTGACCAATGCCAAGTTCAAAATTACACCTTTAGCATTACCCTCACTGTCAAGTTAAACATTACACCTATGATAGTGATACTTTCAGTTTTTCCAAATGAAGCTGGAATACTCTTGAGTTAAGTTAATATCACACCTCTGACTCACACCCTTGTCAAGTTAACATCACACTTCTGACAAGACTTAATTCAACCGTTAAGTTAATATTACACCTCTAACGGTAAAGATTTTCCTAGATCCCCCGCGAATCTAATCTCACTTGTTATTCTCGTCAACAGAATAACAAGTCCACCTAAAAACATTGTCAAGTTAACATTACACCGTTAACAGTGTTTTCACTAAATTCCCAGCTGGGTCTTGGTTAAGTTAATTCCAAACCTCTGATGAAAACTCATCCTCCCTGTGGGTACAAATTCCACTTATCATTCTTATTTATAGATTGGCAGGTCCACAAGAATCATCTTACTTCTGTCAAGTTAAAATTACACCTCTGACAGCACAGTTGAATTTCCTGAAACAGGATTTTTTCTACAAACTTTGACTCGTTAAGTTTGTTATCATCTTTTTAGCGAGCCGAAGATCTTTTACTTCTATTCGTTTGACTTTCAATACAAAAAGGGAGATCAAGACAATAGAAGGAAACAAAATAAAAGTGTCGCTTTTATTTATATCCAACATATGAAAGTGATACAAGACACTCTCTTATACAATAAGATTGAGTGTTACGATAAAGGAGTACAGAGAAGTCCCTCTCTCTCAAAGGTTGCACTCACTTCTTGAAGCTTCTCACTACTCCAAGTACAAGGTGTTTGGAAGGGCGCCAAAGAAGGGTTGAGCACTGTGATGATGATCGGAGGCTGATTACGTCACTATGCATGACGTAAACATCGAAGAAGCCCCTCGTTGACCAAGAACAATGATGTTTCTTGAGGTCGAAATGCAGCAGAACCTTCTGACCAACTGGTGCAGGTTATGATCCTTCGTTGATGAACATCTCTACCATCAGAAAGTCATCTAATGAATATGGACTTTTCGTCGATGTCACTTCTGAGGTGATATTAGTGAAGGGAGGATTCGAGACCTTACAGGTGACGTCCTGCAAGAGGACCATACCCACCACCATATCCACCACCATATCCACTGTGACCATGGTGGACACAGAAGCATGACTGGTGCATCGTGTCCAATGAGGTCTCGACGGATGTCAAATCCTCATCTCCCGCAGACAAGGGCCATGACTTCTTCTCCAATGGTCGACCGTCGAACAAGTTCGCTGGCCGATATATTCTCCCAAGGGCCCAGCGAATATGCGAAAGAATGATTGAGACTACCTGCGAGAAGTAAAAACCAAAAGGTCAGAATCCTGAAATAGAAAGATTGAAGAACAGACGCGGCTATGACTGTGGTCTTCAGACGCGGGAATGACCCACGTAGAAAGTCAAAACTCTGTTGCGACAGAAACAGACGCGATCAAAGTAGTGGACTTCGCGTACACACAGACTTGAACGCAGTCTAATTTTTAAAGACCTGCTATATCCTTGTTTAAGAAGCAAGGGTTGCTACATTCAAGTCTGAAGCCTTCGGCTTGAGTTAAAATTCTTCTAAGTCAGCAGCCCAAACGCGAACTCTGTATGTAAAGCTCGCGGTCTAGGTGCAAAAGTCCATTACACTCGTGTCCAGAGGATTTTGAGTCAGGGTTCAGACTCAATCAACTCGCACTTCATCATGAAGTCTAAAAGGCGCAACTTCCAAATGATGGGCGCACCAGTCAGACCTCAAGAGAAGGTCAAGAAGATGAATCTCTTCAAGGGACAGCAAAACTGAAACTCAGTCAGGCCGAGTATTTCATGACGGACAAGTAATCCCTACCCGCAGAATAACCCTTTAAAGGTTGAACTTTCTACATCAAGGCGCGGACATAAAAGGTACTCAAAGAGACGCTTTTCAATTTTGAAATCACTTGACAGTGATAATCTTCTGGAGAGATTAAAGAAAAACATGAAAGTTTGGGTCGTCGTCATCCATGGGGGCAAATCCTATTGAAGGAAGAAGATGAAGTCCCTCAGAGCGCCTGCTCTCGAGGGAAAACGGTCTAAGTAATGGATTGTTAAGGGGACAATGCCTATTTATAGGCAAACCATAAAGCCTATAATTAATGGCTCACTAATCCAAACCGTCGGCCTTAATTCCCGCGTGAGTGTCAAAGCCCAATGAAAGGCTGACGCGTGGATTGTCGCTTCGGGAAGCGGCAAGGACGCAGGCCTCCAACCGCCAGCGCCGACTTGGCATTTAAAGGAATTAATGTCTAAACCCAATGAAGGGCTGATGCGTGGACTGCTGCTTCGGAAACATCAGATAACGCGAGTCCCGAATCGTCAATGCCGATTTGACATTTAAAGATCTAATAAGATCTTTAAGACGAGCTGCATGTAACGCTTGGGAAATTGCACCAAACGCAAGCCCTAGAGCCGCGTCCTGAAACTTGCGTCCCTTTGAGAACTCGAAGGCGGTGTCCTTCTTATTCTTATTAAGAGAGTTGCGACCACGCTCTCGGGGGTTCAGAGCCGAGTCCCCTCAGCAAAAGGGACCCATTCTGAGGTCGCGCTTCGAATTTGAAAGCTGCGTCTACAACAGAGAAGGCCTATGTCATTCACAGGGATTCTGGAGCTGCATCTACATTGCGAGACGACAATTGTGTTCCTATCATAAACTCAATATAAGTTGAGTTTGCACCATGTCAAGGGTCTAGAATCACGCCTTTACTGAGCCAACGTCGCGTCCTCATTCATTGGCTGAGATCTATGCGTTAGTTTTGAGGAATATAAGACTGCGCCCTCGCTGCATCCTAAACTCTGCGTTCGGATAGGATTAAGAGCTACATCTAGGGAGCCGCGTCCTTCCATAATCAAAGCCGCGTCTTTAGCGCAAGCTTGAACGGTCAGAGTCGCGTTTACTAGGACCGCGCCTCCGCTATAAATCAAAGCCGCGTTTCACCCAAGAACTCAGCTCAGCCTGAGTTTATTATCATGGCCAGTCGAGGATTATAATCAAAGACTACGGTTAGGAAATTGAATTCATCTATAGTGAAATAATGAATATGGAGCAAAATTCTGAAGACTTTTATTATTTGATCCAAAAATGATAAAGGTAATACAAACACTCTTGACGAATAGAGTGTTCTTTTTTTTACAAACAAAAAAAAGAGGAGGAGGCTAATAATCTTGATTCGCCAAAGAACGGATTTGCTCGGAGACGATACATCTCGTGCTGACGCGCTTTCTCAGTCTCCATAAGAGCTTGGACCCGCAGTTCCTCCTCGGACAAAAATTTCTTCGCGGCTAGCTGTGCCTGAAGAGACTCCAGTCTGGAGGAATGAGCAGAAAGGTTCTCCTTAGTCTGTATCTTGGCAGTCTCCAGCTCCTCCAGCTTCTTCCTAGCAGCGGCAAGCTTCTGCTCGTTGATCTTAATCAAGGCTTCTGCCTTGGCTATAGTAGCTCGAGCTGTGGCAATAACCTACTCTGCGCTCTGTATGACGATTTCAGACTCCTTTGAATCGCCAATCAGCCTTTGGTGGTCAGCCTGAAAACGCTGGAGATGGCGGGTCTCTTCAGATATTTGTTCCTCCATCTCCTTTCACTCTTGTTCTTGAGCAGCAAGGAGCCTATTTAGAGTTGTCCGAGCCTCGTCTACTGAACTAGCATTTTCTAGGGACTTGAGCTCTTTCAGATCGCTTCCCAGCTGCTCCACCAGCATCAGGCATGCCCTAGCTTGCGACGGACCCCCAGTATGACCAATATTCCTGATCTGATTTTTGAGAAGTATTCGGGCAAACTCGAAAGAGCTGCCCCCAGAAAGGATAAGGTCAATACATAATCGCATGGAAGTAAAGAATTGCTGCACCATTTGACAGGCCAGTTCTTCCAAGATATCATTGGCTGGAGAGAACTCTGCTGATGTGCTCCCAGATCCCCTTTCCATTACAGGGCGAGAGATGGGATCAATTCATCTCGCGCAGGAGTAAGGCCGACCACAAGCTCGTCAGGTACTGAGAGGGTCGACGACACTTTTGAGACGGTTATTGTTGTAGCAGCCTCCACTGCGACTGAAGTAACAGCAAACCTGACCTCTTCAGGGTCCTCGGTCGAGGTCTGAACTGTACTGCTTTCTGGGCCAACGTTGGCCGCGACATCCTCCACCTGAGCTCCCTCAGCACTCTCTGCAAATCACCAAAACGTTAACCATGACAAGAAAAAGAAAGAAAAATTCAATCCGTCAATATCCTCTTACCAAGCGGAGGATTCGAAGATGGCGAATTCCTGGGCAGATCTTGTAGGGTTGAGGCCTCCCCAACTTCAATAGTTGCCCTCTCTTGAGGCATTTCGGTAGTAGGAGCCTCAAGGCCCTCCTGCTAGACCAACTCTTGTATCATTTCCTCGATATGAGAGGAAGTTGCAGCCTCACTGTCGACGGCCAGCCCTATAGCACAAAGTTAAAAGGAAAACATAAAGACCTATCCTTAACCAAAGGAGAAACGGGTCAAAAAGACAAAGAGAGTACCTTCAGCAGGAGCAATTGTTGCTATTGGTGACACCGTCACGGGGTCACACCCTTGTATCTCTTCCTCCGTAATATGTGAGAATTTACTCAGATCTGGAGGAGCGGGTTCATCGCCAAAATCGACTTCATCGCCCGAAGAATATTCATACTCTCCGGACGAGGAAGATGATAGTGCAACACAAGAGGCCTCAGCAATCGAGACCTTAACACCAAGTACCCCGGTAGTAGCGCTGGGATCAACTACCCGCGAGCTGGGCATCAGAGACCCAGGCTGTTGCGCCTCATCCCTCCTCTCTTGAACTGAAGAAGACCCTAGCTGAGTTGAGACCCTTGGAATCTCAACATCATCCCTTCTTACCAGGTCAACCTCGAGTTGCTCAGCCTCATCAGTGGTAGTGGGTTCATCTACAAGCTCCCCTTCTTCTAAGATCATAGGGCCCCTGCTGCGTAGTCCACGAGGACGGCGAAGGGGGATTTCTTCTTCCTCCTCCTCTTCCTCCCTCTGTTCCTCAATACCAGAAGGGACAGCTTCGGACATTGAAGACACAGCTCCCGAGTCTCCCCTGGTCTTCTTTGGAGCAGGCTCACTTTGGGAAGTAGAGCCCTGGGGACGCTTGGGCACAGCCCGTCGACGCTTTCTAGCAGGCTGCTCCTTGGGTGCTGCCGCTTTCGGTTCCACCCCGGTTTCCCCTCCAGCCTCTTTCTTGGCTGCCTGGTATTCCTCTATGCCTCGCATGCGTCTGTTGGATGTCAATTTATTCTCATAAGACGCATTGATGCTCTTGATACATGAATGATGTATTGAGTAGTCAGGCATCTTGCTAACCTGAAAATACCAAGTGTAGAAATCGAGGCTTGTGTAGCAGTTGGGCGTCTGGTGAGGTAAGCAGAAAATAGCGTTTGTCCCTCCAGCCACACTGTAGTACCAGGCCCGAGCACCTTCAAACAAATTCCACTGAAGGAGAGCTTGGCGTTGGAATTGCCGACATACAGTTGGTCATAACCAAATTGTCGGGCAAAACGGTTTGGCATATAGGGCTCAATTGTACATAAGTTCCCTTACCGAAAGAGCAGATACCAAGGCCGAATATTAATCAGCCACCAGAAGACTCCCGATGGTAGTCTTGTGAAATTGTCTGGTCCCACGAGGTCAGCAAATTTATCCCCATAAGATGCACCAGTAATCTCGGGGAAGCAACGATCGAGCTGGTAGTTCGAAGCGTTCAGAATACATTTTCGAACGTAGAACATATAGTAATGGGACCAGCTCAAGCTCTCCAGCCTCTGTACAAAAGGGACAAACCCCTCAGATTGAGACACCAGCGTCATCAGGGAAGGGCAATGCATAACGTACCAAACCATCAGGTACGTATATGGAAGCTCAATCCTGGGGTTGGGGATCTTCATTTTCGGCCTCCCCTCCGAGTCAACCTCTTGTCGACCTTTGGAGTCGACGACGGCCTCCACTTTACACAGGCTCTGAACCAGAGCCCGTAATCCACTTTGGATTCTGGCCACCATTGCCGGAAGGAGAGCGATGGACCTGCCATAGGCCAACAAGACTGCCGGATACACTACATCAGTAACAATCACTTCATGCGGTAGTGTCGGCACTACGCAGCGCTTCAGCCACAGCATGAGGAAGCCCGCCAGTAGCGCCCGGTCAGAAATGGGGACCCGGGCTTGATGATGAAAACTTTTTGAAAACCGTGTCAGGTTTGAAAGTGTCTTCATTCGACTCTGTGGTATAAGAACTCACAGAGGCATCAATCCTCTCCGCGATTTTCTCGTCGGTGCTAGGGGCCAGAATGGTCACAGAGTGATCTTTCTCAGCTATATCATTAAACAGGTAGCTCGCCCAAGACATCTGCTTAACTCCCTGGTACTCCAGGAGGTTATTTGACCGCAAATATAGAAGTGACATAGCACTTCCCAGTAGGTCTCATATACCTGAGGGCACTCTTTCTTCAAGAGATGAAGCTCCTCAGAAGTTGGGACATATTCTTCATAAGGAGCATCTCCCATAACCAGCCTCGAAACTTCATACAGTTCATGGAGGGCGAGCCCCATTGATTGGTCTCTAATGTTGCATATTTAATATCATATTTCCATACTTATTTTAGAATAAAAGCCTGCATTGTCCTAATTAATTGCTTAATTTATTTGCAGGCCCATTCTTTAAGGAGATGAAGAAAAATGAGCCCAAAGCCCACAAAAATTCTGAATTAAATCAGAGTTAATTCACACTCAGTAAATCAGGGAAAAATCAAGAAGTTGAAAACTGGTTGAGAAGAATCCTCTCAGAATCGATCGGTTGAAGCAAAGATCAAGCAAGTTTGATTCAGATTCTGACTGGATACATTTTAGTATTTGAATCATAACTTTTGCTACAGAATCTCAATTCTGATGATTCAAGATGATCCAGAAAGCAGACTGACAGAGCTATAACTCTTATGTTGATCATTATTTCTAATTCTGTCAGTTGTTAAGTGATATTCAGCAATCAACAAGCCAACAAACAGCAGATCAGAACTGAATATCCACCTCTACCCCTCCATTTCTCCTATAAATACCTGCACTCAAAGGCAAAAGGGAGGACCATGCAGAGATAGGACTTAGCCAAGCTTTCATTTCTAGGTTTAGGTTTTTAGCCTTTCTTTTATGTAATTTTAGTTTTCATTTATGTAATTCAGAGGAGATCGACTTTCATCGAAGAACAAGACTGAAGCTTGAGCTGGAGTGACACCGGTGTAAGACTTATTTCTTTTCTTTGATTGTAATGAAATCGAATCGATGTTCTTTTTGTGTTTGTACTTCTTTTTAGTCTTCTCCTTCTTCTTCTTTTCATTTTACTTTTCTTTTTCGTACAATCGTCTTCCAAGTGAGTCTAAAAGCATCGAAAGAGCCTTGCCATTGCGAGTGCCACCGATAGCTCATGACGATGGAATAGAGTCTCTCTCTGTATCATTTCATTCTTGAAGTAGTCTTGATGATGTAATGTGAACGAAGACCAATACTCAAATCTTATGGGCTATGCGCTGAATGCCTCCACTTCAAGGTAAAATCGTCGCTGAAGACTCAAGGTAAGCTTTTGACGAAAAGAAGGTAAGCAATTGTTTTTATTTATTTTCTTTCATTTCTGTAAATTAAAACACAATACCTCTTCTAAACATCCTTTTCACCTCCTTGTCGCTTTCTTTCGCCGTTTTCTGATTTTTCACCTTCTCACCTCTCGCTTTCTTCTAAACTTTAACCATTAACTTTCTTTTTCATTTTATAACTTTAAAAACAGAGAAGAACCTTCGCTTATTTTCATAAGATTTCAATAAAGACACGTAAAGCTTCCATCGCAAACCCTCCTTGTGGATCACGACCCGCATAGCCACTTGCTATAGCGGAAGTATTGAGCACTTGCACGTTTTTATTATAAGATCTGAAAATCCGTATTTTTTGTGCAGGTTTAGCATCAATCAAATTTTGGCGCCGTTGCCGGGGAGGGTAAAACGGTTTTTATTGAAATCTGAATTTTTCTTGAAAATTTTTTTTGAACTAAACGAATTTTCTTCTCTGTTGCAGGTTACAGGGCAATAAAAGCAGGAAATTAATATTGCAGTGACATACAAGTGGCCTTGGGCCTCTGCTCCAAAAAGCAGAGACCAAGGGCCCTCTGAATTGCCGCGTTTCCACGGCAAAAGCCGCGGATCCGCGGCAAGGAAGAGTTGACTACTAACAGCTTTTTGCAGGGCTGCTTAGTTTAAAAAAATTCTAGTTTGCTGCAACTTTAATTTTTCTTATATGCCATAACATAAGCCTGCTAATAATCAACAGTAAAATATTTGTTGAAAAGATAAAAAAATTGATTAGACATTTGCATTTTAGGCACGTGTCTTTTTAATTCTTTTATTTTTACTGTTGAAGAGTGCTGGAGCAAGGTATGTTTGCATTGCATCTAGAATAAGACTATCTCTTGGTTGATTTATATCGCTTAGAGTGCATCTTATTTATCTTGTACACTTGCACAAAAAACTGATCTTAAGGGCACCACCCAATAATAAGATAAGGTGGGGATTTAATCACCCTTCCTTAGCCCAAAAATCAGAATCCAAGCACTCACTAACCCAAGCCTAACTTAAAATGAGTAGACGTTGGCCCTAGGGACATCTCGGACTCAATTAGGAGATTATCCTAAGGGGGAAAGGTGTTGGAACTTGACTCTTGCCAAATCAGTGTCTAGGAAAGGGATTAAGGGCCGAAAGCCCGAAGGTTGGTGGTTATTTAATTAAGGAACGTCTTTTGACGGAAAATCTCCCACCAACCTTGCCCTGACCTGGCTGATTAGCTTGTGGTCAAAGTCTACATTAAACCTCCCGTGGACAGTCTAACCAGTTAGGAGTCGTCTAGGTCTAGGTCTACCCTAACTTAGGTTAGCATTTTTTTCTTTCTTGTTTGTTTATTTGTTTGCTTATCTTTCTTTTTTGTGTATATTCTATAGTGTGATATGGCTTATAATAATAATTCTTTCAACTTTAATAATCTATATTACACACCAAGTTCATTTTCAGATATTACCAACCGGCATATCATGACTTTAACCAACCTAGTGTGCCGGATTGGTCTTATCCGAATCAATATAACCCATACCCCCCATCTAATAACTAAAATTTCCATAATGATTTCAACTCTTCACCGAGACAGTGGGGATTCACCTCCCCCGAGCATAATTTCCAACCACCTTGCCCTCCTTCTCCATCCAGTCCACATTATGTTCAAGATTCATACTCAGTTCCACCCGTCCAAAATAGGAAACCATCAATTATGGAAATGAGTATGCGTGAGTCCAAACACAAATCCCAAAATCTGATGGACTCACAATTTCATTACCATTTCCAAGACAATTCTTCATCTTTTCATCAAAATAATGAACCTATCAACTATGAAAAGATGCTTGAAGCCATGACTCAGGCTCAAAACACTCGTAATCGTGACATAGATATGATGGTCGAATCTCTACGTTCCCACCGTCCTGATGTCACTTACCATTCTGTTAGAGCCAAAGAGTCATGTTGTTTTGGAAATCAAGATTCTATTTCAGAACAACCATGTGAACTTGCCCAAACTCTAAATTTGAAAAAGATATTGATAGTTTGGCTAGTTTTCCTTTTCTTGAAATAGAACTTGAAAATGATTATGATCCTGAACCCCAACTTAGTGATTCAATTCTATTTCCTGATTCGATTATGACTCCGGTATCTTCACCTGACTTCAATCTTTTCCCGGAGTCAACATTGGATCCTGTACCAATTCATAAAGAAATTGAATCACCCATCTTTGAGGATCATGTTGAACTTGACCAACTTTACAATTTTGAAAGTCCCATGGATAAATTGGCAAGTTCTCCAATTTTTGATATTGAACTCAATGAGATATGTGACCTAGATTCTCACATATGTGATCCAGTTCAACTTTCTGAATCAATATTGACTCCTGTTGTGTTACCAAACTTGAGTAATATTTTAGAGTCAGTTTTGATTCCTCCACCTATCATTCCTGAACTGGAATCACCCACATTAAGTCACATTCCATTGTTAGACAATACATGTGGACTAGAGTTTCAATTCCTTGACTTGGACTCAATTTTTGAACCTATTTCGACTCCTGAACCTTTACTTGACTTAAGTCACCTTCCTGAGTCGGTATTAGTTCCTGTCCTTTCTGAGTCCAAGTCAACTGTTCTATCATTTCATACTCCATTCTGGGACGAGGTGGTTGACAAATTTGACTCCGAAATTAGTTATGGAATATGGACATTAGATGGGGTTAAATATTTAATAAAGATCCTTTATGGGTACATCTTTTTAATGGGTTATATTAAAGACATTGTTGGTGGGTTCCTCCGAGACCCAAGAAAAGTTGATTGGGCCGCGTTTCGTGGACCAATCAGACCACCACCGGAACCACCACCTTAAGGTAACCTGTTCCTTCCCTTTCGTCTTTTTCATGCATCTATGCATTAATTCATACATTGAGGACAATGCATGAGATAGGTGTGGGGGAGGGTCTAACATAACTTTTCTTTTTCTTTAAAAAAAAAAATAATAACACTTTTCTTACTTTTAAAAACTTTTTGAAAAATAGAAACAATATTTTGACTTATCTTTGTAAGAAATTAAGTTAATTTTAAGGAATAGGAAAATCCAAATTAGGATTTCTTATACTTGGTCAAAATAAGATTATTTGTTTTATAGAGTTAGGAAGATAATTTGTCAAAGTAATTTAGTCTTGATCTTTACCTTGATGAAATATGCACACTTCATACACTTACACACTTAGGGTTCAAAAACAAAGATTCTTATGCCTTATAAAAATATAATATATAAAAAAAATGAATAAGTCTAATTATTGATTAGCTAGGTGCTTTGGCCTAAGCAAGCCTTAGTATTTATGCGAAAGATAATTAGATAAGTTTAAAAAAAAATGAATAAGTCTAATTATTGATTAGCTAGGTGCTTTGGCCTAAGCAAGCCTTAGTATTTATGCGAAAGATGATTAGATCCTCTGATTAAGCTGGGTGTCTGTGCCTAATAAAGCATGAGTATTCACGCTTAAAAGAGGTTCATATAATAAAATCCTTAGTTTTGTGGCCTTGTCTGCTCGAGTCCTTAAGTCCTAGGGGTGTCTTCTCACCTGGTGCCCTAAGACCGTTTGGTTTGGGAGTCATCGATTAAAGGCTCGTTAAATGGGCAGATTAGAAAGCCTAAACTAAGGAATAATACCACCAAAAAACAAAAATATATATATATAAATAAATAAGGCATAAGAGTTGGCGTTAATGAACCCTTAGTCAAAATTTTCACAGTCACAAGGTGCATATGACTTAGGGTAAAGTAATAACTAGATGAGAAGTACAATTTGACTCCTTACTTTAATTGATAACAAATTTTTGAATAGAGACTAAGTTTAGGAATAAAAAATTCGGGTTTCCTATAACTTATAGATTGCTTAGATCTTACAATCATATTTCAAATATTTTTCTCTTTCAAAATGCTTTTCGAAAATACTAACTCTTTATTTCCCTTTCTTTATGGATTTTGTGGGTGTAATCCGCTGAAAACCCTCACGAGACAAAACTCGTCCTCTAGGGGAAACCTAGAGGTTTAACGGCTTGTTGCACATGCTAAGTGCAATCGCGTGACCTGCGAAAGTGGTCTAATAATCCTTAGTATAGTTTAGTTGTTTTGCTCGAGGACGAGCAAAAGATAGGTATGGGGGTGTGATTGGTCTCTAATGTTGCATATTTAATATCATATTTCCATACTTATTTTAGAATAAAAGCCTGCATTGTCCTAATTAATTGCTTAATTTATTTGCAGGCCCATTCTTTAAGGAGATGAAGAAAAATGAGCCCAAAGCCCACAAAAATTCTGAATTAAATCAGAGTTAATTCACACTCAGTAAATCAGGGAAAAATCAAGAGGTTGAAAACTGGTTGAGAAGAATCCTCTCAGAATCGATCGGTTGAAGCAAAGATCAAGCAAGTTTGATTCAGATTCTGACTGTATACATTTTAGTATTCGAATCATAACTTTTGCTACAGAATCTCAATTCTGATGATTCAAGATGATCCAGAAAGCAGACTGACAGAGCTATAACTCTTATGTTGATCATTATTTCTAATTCTGTCAGTGTTAAGTGATATTCAGCAATCAATAAGCCAACAAACAGCAGATCAGAACTGAATATCCACCTCTACCCCCTCCATTTCTCCTATAATACCTGCACTCAAGGCAAAAGGGAGGACCATGCAGAGATAGGACTTAGCCAAGCTTTTCATTTCTAGGTTTAGTTTTTTAGCCTTTCTTTTTATGTAATTTTAGTTTTCATTTATGTAATTCAGAGGAGATCGACTTTCATCGAAGAACAAGACTGAAGCTTGAACTGGAGTGACACCGGTGTAAGACTTATTTCTTTTCTTTGATTGTAATGAAATCGAATCGATGTTCTTTTTGTGTTTGTACTTCTTTTTAGTCTTCTCCTTCTTCTTCTTTTCTATTTACTTTTCTTTTTCGTACAATCGTCTTCCAAGTGAGTCTAAAAGCATCGAAAGAGCCTTGCCATTGCGAGTGCCACCGATAGCTCATGACGATGGAATAGAGTCTCTCTCTGTATCATTTTATTCTTGAAGTAGTCTTGATGATGTAATGTGAACGAAGACCAATACTCAAATCTTATGGGCTATGCGCTGAATGCCTCACTTCAAGGTAAAATCGTCGCTGAAGACTCAAGGTAAGCTTTTGACGAAAAGAAGGTAAGCAATTGTTTTATTTCTTTTCTTTCATTTCTGTAAATTAAAACACAATACCTCTTCTAAATCATCCTTTTCACCTCCTTGTCGCTTTCTTTCGCCGTTTTCTGATTTTTCCACCTTCTCACCTCTCGCTTTCTTCTAAACTTTAACCATTAACTTTCTTTTTCATTTTTATAACTTTAAAAACAGAGAAGAACCTTCGCTTATTTTCATAAGATTTCAATAAAGACACGTAAAGCTTCCATCGCAAACCCTCCTTGTGGATCACGACCCGCATAGCCACTTGCTATAGCGGAAGTATTGAGCACTTGCACGTTTTTATTATAAGATCTGAAAATCCGTATTTTTTGTGCAGGTTTAGCATCAATCACCCATCTCTCCGATTGGGGTGAAGAATGTCCCCGTCAATGGGTTGTAGTGCTCCAGGATCCCGTAGAAATTATGGAAACTTTGCGGGATGCCATACTGCACAGCCCTGACCGCCTGATACAACCCCAACTGCTCCAGCAGAGCTCCCAGTTCGACGAGGACGAATCCTACCATCTTGCCCCACCAGGACTTGTTGGAAGCATGAACCCACCCGGGCGGGCGGAAGTCAACGGGAAAATCGCCCCCTACCTTCATGAACGGCTGATGAAGGTAGTGCTGAGCCGAGGGTTTCCCCTCTTGGGTACTCATGTCTGAGCAATCCGAGAAATAAACCAAAAATCTCCTTCCCGTGACCGCCAGAGTGTACGTTTTTGGTGCCTAGTATGCCGAGAGAGACACTTGAGATAGGTCGAGCAAGATCCCGTTCCATTGCACGATGAATGGACATGTGCTGGAGATAGGCAAGGGATATATCCTCTCCATATTGCGAAGAAAAAATTTCCTATTCCCTATCTGGCGAAGCCACTTGTAATCGCCATCATGCAAGGCACTGCTGTCCTCGTCAATGCCATCGCCCAAAAGAAGACAGGTTTCTTTAACGGGATGCGCGAGTCCGTCTCAAATACTCCGTCGGTGATAATTTCTCGGAGGGTCTTCATGTTGGCCTTATAGATTTTCTCCTGTCGCTCCTTCGACTTATCAGTAGTCACGGAAGCAGTCTTCTGCAACACAAAGGTCAGGTTGTAGTCAGCACCACCTACGTGCCCAAAGTGACACTTGTTGGAGAGAGGGTTGGAGGAATATCTCACTGCAAAAGAAAATAACACTTGATTAGAAATCTGAAAGAAAATGATTAAGTGTTTACAACTCAAACGCGGAAATGAACCCAGACGCGGAGATCATCAAAATCTGCGTCCAGGTCTAAAAAATCGTGAGGCTAGCATGGAGCCCGCATTTTAAAAATCCAAGATTTATGAAAAAATTTCTAAGTATCGGACTCAGATGCGAGATTCATTTGGACCGGCGTCCGATTTCACAAGACGCAAGAATCATAAGAAATCTGCATCTGCATCCTTCACACTTAGAAATATTCTAAGTGTTGGGCCTAAAATGCAAGGCTCAATGTGGCCCTGTGTTCAACAAACAGGTACGGACTTAAGCGGATAGAAGATGCAGAGGTCATCAAACCTGCGTCTTATCCATCAACTCAAGAACTGCACCTGAAGATCAAATACGGGCATGAGCCCGCGTTGGCGGTTCACATTCAAAAGGAATTTAAGAGTTAAAAGAACTTTGTAAACCCCTTTAATGGCGGAAATCAAGTCCGATGGCTTTTTATACCTGAAATAGAGGTTTCCTGTATGGAGGAACCGCCCATTTGGGTTTCAGGAACGACGGCCTTGGAAGGCGAGGCAACATGTTTAGCCTTTGGTGCCATCGTAACCGAAGATTCGATGTTAGAGATGAAAGAAACGAGGAGAACAAAGAAAGCTTCTTTCTTAAACCCTAACAGATGCAAACGAAGAAGAAGAAGAGTCTAATGATGACTCTTGAAAGACTATTGCCTTTTATAGGCACAGCGATTCGCAGAGATACGCGGCGCTTGGCTCGATGCCTTATCTCTGCCTGACACGTGGAAAACGCATTAAATGCAGCGCGAAGTTCGCGCGCCAAAAAGAAGATGTCCCCTCAAGTCTATAGGACACGTGGCAACATATTCACAGTACGGATTCGCATTCAACAGTCGCGTCTTCGTCCCAAGAGACGCGTCCCTCCGACGGACGCACCTTCTCAACTAGGTCAAAGTTGCGTCTGCTTCACAGAGCGAAATCCGCGTCTTTATCCCAAAAGACGTGTCCTTCCGAAGATCGCATCTTTTCAACCCGGGCAAAGTCGCGTCTACCTCATGGAGTAACAGTCGCGTTGTCATCCCAAAAGATGCACCCCTATAGAAGGTGCGTCTTTAAAGCAGTATCACCCTGCGTCCACAGAACTGGCGTGTAGTCCTTGCTTCTGCAATTCAGTTCAAAAGTACACTGGCACAAGCAGACGACTGCTCACCCCTAGTTTAAAGTACACCAACGACAAACTCAAAGCATCAGGGAGGTTTAGACTGTGCATCTAGATACTCAACACGATCAGTTTTGGTGGCTTCAACGAGTTTCACAGTACACTCATGAAGGCCATACTCCAAACAAGATCAAGCCCGGAGCATTGTCAGTCCAATCATGAGAAGGGTGAATTCAGCTAGAGTCCAAAGTATTTCAAAATCCTTCTCAGCCAACTGCGGAATATCGAAAACTTTGGAGGGGGTTCTGTATGCTGTCTAAAAATCATTGAAGATAAGTCCTCAAAAGCAGAGTACCAAACTCCAGACGCAGGGCTAATCATAGCCATCAAAGCAGCGCCAAGACGCGAGGATCAAAATCCGCGTCTCAACAGCACTGCAACACCAAGGCGCGAGGGCCGAAACCCGCGTCTCAGCAGCACTGCAGCACCAAGGCGCGAGGGTCGAAACCCGCGTCTCAGTTATAACTGCCCTTGTTATGGGGTCAATCACTGCCCACATAAGGGAAGTTAACCCCCATTATGGAGCGTTTTTTTAGGAGGCACGTTCACCCTGAAACCTCTATAAATAGCCCCGTTGCTATGGAGAAAGGGTCGGTCAATTAGATCAGATAATTCGAGGAGAAGAACTTAACTTAAGAGCTTCCATAGAGAAGAAAAGAGAGTTCAACTTTTCAAGTAACTTGCTGCGTACAAGTTAATCTTTGCCTATAATCTCTTTGAGATTTCTGGTCGACAGAGCTGTGTTACTCCGTCCGCCAACCGAAGAGAAGATCCCCAAAAGTTCCTGACGTTCACCCGGTCAACGAAAAATAAGACTCACTTTCCACCGCCACCTGAAGAACCCAGCATTAAACAAAGGGAGGATTCAAGACTCAATATCTTCCCTCTCTTGTAATCGGAGTATAAGTCCGTTGTAATTTTTCAATTGATTCAAGGAAATTTTACGCGAATTTTTCTCCCACCAAACAGTGTTTAGTTGAAAAAGTTTAGTTTGCATTAATAAGTTTTAATTCCGCATTAATTGACCATTAGATTAGCTCATCACCTATTCAACCCCCCCCCCCTCTAGGTGATTTACATGTCTTAATTTTGTAGTTCATTTTTTAAATTCTCTACAAGAAAAATAAATCCACATAAATCAAATTATAATCTTATTGAACATGGATGAAAATACATGTTGTGTCAATGGATTGAATTCAAGGCAGAGCAACGTGATCTAACAAAGATAGACGAGATCAAACTCATGACCTACCAATGAGATCAAACCCAAGAAAGAGCGAGGAGATTGATGCTAAAAGAGGGTGAAGAGATCGATCCAAACGTTTAGCGCAGAGATCAAACCCACGATCAGCTGACGAGATCGAACCCAAGAAAGAGTGAGGAGGTTGACGCCAAGAAGAGCAAAGATACTGATCCAAGACGCATGGACGAGATCGAACCCAATACCGGCTGACGAGATGAACCTAAGAAAGAGCGAGATCAAACCTAAGAGAGAGGGTGTGGGGAGAAGATAGAGGGCAGGAATGAGATGGAGGT